>VDFB02072274.1:91195445-91471222 GCA_007258455.2 Sequoia sempervirens | reverse complement strand
GAGAACAAACGTAATAATCTATGAGCTGGCCACTCGAGGGAAGATAACTTAAGTAGATAAGTACTTTCCTTTCTATTACTTTCATTGCATAAATAGTTGCTCTGTAGGGAATTATTGAGTTTATTATTGTGATGTCTAAGTTCTGAAGTACTTTTCTTACACTTCTGTAGTTTCTTATTGTTAACTGTTAGAATCTTTACTGCTAGAAAAGATGTTTCATAGATTGTTTACAAGTTTTTTTGCTTTCGTAGTTTACCAACTCTTTAGTTTAATTGCTTATGTACTTTTCAATTTAGTTGTTATGCTTTCTAAGTTAGTTTTCCTATGATTTCTAGTTTAAGTATTTTCAATTTCCTTAGGATAAACTTCTTTACAACTTAACAGATAGACGACCTTAAGTTAAAATTAACATTAATTGTTCTAAGAAGCTAGAAAATCTAAGGGAGATAGTCAAGTCTTCTTCTATTGCAAATTTCCTTGAACACTACCCAGTTGACATATTGAATTTTATCTTCTAAAGTAATGGGACCTAACGACAACCTATCAGTACTTATGTTTTTTTTTTTAAACGAGGGGAATCGGGTGCAGCACGGCCCCCCATATAACCCCCCACCGCCGGTAAACTTTTTACCGTGACCTGTAGTGCTGGCGAGACACACCAACTGGTAGCACGAGAGTGCCAAAGAGTCGAACCCATGGTGGGCGCCCTACTACAGGGAACACCTTAACCAACTGAGCTCGGACCGGCGCCCCAACCTATCAGTACTTATGTTAAAACCATGTCTTCATCTAGTTTTTTAGATAAAGGAATGGTATCTTCTTCACTGGATGGTATTTTTTTTTATACTTAAGGGCTCTCTTTCTATAGAGACTAAATTACCAACTGAAAATATAATGTTATGGCACTAGAGAGTAGGACACATGGGAGAGGAGATTCAACAAACCTTAAAGAATAAAAATCTTGTTGAAGGTTTATCTGATTATAATCTTGAGTTTGATTTATGTGAACATGCATATATGAAAATAGAAATGTGGTCAATTTTATTCAAGTTCTCATAATTATTTTTGGGTTGTTGGATGTTATTCATTTAGATTTGTTTGGTCATGTTGGTGATTCTTTTATTGTAAAATATTTTTATTATGCTACATTCATTGATGACTATAGTAGAGATATACATGGGTTTGTTTTTCTTATAAGAAAATATGAAGTTTTAAGTAATTTTAAAGAGTTCAAAATGATGGTAGAAACTCAAATTGATAAAGAAGTTAAGTGTTTGAGGATTGATAATGGCAATGAATATTGTTCTACAAATTTTGATAGCTTTTGCAAGGATTATGGTAAATACAACTGTATATATTTGGAAATAAAATGGATTTATAAAATGTATGAACAAAAGATTGATGGAGAAGGCCAGTAGTACACTAAGTGGAGCTAGCTTGGAAGAAATATTTTGGGCTGAGGTTATAGCCATTACTTTCCACCTAATCTATAGGTCTCCTTCGTTAACTTTTTTTTTAATAAAATACCTATGGAGATGTGGTCGATAAGAAATCCTTCATTAAGGCATCTTCATGTTTTTGGTTGTGAGGCATATGCACATGTGTCAAGGGAGAAGCATACTAAACTAGAGAAAGAAGTTGTAAAATGTATTTTTATTGGTTAAAGTTATGATGTGAAAGGATACAATCTTTGAGATCCTATTGCAAATAAAATTTATACAATATAAATTGTTTTGGGATAAATTTGACCTTATTATATTGTATTGCAACTAGAAGAAATTGAAAAAATATGTTTCAATTTCCTCCTACACTAGAGAAATTTGAATTGAAAGCCCAAATTAGACTTGAAGTTAAGGATAACTCTTCAAGCTAAGATTCTTCAAAAGAGGAAGGGCCTTTACCTCAACTTATATGAAGGTCATTTTGGTGAAGAAAACTATTGAAAAGGTATTCCCCTAGTGACTAGAGATTTTTTTTTCTTTAATAACATCGATGGACTTAGAAGTACAAAAAAGGTTGGTTGTGAATGGGTATTCAAGAATTAAATTGGTTATGATGGTAATGTTAAAAATTATAAAGCACAATTGGTTGCAAAAGGTTACTCCCAATTTGAGGGAGTTGATTATGGTGAGATATTTTCACTTGTTTCTAAAAATATCATTTAGTATATTTTTACTTTCAACTATAGCAGATTATGATTTATATATTAAACAAATAGATGTGAAAACTACTTTCCTATGCACTTTTTGGTGAAAGGTAAAGAACATTTGGTTTGTCCTTGAAGCAATATCTTAGGATGTGATAGCAAAAATCAATATTTTGATGTTGAACTTGAGATTTGAATGGTGCAAATTTGGTCATTATATTATTATAAATCTAATGGTGATCATTTCTTGATTATTACAATTTATGTTGATGATATATTATTTATGAGAAAGGGAAGAGAATTAATTTATGAACTAAAATCTCTACTTGCAACAATATTTGAAATGAAAGGTTAAGATGCAACAAAACACATTCTTGGTATGGAGATAAAGATAGATAGAGAAAACAAAAATCTATGTTTGGATAGAGTACGTGAATTCAATTTTGTAGAGGTTTAGCATGCATGATTCTAGACCATTATATATTCATGTTACTTAGTGAATGAAATTATATGTTGTGGAATGTCTTACTTCTCCTTTAGAGGTGGAATACATGAGTAGGGAACCTTATTAGAGTGCAGACGATACTCTTATATATTCTATGCACTAGTAGAATTTGGCAAATAAATGACTAGGTGACTAAAAAATTTAGTCACAACAACTAAAAATGACTAAATACTAATTTTTTGCAACTTAGCTATAAATGAGTAAATAAATGACTAATTTGGTCATTGACTAAAAATTATTTAGTCACAGAAATAAAGATGACTAAATAGTTAGTCACCAAATAAAAATTAGACAAAATTTTAAAAACACATTTCATCCAATTATTGGCGCAATGTATTGCGTGCGTCGTTGTATTGGCACTTATTCGTGTTTATTTGTGTTCATTGCATAAATATTGCTCGCTTCATTTGTTAGTTGCAAGTTAGCTTGGCACTAAGGCATTTTGATCAGTTATAGCAGCTACTTGCATGGGCAATAAGGATTTAGAGAGGACTTGGAGACTTCTGAAAAGGCGAGCAAGGGCAAGGAATTCAGAGTTTTTTGCAACGAATTTGAAGTCAGCGAGGCCCTTTATAGCGAAGTCGGATTTGGGGATGCCCTCTCCAGCAAATTAAAAGGTAATTTGAAACCCTCATTATATTAAACACAAAATCTATAGCTTTCTGATTGGAAACTTACAGTAGTACAATCTAATGCTCTTAATAATGTTCTTTTACAATCTTGCCATTGTTCTACTTCAATATAATGTGTTCGAGCTAAATATAATAAAATTTGGGTGTCAGTGCCAAAATATAATTTCCTCAAACAAATTTGATACATTTTCACTGCAAACACAAACTACCCTTGTGCAAAACATGTGCTAGATTTACCCACACATCAGGCATCTAAACAAAGATGTTTTCTACTACAGCTTCTTGTACCTGTGTAAAAATTTCCTTTGCAATATCAAATTGACCCCTTTTAGCTAGCACAATGGTTGGTTGCCCCATTTGTAGCATAAACATTTCATAGTCTTTGTGCCAACACTTTACAATATAGTTCTCTAGCCTTCTCAAGATGTTGTGCCTCCAGCTTTGGATCCCTCCTCTCATTGCGAAAATCTACAAAATAATTCCAATTGTCAACATAAGAATTCTTTGCATCTTATTCACTTTGTACAACTTTAATTGTTTCTTTTTTCTTTAAGCCAGACATTTGTTTTCAGTTCCATTTTTCCAAGCATAGATAAAGCATTCGATGAGTTTTTATCCACCTTAAGTTCATCCCCAATCAATTCTAGGCTTAGTTGGATCTCATTCCGAGCCAGAGCCATTGTTGCAAGACGTAGATATGCATCCACATAATCAAGAAACTTGAACAATGTTAGCCTATATAAAAGATTTTCTTTTTCAATATCATGTAGTTGTTCAAACAACCTAGCAAGATTAAATAGTGTTGTGACTTTATCCCATGGTAACTCAAGTGTGCCTTCTTCTAGTTGATGGAAGAATTTCATATCCTTAAAGAGCACAAGAAAAACTACAGAATTGGCACTGGGGCTTTTATTTATGAATTCAATGCAAATTCCATTTCCTAATGCCTCCATAAAAGTTGGTTGAGCCAACTCTAGTTCATCGCGCTCAAAATGAAGAATCCCAATGTTGTTTAACAATTGAATGGGTACTTCTTCTCTGCTCTTCTTCAGAAGAGACTTTGTTGTCTTACGAGAATCTAAGGCTGCACCGGGGTTTGACGATATTAATAACTCACCCATCTTGATAAATGCATGGACATCATGTGGATCTATGTGAGTTGCCTTTCTTAATTTACAAAGTATTCTCTGCCTACCCTTGCTGAGCATATATATGGCCTACAACTTTTAAGCTCTCATAGTTCTTAGGGTGGACCTCCAGAACCTTTCCAAAATTTGAGAGAGAACTCTTAAGATCTCCCAGCTTCAATTGAACCTATCCAAAAAATATTGTGGCCTCTGGCTTTCCTTGACTGATGTCATGTAGTAGCAACTGGTGATATCATAATCACCTTACTATGATAAGATCGTGCAAGATTATAATATGAATGAGATTTCATGAGAGGGTGGTTAGTTGAAACAAGAGTTGTCTCAGTCAACTATTCCACAAGAAAATGCTACCCTGCAGTGAAGAAAAAATGGTTTGCTAAATGATTCAATGCCATTGCACAGTACGGATATAATTCAAAGGATCTATGCATCTTTTCCATTCCTTCATGAACACTACCTTTTTCATTAACTGTGAGAATCCTACAAGTAAAAAATGCATAAAACTTACCACAAAGATTTATGTAGAGGCGGAACATCATTTCCTAATGCCTCCATAAAAGTTTGTTGAGCCAACTCCAGTTCATCACACTCAAAATGAAGAATCCCAATGTTGTTTAACAATTGAATGGGTACTTATTCTCTACTCTTCTTCAGAAGAGACTTTGGAATCTTAAGAGAATCTAAGGCTGCAGTGGGGTCTGGCGATATTAATAACTCACCCATCTTGATAAATGCATGGGCATCATGTGAATCTATGCGAGTTGCCTTTCTTAAAATTTCCAAAGCCTTCTATGCCTGCCCTTGCTGAGAATATATATGGCCTACAACTTTTAAGCTCTCACAATTCTTAGGGTGGACCTCTAGAACCTTTTCAAAATTTGAGAGAGAACTCTTAAGATCTCCCAACTTCAATTGAACCTGTCCACAAAATCATGTGGCCTCTGGCTTTCCTTGACTAATGTCATGTTGTAGTGGAAAATTGTGTCATAATCACCTTTATTATGATAAGATCATGCAATATTATAATATGAATGAGATTTCATGAGAGGGTGGTTAGTTGAAACAAGAGTTGTCTCAGTCAACTATTCCACAAGAAAATGTTTCCCTGTGAAGAAAAAATGGTTTGCTAAATGATTCAATGCCATTGCACAGTACAAGTATAATTCAAAGGCTCTATGCATCTTTTCCATTCCTACATGAACACTACATTTTTCACTAACTGTGAGAATCTTACAATTAAAAAGTGCACAAAACTGACCATAGATATTTTTCCCCATTTCAAACAGCAAAATTGCCAAAAAAATGTGTTTAAAATCTGCAAATAAATGCAAATAAAATCACATTGATTTTTGCGCCAAAAAAAAAACCATGAGACCATAGCTTGTTGCTTACTATTATGCTTTGATAGATTTTTTCCAAGCATCCATAGCTTTTTTGAAATCACCTGTTTTAGGCTTTTAGCCATAGCAGCAAGGCAATGAACTGTTTGATAAAATGCTTTGGTAGACAAGTATGAAAAATGTGGTAGCATAGACAAGGCAATGAACTCTGGAAAAAATGCCTCAAAGAAATGTGGTCTCATGTTGATGGTATTCCATGATGAGTGCCATGACAAACGAATTGTTATGGATTGTCATGGCATTCCATCACCATGAGACCACATTTCTTTTAGACATTTTTTCAACCAGTTCACTGCCTTGTCTATGCTATTGCTTACTATTATGCTTTGATATATTTTTTCCAATCATCCATAGCTTGTTCAAAAGCACTTGTTTCAGTATTTTAGCCATAGCAACAAGGCAGTGAATTGTTTGATAAAATGATTTGGTAGAAAATATGTATGAAAAATATGGTAGCATAGACAAGGTAGTGAAATTTTTGAAAAAATGCCTCAAAGAAATGTGGTCTCATGGAATGCCATGACAAGCAAATACAATTGGCAGCTACTCCTAGTTATTAATTATGCAATGTGAAATAATTGCATAACTGCTTAGATTGACTTCGTAAAAACTATATTGTAATTGAAATTTTTTCAGCTATCAACATCTAGTTATTAGTTATGCAGTGTGAAGTAATGCTTTGAGTTTGAAAGATGTGAAATGCAATGTAATCAATAATTTGAATATAAAATACAAAAGTCTATTTTTTACAATTCATTAGTTAAAATATCCATTTTATTTGCTCTTTATAACTCTATTGCTATGGAAATTCCTTTCAATTAAAAAAAACATTTGTTGTCTCTTAGTCTATAATTTTTTGTTGTTGTGTACAACATTACAAATGGATCAACGTTGAAGGTTGACTAGGGATCAATACCATGCATTTGATGAGAGAATAGCCGATGAGAGGGACATGGACAAATATCCATGTCCATGTAATGACTGTCTTGGTGGAAAGGTGAAAAAAAGAAAGATTTATCGACATATGATAAGATATGGGCAAGTGGTATAAGCCCTTGGAATGTCAATTATTATGAAGATATGATAGAATGGCAGAGTGTGAGAGATGAAGAGGCAACAAACATAGATGAAGTGGCACCAAACACAGATGAAGAGGCAACAATATTAGACGAAGGGTTTGAAGTTGATAGAATGTTGAATGAGGGTCTAAACAATGATTGGGCCAAGTTGATGGAGGATGCTTCAAAGCTTGTGTATGCTAATTGTAGGTTAAGTTGTTTGACAACAATCCTTCAAATTCTTAACTTGCAAGTGGCATTTGGTTGGACAAATGAGAGTGTAGATCAATTATTGGCATTATTAAGTTCGTTGTTACCACCTGACTCCATATTGCCAACAAAATGAAGTCAATGTAGAAAGGAAATCACTAAGCTAGGCTTAGGGTATGAAAAAATCCACACATGTGTGAATGGTTATGTATTATTTCACAAGAATCTTGCAAGTAAGAGTGAATGTCTGAAATGTCATGAAGCGAGGTATAGACAAGGGTTGAAATCAGTTGTGGTTCCTAGAAAGGTTCTTCACCACTTTCTGGTAATCCCACAATTACTCTGAATGTATAGGTGTAGAGACATTGTTGAACTTATGCAATGGCATGCCCAAAATAAGAGCATTGATGGAAAACAACAACATGTGCCTGATTCTAAGACGTGGATGGAATTTGATAACAAATGGGCTGATTTTTCTCAAGATCCTCGTAATATAAGGTTGGATTTAGCTCTAGATGGGGTGAACCCATTCTCAGATCAAAGTACTAAATGGTCAACTTGGCCAGTGTTTTAATAAATTATAACTTGCCTCCATGGTTAGCAACTAAACCATTTTTCTTAATGCTATCATTGATTATACTAGGAAAGAAAATTGTGACTTCATATACAATTGATGCTTATCTAGAGCCATTATATGATGAGCTAATGGAATTGTGGAAAGGAATTGAAGAAATTCAATATTTAAGGGATGGTCATTCAATCAAATTCACTTTAAGAGCTTCCTTATTGTTTACGATTCATGATCTTCTTGCATATGGCACATTGTTTGGTCTCAATGTTCATGGATACCCTGGATGTCCTGCTTGCAACTTTAAGGATTTTGTGAGGCACTCAATAAGTTTGTGTAAGTGTATTTATTGTGGACATTGTGCTTACCTTAAAATGGATCATCCATATCGTCAACAAAAAACATAGTTCAATGGTCAAGAAGAGAATCGTGAAGCACCATTGCTAATAACAGGTGATTACATTGTTGAGAATGGACAAAAAAGAATGTCATTTATTGAAAATGATGGGATTTTTGGTAGTAGATATGATCCATGTAATGAAATCGGTGTAAAGAGGTTGTGCATATTCTATAAGTTTCCATACTTTAAGGATATAACCATTAGGCATACTGTTGACTTTATGCATACTGAGAAAAATATAGCCTATGCTATTATAGAAACTCTTTTTGGTGCTTTTGATACTCTTTCATCACATGAATACTTTCAAAATCTAAATATTCATTGAAATATTTGGGTTGAAAAATATGATGATGAAAAATATAGAAAACCTAGTGCTCCTTATGTCTGGACAAAGGAACAATGTGCACAATTCTTACAATTGATGTCTCAGACTCGCTTTCCCACTAGATATGTAAGTAGTAGTATTAGAATCCAAACTGACATTAATGGCTTAAGAGGCCTCGAGACCCATGACTATCATGTCATAATGGAGAATATTTTACCTATTGTGGTAAATATATTAAGTTTGGAAAAGGGGCCAAGATTGGCAGTTATAAGGTTGGGCCTAATTTTAAAGAGAATGAATTTACATGTATTAGATCCTTCGAAATTTGATAGTTTGAGGGAGGAGGATGTTGAAGTCCTTTGTCTATTGGAACGAGAATTTCCACCAACAATCTTTAACATTTCTATGCATCTTTTGATACATATACAATATGAACTAAAGAATTGTGGCCCGATACGAACAAGATGGATGTATCCTATAGAACGATATATGAAGGTTTTGAAAAAAATTGTTCGTACTAGGAAAAAATCGGAAGGCAGCATGTTCGAGGGATATTCAATGCAAGAGGCCATGGGATTTTGCACAAAATATATGAAGGATTTTAAAAATGTTAATCGGCATGTATGGGACGATGACAAAGAAGAGACAATTGCAGGTGAAGTATTAGAAGGCAATGGATGTCACTTCAAGCTATCACATCAAGAAAGAAGTGTGATAAATGACTATATTCTTCAAAACGCATCTTCATTCGATAAGTGGTGGAGGTAAAAAACAATTTAGACAATAATTTATTTACTCAATTGCATTTACACATTTATATTATCAATCTCACTATTTGTACATTAATATTCTATGTAGAAAATATGAAGAAGACAATCAAGCTTGGATGCAACATCGACCTCAAAAGTGCAGACGTCATGCTGATTTGATTGGAGGTGATTCTTTTCCAAAATGTGAAGAATGGATTGCTAATGCAGTCAGTGATGCAAAAGAAGAAGGTCAAGATATAACAATAGGGGAAAGTGAGATTTCTCAATCTCCACATTTATGGGCTATGTGTTTCAGTGGAATGTGGGTATATGGTAGTCATTTAAGAGTGGAAGAAAAAGACAAAGGAAAGATAAATTGTGATTGTGTTGTTAGTGTTGAATTTCTTCACAAAACTAAGAAGAAATTTTATGTTGGATTCATCCAACAAATTATTCTAGTGGACTATGGTGAAAATAGTAATATATTATTAAATTGTAAGTGGATCTGACCATCTGTAGTACAATTTGATGAGTATGGATTTGTACGCGCAAATACAAGATATTTTTTATCAAAGATGGATGAGTCGTATGTTTCCCCTCTTCAAATTAACCAATTATTTATAATTGATGATGTAAGAAGCACAAGATGGTCGTATGTCATTCAAATAGAGTCTTGTTCAAAATGAAAAATTCATGGAAGTTGTTGATATAATGCCTAATGGGAAATATGCTAATTTACAAGAAACATTCGAAGAAGTGGATGAAGACAATGATGGAGTATTTGAAGAAGACATTTTGATTACCAATGAAGAGATTTCCTGAGAGAGAAGCATTGCATTTCACAGATGAGGATGAGGAAGAAAATCAAGCAGATGCATACATGAATGATTAGGATTTTGATCTTGCAGGAAATGCAGATCATTATGATGATGTTTTATCACCTTAAGAGGTTAGCTTGTCACCTAAACTTTGGTTATATGTATGGTGCAATTTACTATTGAATGTAATAAAGATCTAAGTATAGGTATGCTTATTCATTGTTGTTTTACTGATACATTTCTAAATGTAATCATCATTATTCTGCTGGTACATTGTATACAAAACCTAAGATGTTCACTATTGATTTTAAGTACATTTAAAGTTAGGTTCAATCATTCTTCTTAGTTTTCTTACTTTGGTTGAAAATTTGAAATTAATTTTATTTAGTTAGAATATAATTTCTTGTATGTCCTATATGTTTTCTAGATGAAAACACATAATAAACATTTGTGATTTAATAATATATATAGATATCTTAACATTAGGTGAACTAAACCTCCTCATTACAAAGAAAGAAATGATCTCTTAGGTCTAACTAGCACTAAAAACTAAAACTGAGAGACTGCAAAATTAGAAAATTGTTCAATCTTTTCAATAAAATGATATCTAAAATACTGCATTCATAATAAAATCCAATACCACACTACCGCAATAGTCAATAGAGGTATGCGCAGGATGGAGAGACATATAGGTCAATGTACAAATTCTTACCGCAATACCATGGCAACCAAATATGAATACCATGAGGTGGCGGTGAGAACATGTTAACAACTAAAGTAAACTGTAGCCCCCCAAGGGGTAAATAGTGACACTGCGGTATGGTGGTGAACAATCTCTCAACTGCTACAATTAACCTGTTGTTCCATGGGAGTCCAAAGGGGTGTGCACGGGGTGGCAGTACTGCTAACCCTACCATACCACTGCCTCGCAACATTCTTGATATTACAAAGCGGTATGGCAGTGAATAGTCGCTCAATCGCTAGAATTAACCCGCCATCGGGCGGGAGTCCAAAGGGGTGTGTGCAGGGTGGCGGTATTTCTAACGCTACCCCACAGTGGTCTTGAAATGACAAAGCGGTATTGCGGTACAAGCTATCAAAGCATTTAATGATTACACTGTTCGATTTCCCAAGATCAAAGGAATACATTCAAACTCGAAATATGGGCAGATTCTGAAATATAAATTGCATGAATTGACATTAATAGTGAGGTGACTGAGCTCAGCAACAAATATTACTTGGGACTCGACAACATTTTGGCAATCATTCACACAACTCAGCGTACCGGAGGCAAGGGAGTTCAAGCGAGAAGACTCAACATCTATTATTTCACTAAGTAGGTTCACAAAAACCCTCTGTAGCAAGTGTATAAGAACTGAATTTGCTTCTACAAGTAGACACTTAAAGAAATCAAGTAGGAGTAAATTCTTCATCATGTCACCCAAAAGAAGTAAACTTGCGAGTAAAAAGGAATAGTCCACAGTTTCTAAATCAAAGAAGAGGTCCCTACAACAATCCATTTTAGATGTGTTACCTAATTCTATAGACAAAGGATTCAAAAAGGTGTTTAAAGATACAACCCATGGATGTAGAGACCTAATTATCCCTATCTCAGGGTAGGATCTATTTTCCTACTTCTATGAAAAAAGGGATGACAAGACTCTAGTTTTGAATCCATGGACCTTAGATTTGGCCAAATTGATAGTCCCAAATGTCTTCGTAGATGTTGAGTTTATTAAAGTATTGGCACAATATTATCACCCAGCTACCAGGACTATAAGAATTCGAGATGGTTCACCATTAGTGGTGCTGACTAAAGAAGCAATTATAGAGTTTTTTATGTTAAACAAGCAAGCTATCACTAAGATTGACTTGGACATAAGTGAGGAGGATTATAGGAGATTGAGAAAAACCTATAGGAATGATGAACTTCCTTTACACATGAAAAGGGGTGTAAACAATAGGAGGATACCTATCTCCCCCTCCCAAATTGAGCCATTTTCCATATAAGACTTCCAAGTATATTTCAAAAGAGCTTATTCTTCTTTGTTCCAAGTGCTTGGAATTGATGTTGAAGAGAGGATTCCAACCTATCTCACGATGATGGCAATGAAGATACAAAACAAAAATAGATGGACTAAAAGAATGTGTTTGGGAATGACTGATGATGAAGGGAATAGGTTGCTTGTACAAAAATGGCGTTACATCTAGATTAGTAGATGTAAAAATAGTGATTATGTAATATTTCATGATGATTTCGTAATAAAAGGTCATGGCCGCTCTTGGTCATATTTCACCAAGATTGCATAATAAAATCATGCAAGTATTAAGTCCTTTAGCATTGAAGCCAGAGTAGGGACACACTCACAATTTTGGTGACTGGTTCTTCTTAGCAAACCAAACAGTAGTAAGGGTCTATGGGTGTCCTCAAGCCCCACATGTTTTACCTAAAAAAAATTCCATTCGAATTGTATTTTTAGAATTTATGTGGAAAATGTTATGGATGGAGCAGGATGTTATGAAAAGACAAAAAAAGGGGACATTCCTCCCTGACCTAACTAAATGTGAGGAGCTATCTGTAGGTTCTGACACTCTTGAAGAACTGCAAAACTATTTGAAGATGGGGTAATCATTGAAGTCACGAGGAGAAAGGGTCTTTGACCCTGAAGGGCACATTAATTTTATAAAGCAGACACTTCTCACTAAAGTTGGGATTACCCATGTAATGGATTACGAAGAAGATGTAATAAGAAATTGCTTTACACCTGATGAAGTTTTTCAGAGGAAGAGGAAGTGGGAAATCATAAAGAGGCTTGAGGAGGAGAAGAAGAAAAGGGACACTAGATTCCAAGGATTCCATGTTGAAGAAAATCATCTTATCAAAAGGATGAATGTAGTAATTGACAACTTTGAAAGATTATATGTTGAACCAAAAAAGAAACCTGAGGGTCTATCTTCAAAACCCTCCAAGCTTCCCATCAAACCAAGTGGTATTGTAATCACGAAGCCCCTACCAGACATGACCATAATACAATTAGAAGCATCCCCTGAGCAACCAAGTCCTAAAAGGCAGAAGACGCATGGAGTGGCCTCCTTAGTGGCATATGAAATAAGTGAATGAGTAGGGGATACTGAAGAGGTAGCTGATGTACTTTTGAATTTTAAAGATGATGAAGCTAATCAACCACCTCCTAAGCTTGAAACTGATGCTCACAAACTAGAAGAAAGATTCGATGTACACGAGCATAATGATCAAGAAGTGCATGATGATGAAAGGGTGATTGTTGCCCTTATATTTATTGAAGATGATGAATTTATTCAAACTACCGAATTTAAGGATTTTTGGTTTAAGATGAAAATGAAATAATTTAAGGAGAGACTCCAAATTAATAAGATGGGAAATGAGGGGTCACATCATGACCAGATCATTGCCCATACTCTTGAAGAACTCAGGATTAATGAAATTAATGTTAGCCATCAAGAAGCAAGAAAATTGGTCTTAGAAAGCAATATACTAATTATTCCTAGGATGGAGTTAAAAAGATATTCTTACTAGATCAAGTAAGAAGCCAAGAAGATCTCATATTGGTTTCTAAATTCAATTTAGATGAGGGAATGATTGGCATAGGTTACAATCCAAGACTTGAAACCATATCCTTTTGGACAAAGCAAAAAAGAATAGAAAAACCAAGATTGCTTGATGTTGTAAAAGAAATGAGAGGGAATTCCATGGTAAAGACACTCCAAGACACATCAACATTGGAGGAAACTACTATGACAATGCACTCAACAATGTTTACTAGGGATGTGGTTAAATTTATGGAGCTTAGATTGGCAGAATATGAGAAAACACACACTGATATGAATGATGAAGTGAATAGGTTATTCTTAGAAAATGTGAAATTGAAAGAGCAATTGAAGGGAGCAGGTCCTTCCTAGAGCATAGAATTAACAGTATACCAGCCCCCTACCATCTGGACTAATACAGGTGCAATCATTGTTGAACAAGTAAATGTGCTAAAACAAGAAATTGAGAAGTTGAAAAAGACTAATGAAGAAACAAAGGAAAGAGCAAAGAGAGAAATCCTCAGGGTATTGGAACAGATCTTGGAGCATAGGGTTAAACTAATTGTGGACAAATTGGAAAATGTGCATGAATGTTATGTCTCCTTGTCACAAGCATTTGATCATATAAAGACCCATGTACCTATATTGGACCCCTTATTCAAGAAATGGAGACCTGTACATCACACCTTAACGACTTTGTGCATAATTTTACAAAGGAGTGTTGAGGCCCTCGTAGCTTAAAACTTAATGAGAAAATGGTCTAAATGGTCACATATGAATTTCAATACATATTTGTAGAAGACCAAAAAAACAAGGCAAGAATGGATTCATTTCACACACTAAAGCAGTGGTTCGTGCCTAAGATACTAAGGGATGGTGATCAATTGAAAGGCTCCAAGGATTGGAATATAGATGAGTTTAGCAAAATTGTTCCCAACTGCCTCACTAATTTACAGAAGGATGGTGACATAAATATTCATCGTCTCAATTTAACCTTGGATGGAACAATTGCATTAGATACTCAAAATTCATAACAAATAGCAAAGGGTTATTAGATAGCAGATGGAAGAGTCACTTGGACAAAAAAAATAATCTAGGATTACAAATGGCCTCATGATTATACGGTGTACCAATGGGAGTAGACATATCTAGCTCCCCCAGAAGAATAGGCCTTGCAGTGAAGTACCAAGCCTTGTAGATACTATCGTGGAGAGAGGACCTTGCCAGATCTGAATAATCACAGGTACCTTACAATGAGTAACGAACTTCCATATCTTGTGAGTGCTCTAGACTTCAACATCTGATCATTTCTCTTCACTCCACATCTTTCATTGCTTTTATGTAATCCTATGTAAACAACAATAATTAAGACTTTTTGATTTATGTTAAATGTGGTAATGAAAAAGAAACTTTTTGACATGTCAGTCAGGACAAAATTTTGAAACGTATTGTAAAATATTTTTGAAGATCAATAGAATGAAGTTATTGTTAACACAGGGATTTGCACCCGAAGATAAGTTGAAAACTCTAAAATCCCGTGCAACATGGGACTACTCTCAGGCTGTGGGTATCCTATAATGAGGGTAGACCTCTAGATTATGGGTTGGCTCCCTTTGAATATTTCTTTAAACACTACTGATTTAGATTGGAAAAAGGTAAGAAGGATGATGCAGAAACTGAAAACTAAATTATGTGGTGATTCACCAACTAAAAAATGATCTGAACCTGCTTTTAAAATCTCACAAGATGACTCAAGAAATAAAGCTATAGAATCTCACAACTTTGCTACTCATGCCTGCAAAAATGATTCTTTTGAAAGGCTTTAACTTTTTTGATGTTCATAAAAGGAAAACATCAATGTTTTCACAATTTTTGATTCAACAAAATTAAAACACTTTCACAGACCTACACCATGACATGCTACTCTTTACACTCGGTATTGAAGATTTTTGATAAAAATAAATGATGACGCAATACTTTATCATATAATTCACAATCAACACTAAATTGAAAGAATGATTGAGGAGGAAACAAGCTTTTTATTCAAAAATAGGAGATAATTGCATTACAAATCTATAGAACTCATAAGAAAATGAGTTACAAAGAATGAAAAAATTTCCACAGCCGTCACCAAACTGAGAACTAGAGAAATAAATGAGAGAAAAGAAGATTTATAGAAAAGGTTCCAAAAATTCAAATTTTGAATTTTGGCTCCAAGAAATGATGTATTGTCCATCCTCTCCCTCAAATCAGGCATGTAACTGAAAGCAACTCCTCAAAACATGTATAAAGAGTTGTGAAAATCAAAACAACCTCATGGGTCATATGCAATTGAAAACCCCTCCAAAATAGGGTTGTAATTGATTGAATCAAGGATTTATGTTCCTTCATTGAAGCTCCATCAATCTAGACTCTTAACTGAAGTAGAACTCTCAATTAAGTGCTTCAAAATCCTTGATTTTACTCCACATGTTGGCATTGATTTCTCCAATCATCTCCAAGATTCATGCAAAGCTTTAAGGCTTTAAAATAACTCCCATTTGACCATCATTTGAAAATTACATCATAAGATGCTTATTTTTGCATTCAAACTATCATTTATTTAAAGTGATTTATAATTATCACTTAAATAAAGATTTACATTTTTTTTTTTGGTAAGTTAATAGCTGGAAAGGCCAGGACCATCTATTATCAATAAAATTAATAGAGTTTGACAGTCTTTCGGCTCCATTTTAGCCTATCGATCACCAAATCGACCCGACATCAGGCATAATTTACAACTTAACTTGTCCACATAGTAGACCCGCTAGCCTATCTGGATCTTCCCTCCACCACCGCTCCTTTTTCCAAACTATTTGCCACGGTATTACCTTCACGATACACATGGCTGACTTGGAACTCCTCAAAAGATGAGATGAGGGTCCATATCGGTGACAACCAGCGACACAATAACCAGTTTGGGGTGGAGTTGTTTCTGATGGCATTCACTATGACTAATGAATCCCCCTCCAGATGCAACTTCGAAGCCTAAATGCTTTTCCCCAATTCCAAACCGCACAAAGCCGCCCTGAATTCTGCCATGTTGTTTGTAGCCTGGCCGATGAACTCTGTCTGCCATGCTATTTACTTTCCTTCAGAGTCTCTTGCCACACATCCTATGCCGACCGCTCCAGGATTACCAGTAGAGGTGCCATCGAAATTTACTTTAATCCGGCCTGGTAGCGGTTTCTACCATAAAGTTCTTTTGCGAATCTCATACTTCTGTGACGCTTCTAGAGCTCCAACAATGGGAGGGATGTACAGACCATCGAATTTATTAGTGAGCTCAATATCCCTGTTAGAGAACACATTTTTTGGGAAGGCAATCTTTTTAGCTGCACTGTTGACCAATTCTACCACCGCCTTAACCAGGTGCCTTACGAGTGCTTCCCTACTCATTGATTGCTCTTGGAAGACACACCTGTTTCGTTCCTTCCAGATTTCCCAGCATACCGTGGACGGCACTATTTTCCAGATGCTACTGAAGACTGCATTATGAAGCTTCTTTGGCCATGTGGAAAGCCAATCCCAAAGGTTTGATGATAGCGGGGTCGGGTACCTTAGAAGCCCGAGGATATATTTCCAGCAGTATTCGGCATAGGGACATGAAAGCAAAAGGTGTGACGCCATTTCCACCTGTTTTTTGCACATTATACACCTGCTTGGTCCCCTGAAACCCAACTTAATTAACCTATCCTGTGTTAGTATCCTCCCCTGTGCGGCTAACCATGTAAACACCCCAGCTTTCGGCAAGACATTTTTCCCCCAAAGGAGTGCATTTGGCCAGATCTTTCCTTCCTTCCACCTTTCCTTGAGTTTATACTCGATCTTTACTTTATAATTGCCATCTACTAAGGCACTCCATCTCAGCACATCCTCCCCTTCACCGACGGGGATATTCTTGTCCTTCAAGATCATCTCCAAGACATTCTTTTGATCCTCAGGGGCATTGATCACATCTAAATTTTTCCATCTCCACTGCAGAATTCCGTTGTTCCATACTTTTCCCCCGTAGTCACATACTTTCGGGCCCCAAACCCTGATTGTTTCTGCCTTGATTGCTGCCAGGCCCAACATACTACCTAGCTTAGGGTGCCCATCCCATGAATCTTCCCAGAATGATGCACACCTACCATTGTGAACTTCCCATGTGACGTACTTGCAGATGATATCCCTACTTTCACAGATGAAGTTCCAGATTTCCGAGCCTCTTGGTGGAGTGAGTGTCCTTACTATGCACACCGGATCATCTGAATCGAGTTATTTCCTCCTCAAGATTCTTACCCATTTCTGATTGCTAGTGTACATTTGCCATGCTAATTTAGCCCCCATTGCCTGGTTCATCTCCTTCAGCTGTCTAATTCTTGCCCCACCCGAGGCCTGTGATTTGCATACCTTATCCCATGCCAATAGGGGAACCCTATTTTTTTCCTCTGGTCCATTCCAAAATAATTTCCTCATAATTTGGTTGAGTTGTTCCACGATACCCTCAGGAATTTTTAGGCATGATAGAATATACTAGGATGGCTGCCAAAACAGTTTTTACCATGAGTAGTCTACCTACTGAAGATAGCCATTTGCCCTTCCATAATTCCATCCTCTTTTTGCATTTTCCAACTAGCCTATCCCAAAATCCTACACGATTGGCCCCAGCAAAAAGAGGCATCCCTAGGAATCTCCCAGGGAAGCTGGCTGGTCTTATACCTAGGATCCTTGCAAGGTCTCGCTGCAGGCTAGGTTGGGTATTAAGGAAGAAGACTTCTGATTTTCTCCAGTTGATGGCCTGTCCTGAAGCCCTACTGTAATCATCCAACACCTTCTTTATCTTCCTTGCTTCCACTCTTGAGGCTAAGCCAAAAAGGATGATATCATCCACGAATTGTTGATGTGTGCTTGCACCTACCCCTGGTGCGGCCTCAATTCCCTTCCATGAACCTTCCAACCTGGATTGTCCAATTTTTCTGCCAAGGGCTTCTACCATCATGATAAAGAGAAATGGGGATAATGGATCCCCTTGCCTTATCCCCCGGGAGGAGTCTATGAAACCTTGGGCTACGCCATTTATCAGAATTGAAAATCTTGGTGCAATTATGCAACTTCTAATCCAATCCACTAACTTCCTATCAAAACCAAACCCACTCAACACATCTAACAAAAATTGTCTGTCCACCCGATCATAGGCCTTTAGAATATCTAATTTGAGGATCATACTTGGCAGTCTTAACTTTCTTGCCATGTGGATTGTCTCATGTGCCACTATTATGCCTTCTACAATTGACCTCCCCGGAATGAATCCACTTTGCTCTTCCGATATGATTTTATCAATTACCAACTTGAGCCTGTTGGCGATAACCTTTGTTATAATTTTGTATACTGTATTACAAAGGGAGATTGGCTTGAAATCCCCCATGCATTTTGCCGCTTTCTTTTTTGGAATGAGTGCAATGAAAGTATGATTAATTGCCCCTAACATTGTTGTTTTTCTTCTTGATTCTTCCACTGCTTTGACAAGGTCTTCCTTGATTATTTCCCAACAAGTCTGATAGAAGAAGGTCGGGAAGCCATCCGGCCCTGGGGATTTATCTGCTCCAAGTTGGAAGGTTGCTTTCTTGACTTCTTCCATACAAATTGGTTTAGTGAGTTCTCTGTTCTCTGCCTCTAAGATCGAGTTTGGAATACCTCTAATGAACTCCTTGTCCCACTTCCATTTGATCTTCCTTTTTAAACAAAGACTCAAAGTACCTAATTGCCTCCTGGTTGATCTCCTGCACAGATCTGGCGTGAGATCCATCATCTTTGACTAGCTCTGTGATCTTGCTTGTATTTCTTTTGACCAGGGTTGAATTGTGGAAAAAATTCGTATTTCTGTCACCTTCTTGGAGCCACAATTCCCTGGATTTTTGCTTCCAGTAGCATTCCATTCTTGTCAAAATCTCAGATTGAGCGCCTAACAATTCCTTTTCCTTGAAGAATTCTTCCTGCCCCATACCTTTTTCAATTACTTTCTCATTTAAGGTCTTGAGCTCACTCTCTATCTTGTCACTTTCTTCAAAAATGTTTTTGAATTGTTCCTTATTCCAAAATCATAGTTTAGCTTTGATATGGGAAAGTTTCTTTTGGAAGGAGAATAGGTGTGAGTGATTACCAATCCAGACTTCTTTCCACCATACTGTGATCTGCTCTAGTAAATTTGAGTCCCGCATCCACATCTTTTCAAATGGAAAGGGCGAACCACCTTTGAAAATATCCAGTTGAATTACAAGTTGGATCAGAAAATGATCAGATCAGCTCCATGGCAAAATAGAGGCTTCCAACATGTTCACTCCCTAGTTCCAGTCCCCAACCACCAGAAATTTGTCCAATTTCTTTGCTATTCCCGTATGGCCTGATCTTCTGTTTGTCCAAGTGTATACTCCATTTTTTGTTGGTATCTCCTGTAGCATATTCTTATCCACAAAGTCTTGAAAGTCCATTTGAGATCTTATTAGACTTCTCATTCCTTCCTGCTTCTCTGAGTTATTCAAGGTGGCATTGAAATCCCCATCGATTATATTTTTTCCTCTTTTATCTGTTCTAGGGAAGTCGAGATTGCTGCCCAAAGATTCCTCTTATCCACTGGGGCTATGGGACCATAAACATTGATTAATTTGAATTATGTATTCCCCTGGTAGATCCTTACTAAGACCAACAACCAGTTTTGATTCTCTTCTATGATTTTACAATCCACTGTGGCTGGGTTCCACACTATCCCCAATCCACCGGAAGCCCCAATTGACTCTTTAAAAATCCCACCCCATCCTTTCCAAAACTTCATGTGCTTCTCCTGCTCCTCCCTACTCCATTTTGTCTCCTGAATCAGCAACACATCTGGCTTACTATTGTCTACTTGGCGCCTAAAGAGGCGCCACTTGCTAGGGGTGTTCAAGCCCCTAGCATTCCAGCTTATGATTCTCATTGCTCCCCGGGAAGGGGAAGCCCCTTCCTGTTTCGAAGGATCGTTTGGCCCAGTTTTGTTTGGCCTTTGGCTGATCCTACCACTTTAAGTTTTTATTTATTGGGTTTGTGCCCTCTTTGACTGGCTGACTTAATCTTTGGCATTTTCCTTGTCGAGGGGAATTGCTCAATTCCTCTCTCAACCAGTATGCCCTCCTGGTATTCCTCAAAACTCTCATCACAATCTGTTTTAGATTCCATACTACCCTGATCATGACCTTCCTCCATCCCTTCTTCTATATCTTTGTATTTGGTGAGTTCCTTCATTTATGTTGCTTCTTGAGCCTCTGGCTCCAGATCGCTCCACCGCCTTTCTGAGATTTCCACCAACTGATTCTCTATCCTGATGTCTGTGAGGTGGGGAAAACCTTCTACCAATTGGGGATCCAAACCTGGGGAGACAAGTTGATCATTTTGAATTAGCCCATAGATTTTTTGACTCTCCCCTTCCTGTGAACTCATTGAGTTTCTTCCCCTCGGCTCAACTTCCTTAGTTTCTGGTTTTGGTGGTCTTATTGACTCTATCAGTTCCTTTTCCCAATATTCGACTGGTGGCCTTTTCCCCAAGTTGATTTCCTTCTCCTCTTCCTGCTCTTTCCCCCATATATATGGGTTGGTATTGTTGGTCTCACCCTGTTCTATACACTTCTTCTTTCCATGCTCCAGTGATTTACACTTAGAGCAGATTTGTAGGCTATCTTCTCTACTTACTTCCTGCCTCCAGGAACCCACCTCGGAAATGAGATCCACCACCTTCGGCAATACTATACCATGTGTTTTTGATACACAGATGCGAAAGTAAGACCCTTTTTCCAGATCCTCTTGAATAATATCTACGCTCTATAGTTTGCCTATTTTCCTACCTATCTCCTTTAGGGTTTCTTCCATCCAATACTCTGAGGGAAGATTGTATAGTCTCAGCCACACCGCGCTCTCCTCAATCCATGTTTTTCTTGGATTAAAATTTGGTCGCCATTCAATAGGGTGCAATTGACCACCGTCTAGGAAATAAGGCCCTATTTCTAAGGCCTTAGTCCTCCTCTTCTGATTAGGGAATTTTAACAGGAACCAATTATTCTCCAATGCTTTCACTTCTAGCACCTCACCCTAGGTTTTAATACACCATTCTTCCATTACTGTCCTGCTCTTGTGGCCCTCACCCCCCCATTTAACAAACATTCTAATTTCTTGCAGGGATTCTCGAGTTCTTTTGAAATTTTCATTATTTACACATAAGGAGGGAATCGGTATTGAAAGGGACTTGCCACTATCCGCTTTGCCCTGGTTAGCCGATCTAGTTTCCATGTCTGACTTGGTTGGTAGAGCCTTTTTATGGTTTTCTTGGCGCTAGTTTATGGTTGTGTCCCTCTCCACCCCTGGATTTTTCCCGAACCACCCATTCGGTCTTTTGAAACTTTTCCTGGCATCACTGTTGAATCCCTGATTTCCTCCCCAGTTTGCATTCGCCTTAGCAAAACGGTTAGGTCTCACCCATGGAGGCCCTTGTCCCTGCCATGCACAATTCCTCCTGTGCTTGTATTCGACTTTCGATTGGTACCTAGCTTGATAGTAAGGATGGAATTTATCCACCCAGATACCACTCTCCAGAACCCATTGGGGTCTATCCATTTATGTTCTTGGAATCCGTTTCATTTTTCCGTATGCCAACCATCCATTGTTGATTCTTTCCCTGAATTCCTCAAAAGGAACCGTTCACTCTAGTTCCTCACTCCATTTTTCCTTTCTTCGAATATCTGCTTCCGTTGCCTGATCCCATTGATGTCTGATGCCCAACTCTGGCGTATCATGCCTCTGCTTTCTCCCTCTCAACGCCTTCTGGCCTTCAAACTTCTGCTCCTCTCCTTTCGCCCAGTGCCTTTTTCCTTCCCCTTCTACTGTGCCTTCTGAAGCAGCCTTCCCGCCCTCTGGCTTCGCACTGCTCTACTCCATTTCAGTTTAAAACTTAAAGATTTACATTTTTGAAATAAATGCAAAAATAAAATAAAATTGACTAAGCCAAATACAAAATATTTACATGACTAAGTCTTAATTTAATATCAAAATGACACTTTAAAATAAATAAGGCATGAAAATGCCACGCATGAAAAATGTGAATGAAGTTTTAAATAAAACTTAAGGCAAAAATGCCTTTTTCCCCATCGTGCCTTTCTAGGGCATTCTAACCCTAAACATTCATTTCATTTTATTCATTCTTTTGCTGCTCCTGAGAAGCACCGCCACCATGGAAACCTTAGTCGAGCTTTAGCTAAATTTTTTGAGCTGGAAATGCTTCTTCTATGCCATTTTTTGAAGATTCTGGAGGTTTGAGGCATGGTAAGTCTGATTATGGTTGAATTTGGAAATTTCCCTTCGTTTTTGAAAAAAAATTAAAGCTTATAGGGCACAACCATATACATTTTTTGATGAATTTTTTTATATGAAAATTTGTTTATGTCTGTGGCTTTTTCTTGTGGTCGCCATGGATTGTCTCTGGCCAAGTTTTGAAGAAAGAAATTTTTGTCTTTATGCTCTTTCCCTAAAGATTTCCTTTGAAGAAAAAGTGGTAAGTCTTATTTTGCTCAAGATTTGGAAGATTCTCATGCAATTTGGAAGCTTTTAAAATATTTTTTGGCGTCTGAGGCCGCGGCTTCTGCATTCCTTCTAATGTTTTCTCTGTATGTTGTTTTGTCTTGGCTGTCATGGATTCTTGTTTGAGTTTTCCTGGAGAACAAAATATGAGAAATACTTGCAACTTTTATTTATTCCATCTCAGTAACAAATAAGCGTAATCTATTTGTGAACTTTGAATCCCCATTTCATTACTTATCTTTCAAGTTCATGGCCACATATCAAAGATTTGCTATCAAAACTTCTATTTTTTTCAAATATATGGCCACGGCCTATAAGTTGTTCTGGGTATCTCTTAAAACAGAAACTCCACCATTCATGAGGGTTTCTACATATTCTTTTCTTTTCTGTTGAATTTTGCAGTTACTTCTGGTATTCTGAACTTTTAACAGAGTGTAAAAGCTCACTGCATTTGACCTTGATAAAGAAAACTTGATCCCTGTTTGTCCATGGTTTAAATTCAGTCTGACAAGACTTATTCAAACTCCATTTGTAATTATGTCATACTTCTTGACATCTGCAACACATGATTAAATGATGATGGGTATAAGCTTGAACCTGGATAATGCATGATAACATTTTGATTCTATATCTAATTTTTACTCTTCACTTGATTTGATTTACATGTTCACTAATGCAAAATACTTATTTTCTTGCATCAAGAAAATTAATTGTTCTGCAATGAAATACTGTATGCACTTAGAATATACATAAAATACCTTGCAAACATATTCTAGTGGTGCAATCATTTCTTTTATATGACACTGTTCTTTAGAACTTTTGCAAAACACAATATAGATTTTATGACGTTTATATTGCTTATGCCATTGTTATGAGTTGGGCTCAACCCTTATGGGAGCCACATTTTCCACCACTCATGTTGAAAACAGTTGAAATAGTAACAAAATTTGACTTGTATATGCACATGAAGCAAACAAGTTAGAAAAAATAGTGAATTGATAATTTCTGGTGATTTGATTTGGAAATTTTTATTCATCTCTGAGATAATGACTTAGTTGACTTAATTTGATAATAACTGTAAATCATATATTTGTTGATAAGCATGTAATTGGATCTCATGCCCTGAGCTCTAACAAAAAATTTCCATCAACTGCAAGTTCTGGAACTCAGGAGCAAGGGAGCTAAAGACTGAAGATCAAGTTGGAGAGTAATGAGTCAACCCTACATCAACCCTTAAGGAAATGATGGACATGACCTTCCTCTTATGTGTCTTTCTTCTTTTAGTTAATCTTCAGATGTATGGCTTATACATGTTGTTGAATTAAATCAACTTAGTCATACCCACGACTTGTGTGGGGTTACAGAAACATGGCTTTTAATATATCGGTTATTCCAAAATATGTAATAGCTTGTATCTCCATTTGAACTTGTTCTCAATTACATAATCTGAAATAACTAATATGAATTTTTTTAAAGCATATGTTTTGTAATCAAATGAAGTAATAATTTCAGCATACTTTGCTCCAAAATTGCAATTCTTTTCTGAAAATCAGCAATGACAAAAATTTCATTGAATGATTCAACTTCTTATAACATACTTTGAATGTTTGTTTTCCAAATGAAACATGTTTGTTGCTTTGTTAGGACTATTCAACGGTTCAATTTAAACTGTTTGAATGATTCTGATAAATCAATTCTAGAAAAAATCTTTCATTCTGAAAAGAAAGATTCATTGGATGTCTCAACATCAAAATTTATTGTACCCCAACAAATAATTTCCCCTTAAAACTTCACTAATTTATGCTGGAAGCAAAAAATTAGTAACAGTTATAATTGGTGGCCGAATTTTGGTTTCAATTTTTTTTTGAAGTGAATTAATGAATGTTATCTTGTTATCTCCAGTTTGATCTTTCCTTGTTATTTAAATAAATATATCAAGGGTATATCTAGTTTATCAAAACACATTTGTTGTCAAAAAATTCATTTTGTACTACATTTTGGTGTCAAATCTTTGGTAATTATGGTTAGTTTCATTACATTCAAATTATGAATTTTGGAAATTATATACAATAAATAGATTGATGGTTGTTTGGATAGTGAAATTAGCTCTCTTCGAAATTAACTGAAATATCTTGTCTTGAAATATCTAGAAGGATTATTTTAATTAAAGAGGATTTTGTGGTTATTTTTCTAACAATGATTAACAATGATTTTACAGTGCAGCTAGCTTGCTATTTTCATTCAAGATACAATTCATGATCAAAGTCGAGCACATACCAAGAAGATGGTACTCTACTTCAAACCCTCAACCTCACTTAGTTTAGTCTATTTACATGGGGATATTAAGGAAGTTGCTAAACAATTAATATATATCATTTGTTGTTTGTGAAGGAGAATCCTGTGAGATCCAATCTGACAGTGGATCAATATCTGGTTTCTTAAGTAAAGATGATATCACAGTTTGGAAACTTGTTGTGAAACATTACATTAGTAATTTTTGGATGTTAAGGCTTCCCAATTGGATATCAAAGATATTTTCTCATCAACTTAATTTGGAATTTATGTATAAATGGATTCTTTCATGGTGCAGGTCTTTACTGAGACAACACATTAACCAGGGTTGACATTTTTGTTGTCCAAGTCTGATGGCATTCATGGGCTTAGTTTCCAAGAAATTTCCTTTGATAATGTTGTTTCAGTTTGGTTAGTGTTGATAGCCTTCATTCTATAATATGTCAACATTCTATAATCTGAGCATATCACCTTTCTTAAATTTTGAACAAGGTTCTGAAATAAAGGGTTCAATATGCATATTTCAGCCCCATGTTGAACACTCTGTTTAAGGCATTTGTTGACAAGGCTACAATTTTTTAATTGATTTATCTTTCTGCTGTGTTTGGACTTAATTTTGTAAACTTGCAATATACAATGCAATTTTATTCTTTCTAAATTGAGACTAATAGTAATTTTGTTGGTTGTATTGAGGCACAACTTCATTCATGGCGGAAAAAGCAGCACCATGTTGCTCATATCAAATGGCACGTTGCATATAAAGGAGGAAAGATTCTCGCTGGGTTATTGTTGACTGCATTGAAGGAGAGAGCTTCATATATGTGACACGATCAACACTCTCCTTTGATTATACACATTACAGCTTGCTCCAGGAAGATTTCCCACATTGTAGAAGTTTTAAGAGATGAAAGGGGCATGTGCTCACATTAAAGGGCTTCAAGCATGTGTTTCCATCATTGCATAAGTTTTTTGGAGAAGTTTATTTCTTGCATCCATTTCTGTGCAATATTGTAACTTAGATTTCCAGTCTTGTGACTAAAAATAACAATTGTAATACTTTATTTCTAGGCTATAACTAGAACACTTTTCTTTTATTAATAAAGTTCATCAATTTTTCCTTCTCAATGGTTGTCTTATTGTGTGCAATTGATGATTGATGTGTATTTATATGTTTTATGCTTAAAACCTCAAATATCAACCACTTAAAATGACTAAATATACTACTAATTGACATCAATTAATAATTAAATTGACTAAATATACTACCAATTGACAAAAATCAGTGAACAGTGATTAAATATGACTAGATATATGACCAATGAAATGAGTGAATAAAAATGACTAAATATACTACCAAATTGATCAAAATGATGATTAAAATTAATGACTAAATACACTACCAATGCACATAAATCAGTGAATAAAAATAACTAAATAAGTGACTAGTTAACAACAAGCAATGACTAAATATATCAGTGAATAAAAAAAAGACTAAATAAGTGACCAGATTATAGCAATCAATGACTAAATCAACAACTAAATAAGTGACCAGTTAAATATATCAATGAATAAAAAATGACTAAATAAGTGACCAGATTACAACAATCGATGACTAAATCAACGACTAAATATATCAATGAAAAAAAAGACTAAATAAGTGCCCAGATTATAGCAATCAATGACTAAATCAACAACTAAATATACTACCAAATCGATGAATCAAAACAACCAATAAATGACTAAAAATGGTTTAGTCATCAATCTGGTCACATTATATATGAATGGCAATAAACTACTAATGGTCATGTGACCAAGTTCAGTCATTTATAAGCAGGTTTTAGTAGTTTTTTAGTAGTTTATTGTTGTTTATGTACTAGTGATGGTTTCTAGTAAACCAAAAATTACTCAAGCAGTATGAGTTGTTAGCATATTTATGCATAATATTGGATTGATTCATTAGGATGTAGTTAAAATATTCTTTGGGTATTTTAGCGTTGCATCTAAGTATTTTGTGTGCTACCATGGTAGTATGATAGGATTCAAACATTCCTTGGATATTCAAGGTTATGTGGGCTCATATTAGGCTAGAGATATCGATAGTAGAAGATCCATTGGTGTATATTTGTTTACTTTATTTGATGGTGCAATAAGTTGGATGAGAAAGTGATAGACTATGATTGCTTTTTCTCATTGAGGTTGAGTATAAGACAACTACTCATGCTTATAAAGAATCCATTTGGCTGAAAACATTATGTTCAGATGTTGATTTGAATCAAGGAGTAGTTACACTTTATTGCGATAGTTAGAGTGCAATTTTTTTAGTGAAGAATCCAAATTTTCATGCAAGGACCAAGCACATAGATGTGCAGTATAATTTTGATAGAGATATGGTTGAAGATAAAAGGGTGAAATTAGTGAAAGTACAAACTTTGACGATTTTTGTAGATGCTTGGATAAAGCCTATAAGTATGGAGAAGTTTAGATTATGTTTCCAGTGTCTATGGGCCTCTTGACCCCTAGTATATAGATTCTAGTGATGGAGTGTTTCCTTTTGGCTCCTACAAAGTATTTGACAAGTGAGAGAATGTTGGGAATTAAGGTGTCTCAACCTTTACAAATTTATGACATTTTTTTTAATTATCTATTATTTTTCTCATATTTTATTTTATTTAGATTAGCCTCACATGCAAATGGGGCATGATATTTTGAGGTGGCATCATTCACCATATGTCGATACTTGTATGATGTTGTAAGAGGTTATTTAAATTTTTTTATCTTAAAGGTTATTTAAATAGCCTATCATAAAAATAATTGGGATCCTACTTTTGTGGGATCACATGGCAACATTATGATAAATTCATATCACATGTAAGAGCTTGTAAGAGGGGACTTACTTTGGAATCTTAACCAACATTATAATAGGTGTGGACATTTTTCATGAAGCATTATTTTTGGATAGTGGGAGTTAAAAACTAGGCAACCATGTTAGGTGGATGTATATTATAGATTGTGATAGTTGTAAGAGGCATTATTTATTTAGTATTCTTATCACGTATATGGGAATATGAAGGTGGGTGTTGGAATTTAGGGTCAAATTTGGGTGTCATATCTCTTGTGGATTCAACACATGGTTTGTGAAACTATTTATGATTTCCAATTTTCTCATTTGCCTATAAATTGGGTGCTTGGAGTTGTAGTATAATATTGAATGAATTTGTAGGTATTGGAATATTGCCAAAATTATTCCTGTATAGGAGCAAATTTGCACCCCTTATGCAAATTCCCATTTTTCCCTTCCTCACTTTAGAAAACCAAATTTGAAGGCTAAATTCCACATAAGCTCACTGCCTTCACTCCACTTGGCGCTTGTTTTGTGTGTCGGTAGAGGAATAACTGTTGGGGACACCCACGTGGCATGTAGACATTTGCGTGACGTGCTTACGTCCCTAGCAGATTCCTACGTCTGGAGCCTACAAAGGTGTTACACTTCCCATTGGAGGTCAATTTGTAACACCCCCTTTGACTAATCGACCTGAATATGACCATTTTCTTCATTCTCTCCTTCAAATTTATTCTTCATTCTTCCATTTCATCCTCTACGCATTCAGTCATCCCTTCAAGCAATCTTCTTTACAAGCTTAAGCATTCAATTCAGCTCTCTACACACTTTCTCAAGCATTTTTTCTTGCATCCATCACTCTCAAGCAACAATTTGCACTCCATAGCAACAACAACAACACTCCATCAACTCTGTAGAGCAAGTGTGGAACCAACACCATTGCAATAGGGGCTTGAGTCCTCTCATTTTCCCCTCCATTAACTAGTGAGCTCTTGGTGGAGGCAGTAATTTTTCTACTCCTCTCCTCTATGATTTGGTTGAGTAGCATAATATTGTTTTGTAGTGCTTTTATCTTCTTTACTTCATTTTATTCTTTATCATATATTTCTCCATTATCGCTATCTTTTTTGTCTGTGGAGGTGGAAACACCAAAATGGGGATTTGACTGAGGCAGACCCCTATACAACCACCCAACAATTTTCCTCTTTATTGTGTGTAGGTGGACGTGTTACTTGGAGCTAGTTGGTAAACAGGATTTTATGTGAGATCATTATTGTCACCCTGGCATTAATCTACTTACTTTATCACATTCGTCTATACATTTCATATTTCACAGTGTTATTTTGTTCCCCTAAAAACCATCAGCTAGGTCATTAGTCTATTTTCTAGTGTTCAACCTTGTCTTTTTACTCCTTTGGTCGCACGGACGCCAGCGCACCTAAGAGATGCCAGCACACTGCGCTGTCATCCTGGAACTACACTTTCTGTCATCCTGGAACTACGCTTTCATCCTCGGGAAGAGAGCTTCCTGAGGCACAGTGTTGAACCCGAAAACTGGCTCACCTAGCCCCATTCTAAATTTTAGGTCTGTAGAGTGATTGAAGGACCTTATAGTCCTCATCATTCTCGTCCTTCATTTCTAAACATCCTTTTACCTGAGGTAAGTTAGGGCAGCCTTCTTCTCTTGGCTCTCTGTGACCTGGGGCCTTGAACGTGGTTGGTCCCCCTCTCTTACAATTCCATAATTGTATATTGGTGATACTCCTATAAATACTACTTTTCAAGTGTGTTCCAATCATCTTGTTGAGTGAATGATAGATTGAGTTGCTTGGGAGTGTGAGTTTTTTCTCTTGAAAGGGTTTTCCACACATATATCGGTGTTTTGATTAAGGGGGAAAAGCAGGTTTTGAATGGACCTGAAACCATTTACAGGAAGGTTTTGACAGGGACCCAAAACCCACACAAAGAAGAACAAGTTGCTCAAGGAATCAACATAGACAACCAGCAGCAAACCAGCAGCAGATCATAAGAGAAATAGCATGACTACCTAGATCTACTTGAAACAAAAGGTTTTGATGGGACCTTAAACCCAACAAAGCCAAGTTTTACAAGGGAACTTGAACCCAAACCAGGTTTAAAAGGGAACTTGAAACCCACTTACATCTAGAACATACCAAGTTTTAACAGGGACCTTAAACCCATTGTTCACACGAACACAACCTGACTCCACCTGGCAAGAAGTAGAGTAGAACCACCAGGTTTTACTGAGGACCTTAAACCCACAACACACACGAACACCTGCAAGAACCACTAGCTAGTGGCCAACCTATCATTCCAACGGGAAGAAGTTCTCTTGCAGCACCCCCACAAACAAAGAGTAGAAACATACCCCACCTCAAAGGGAATCAACTCCCCTCTATAGGAGCATATGTCAAACCGACCCTTACCACCACTACAATCAGTCTCTAACAAGAAACAACTCCACCTCCATAGGAGCATGCACCACCTCAACAGGTATTGTAACAGAGCATACCAACAACAAGGAAAGCCTCTCCACAAATCCACAATCCTCAACTCTACCTCTAGAAGAGCGGGCTCCACCTCAACAGGAGTAATCTTCACCTCAATAGAAGACTCAGATTGGAGAATAGAGATGAGAGCTAACCAACAAAAAAAAGGGAGAAACCTGACACCCATCAGCAAATCAAGAAGAGAGGCCAGCAAGAGAAACATAGTGAAAATTCCCACCAAAAAATTGAGAATAAAATCATGGGAAAAAATAAGGAACATGAGAAGTAGCCCATCCAAACCAACCAAGAGCCTCTTCAACACTGAAAAGGACCTACCTATTCCATCCAAAACCAAGCTTCCAACAACAATAGGGAGGGAAAAAATCCACCCCACAGTAGCCCCTAAAATAGAAAAAACATTGAAGAACAACCATCTAAGGCAAACCCAACCCGAAACCAGGCAGGGGAACAATGAAAGAAAAGCACCAGAGGGCGAACACAAAGCCCATAGCTAGAAAGAGCACTCCCAACAAGGGAACCAACACCCATCCCCACATATGGGACAAACAACAACCCCCATTCAAAAGAGATAAACAACACAGAACAAGGGGGGAAGACCAAGAGAAAAAGAAAGAAGGAAACACCTGCTCGCACAAAATAAACCATCAACAAACACCAAAGTAGGTACACACAAAACCCAAAAGGGAAAAGAGAGGACAAGCTTCCCATCTAAGCAATAATTCCGCACCAAAGAATGGGCCAACAACCCAAATTAGGTTCCAAACCACAAGAAAAAAACATGAAATTCCAACATCCAATTGGAACCCAAGAACAAGCCGGAAAAAACTACAATAGAACGAGAAACCACCAACGCAACCACCACTCCCAACACCAAGAGAGGACAAACCAAAATCCGTAGAGCAACGCAATGGCCATAAAGGACGCCCATAACCATCTGCAGAACACAAGACAAACCTCCAAGCATCGCCAAAAGAGGCCCATCGAACAGAACCTCCCAACCTCCAACAACATGAGCTAGGGAAAGAACAAAATCCCTCTACAACACCAAAATACCAACATCGCCCTCAATGTCATCCACATCAGGGTCTTCAATCACCGCTCCCACACCCAGATTCAAACTTCCCGCCCAACACAGCCGACGAAACAACATGAGAACACTAGAAAGCCGAGAAAGCACGAGAGGCAAGCTAGGAAAGACCAACAACCCCCCAACAAAACTACCCACTTCATCTGCTTCATCCCCCTCTCCTTTGTCACCCGCTTCCTCCTCATAATTCAAAACGAGCCCTCTGCGCCTGCTCCTGCCCAACACCATAAGACTTCGATACATATATTGTTGTTATGGTTTGCATTGAACTTTATTTAATTGGTGTGTTTTTGCACTTTAATAATGGTTTAGTTTAGATTTTAAATATTTATGTACATCTATCCTCTTAATATTAGCATAGGAAGTTAATTTTGCTACATTTTCTTCCTTACACCACCACCCTCTAGCTATTGTTGCTAGCAATGCCACTAAGATTCTCTATCTTGATCCATTACCAATAGATAAATTGACTGCTCTATGCCCATGTTTCCCACTTGCAAACCACACCTAGTCATAACACCACTGCTGCCACTAGTTTTCCATTAGAGCACCATCCTCCAACCACCAAGGCCCTCTACTCCCTCTCCATCTACATTTTTAGGTTTATTTGGGATGTTTGTTCTAAGCTATATAGAGATTTTTTTCAATATATATTTTTATTTGAGACAAAATTGCATGCAATTCATAATGATGTAATTAGTTTTTTAATTTAATGCTCCAATTTTTTAGAAATTTATTTTTCTTAAATATTTTTATACTTATTCATACTTTTTGGAACTTCAAATGATTGTAACTTCCACAAATGAGCTCTTTCTTGGGTGTTATTTTTTAATTTGGTATTTCTCTAAGCTCTACACAATAGTGTAAATTGTTTGTTCCTATTTTATAAGCACATTTTAATTTCAATATCCTTGTCACTTTTGGGCCCTATAAAACTTGATTAATTTGGTAACTAATTCATTGTAATTGCAACACTATAAAGTGCCAATTTTTTTTTTCTACAGTGGTCATTTTAGCAACTAGTAATATGGGGAATATAATCTAAGGGTTTTGTAATCACAAACTAAGATAAATTTCCATTATGGGGGATTTTCACCATGATTTTTATACTAAATTCTATTGTTTGGTTGTCCTACTAAATTTAGAAAACTATTTGTCAAGTCCAGAAACAAGGGATATAGGATCACTATATTTTGCATGATGTTATGCCCTATCTCCTTGGACTTGGTCCTAAGCTAAATTACTATAATCAAAATATTACATGATTAAATAATAAAGACATGGTGTATGGAAAATATGTCTCACTATATTTTAGGATAATTCAAAATCAACTTGAGTACACTAAGTACCCTTTCATTTCTTGGACCTTCATTTGATAGTTACATGGAGATATTAAATCTTCATTTGAGAGTGATGATTCATCAAAAAATATTTCATATATGGGAAGTATTGAGATTGCTACTAAACCTCGACCTCCTTTTGATACCCCATCTATAGTTGTAGGCATTCCTTTTGTACATGTTAATACTTTACAGTTCAAGGTTGCTTCTTTGAGAGCTTCTAGTAATTTTTTGCAACATGATTATATATTTCTTCTAGATTCACCTCATTGGGACACATTCCTACTAATGGGGTCATTACAGTTGTCAAATACCAATCATTTAATTTATCAATTTGGGCAATGTCTGGAGCTATATGTGGTAAGGTGATTTTTGAGGGGTTTTGGAAGGTTGTGTTGAATTTCAAGTGATGGGGACAACTAAGTTGTCAAACACTATCATTTGGTTGTTCTATTATCCACTACTACTAAATAGAAAACACATATTTCATCACACCATTACAAAAACCAATACTAAATTTAAATGAGTATCTATGCTACCACACACTTGTAGGAATCAAACTAAATTGAAATAAAATGTCTACTCTATCACATGCTTTGCAAAAATCAAAACTAAATTAAAGGATACTTTTATTCTACTATGCATGAGATAAATTGAAATGAATTTAAATACTAAAAGCATTCATTAAAGAAAATAACTACATAAGACTTATTTTTAGTTCTTATGTGATTTATAAGAAAGTATGCAAACTTAATCAAATGAAATACATAACATGTTGTAACAACATCTAAAACAGATGAACACAAATTAACAATAATGAAACCATCAACAAACTATATCTAAAATAAACTAACAAGGATGAAATGATAACTATAAAGAAAACTACTACAAATCACATTCATGTGGATGAGTGGACCCAAATTAACAATAATGAAACCATCAACAAACTATATCTAAAGTAAACTAACAAGGATGAAATGATAACTATAAAGAAAACTACTACAAATCGCCTTCATGTGGATGAGTGGACCCAAATCTCCTTTGAGAGGGATATGGAGTTCCTAACAATTAGGAGAACTTAGAACTTATTGGAATTCGAATGGACCCCAAACAAGATGAATTACAAAGAAAAATGACTTCTTTTCTCTTCTTAATCAGAAAATAGAAACTAACTAATTCAAGGAGACAATGTCCCTTTTTATATTTTAAGGCCTTATTTTCCTAGGCTAAGATCTAGGGACTAGACTAACCTCATGTCCCCATGCGACTGCTTAACTTATTTTCATTCGCAGTCACTGCTCATTTTTTTAGGAGAAATTTGTGGAGCTGGTGTCCCCATGTATATTTGATTTTGCTGCTTATTTTAAACAGTCATTTTAAACTGTATTTTTTTAAATGTATATTTTTAAATTGGTTTTTCCTCTATTAAAATAAGAACATAATTCAACTGTATATTCTTATATTTAATTATCATTCCTTGCCATTAATTTTTATGAATTGTATATTTTTTATATTTAATTATCGTTTGTTGCTGTTAATTTTGACAAAAAATTATTTACAGGGAATTCAAATTTGTTATTATTGACTAAGAATTAACAGATGAAGACATTCAGATCCGTTATAATGCTCTCAATCTGTACAAACGGAAAGGATGCTAGGAGAAGTTGCATTCAATTTTACACTAATTCATTTCAAATTTGTTATAATGCTCTCAATCTGTACAGACAGAGCATAAATTGCATTCAATTTTACTTTTGATAGGCTACTTAATACAAAAATTGAAAATAAAAAAATATTAACATACAAGAATCCATCTTACTTTACTTTTCTGATTACAGTACAAAGAACCTCAAACAACACTTCCAATGGGTAAGTAAACTTTATTCAAACATCAAGTTGTAAAATTGACCGTAGTGAAGTAAAACTAAAGCTTTTACACTGTCACAACAACATGTCGGTTGTTTGTGTGAGGTGCTTTTGACATTACCGATTGACTTTGTTAAATGATATTGAATATTGAAGATGACTCTATTAGAGAATAAAACATTTAAAAAAATTATTTCTCTCTACATAATAGCTCATGAGAAATAAAGGAATGCATTAGTAAATGAAGAAACCACACAATAGGAAAGAATGAAAACAATAGTGCAGAAGTAAGCATAAAAACTGATTTAATATTATTTTTTGGAAACTAATATATCATAAAACTAATCATGAATTTTTGTAAAAAGAATCATAATAGAGGTGACAAAATTTAGACAAATGGGTAAGAAGATTTCAAAGTCTTGATCAAAATTCAGCCTTCAACTGTTCAGATGCACAACATTTTCATTGCCATTAATGAATTCCATTAAGGACATTCGAGCTAACCCTACAGCAGAATCCCCTGCTATTGCTTCATTGTTTGCTATATTATTCTCATACTCATCAAGGCAACTAGCTTCAATGTCTTCTTCTTCAACTGTCAACATAATATTATGCAAAATACAACACACAAAAATAGTTTTTGGCAGCATCCGCAAATTTGGATGACAAATTTTTGAATTTAAAATTTGCCAAACATTTTTTAGCTTTCCAAAGGCACATTCAACAACAATGCGAGTTGAAGATAGTTTAAAGTTGAATAACCTTTGATCATCTGTTGCAACTCCACTAAAAGGTGTGATTAACCATGGTAGCAATGGATATCCGCCATCACCAACAATATACTCTCTCATATTTGATGAACCAATAGAAACTGAAATTCCATTTAACCTCTCTCCACCTTCGCATAACCTGTAGAAGGAAGAATTTCTTAGGAGCCTAGCATCGTTTATAGATCCAAGCCAACCTGTAAAAACATCCATGAATCACATATTACTATCAATGGTGCCTTGTAATGGCATACTGTACTTGTGATCACGATCATACCAATTAGATGAACATTCATTAGGTGGAAGCTCAAAATCAATATGAGTTACATCTATAGCCCCACAACAATTTGGAAATCCTTGTTTTTGTTGAAATCCATGCTTGACAAGTTCAAGTGTTGAATGATCACTTGGCCATCATATGTAGTTTCAAAAACAAACATGCATAGCATTGATGAAATTTGTCACAACTCTTGCATCCGTTGACTTTCCACACCCAAAAAGTTCACTTATGTTAATCATAGACATTCCAGATGACAATCTTAAAATACCAATAGCCACATGTTTCTCAACTGGAAGGACCCTAATCTTGATAGATATTGCTAATGATAGAGGTATATCACCTTGCTTAATATCTTCATACAATGATTCACATAGAAATTTAAACAATGCATACGGTAATCTAAAGATACTACGAAATCATTTGTCATCACATTTAACTTCAAAAATGTAATGGTTCCACCAATGCAAGGAACATGGCTTGATATACCACTCACCACTAACCTTCCCTTCCCATTGACAAGTAGAAAAATCTGAATTGGGGATTAAACTTTGTTGTTCATAACATATTGCATGAACCTCCAAATCTATTTCATCTTCTACCTCATCATCTGAATGACGAGAAGCTTGAGATGATTCTTTCTTATGTTTCTTTAATATGTTTGTTGAGTCTTCAATATCACACCAAAGTTGCAATGCTATTTTTTGTATCATTGTAAGACATTCTAACAATACTCTGGCCCTTTTCCGATCACTGGAATCCATCACATATATTGCAAAATTAAAATTAATCAATAAAAAAAATTCACTTAAGAAATTAAAAACAAGATCTATGCTCTAATTACACATTTGAAATATTGTAATTACAAATACAATGATACTATTTCAAATAGCAATATGAATAAGAATTCATAATGCACAGGTCAGTCCTAGGAGAGAGCTCATAAGAAACAAACCTACCTATGTATCCTAGAAAACTACACCATAGTTCATCAACTTAATCAATTAACCTTACTCAATTGCCTTCATAGTTGACATTGAAAACACATGCATAATTACTAAGCAGTGGTAAACTGTCATAAATTCTTCATTTCTCAATAGAACTTGAAATTTTAAAGAGTAGTACAACAACTAGCATCACAATATAATATAATGAATATGGATGCAACAAATAAATAAAACTCTTAAAATGAATTGTGCTTCCTTTAATAATAGTATTGGCACTTATATGGCACCCTTGATTAATCACTTAAGCCTTAGACCATTCAATGCCTCTTTTCCAAACATTGTGATCCTCATAGGAGAGTGTACAAAGGTCTTTGGGATTGACTTGGAACTCTCTTTATTGACTGAACAACACTTTTTAAAAAAATTGAAGTAATAATAAATCACAGTATGATGGTACAACCAGCATAAGTGCACACAAGCCTTTTAAGATTGTTGTAGCCTTCTAGACATAAACAATTTCAACATGAAATATATGCCTCAACATTTAGCCAAGAACACACTATTGAACATACTTCTGACCTAGCAAACATTGCATAATAGTAGTGCCATAAATTGACAATTACTTGAATATGCTTCTAAAGTTATGTCAACAAATATAAGGTTCACTGTCGAAGGATCTTGCCTCATGTAAAGCCCCATAGGATTCTTGCAAAAAATGTTGAGCCCTAAACGTAGGTACCATTTAGCAATTAATTTTATGGAATACTCATTTCTATATATGTTGAATGTATTGGATGTCAGACATGTACCCCAAAAGAGAATTAGGGATGCAGCTGGGTGTATTAGCTAAAGGAGATAAAGTCATCCACGCAAACAAACAACATGTGGGTTCCTTTCCTACTTCCATTTAAAAAAAAAATAGAAGGAATTACCAAACCAAGAAGAGAGCCCACATTAACAACAAAAACATTTATTGCAAAAAACATTTGTCAACACTTTTCTTCTAAAGTATACAGATTACCCACTTGCAATTTTAAAGAATGAAATTCATAAATTGAATGGGAGTGAGGGCTAACCCTGCAAAAAAAAGAGCTACAATACAGACAGAAAGATTAAAGTTAAATCAACAATATTGTTTATGTTAAGTCTTTGAGGCCAACAATGATAGTAATCTAATAATGGCTAAAGATAGGATTAGATATTAGATAATATTTAGCTGAGGATATTGGTAATGATTAATTAGTTTGATAAGTTTGGCCAACAATCAAAGGTAAACTATTTCCAAGATTTCCTTTGGCGGTCATACCATAAGAGCTTTTGACAAAACATCATGTAATGTTTGACATGATTATGACAAAAGGTATGCCACAAGGACATGATGATAACTGATATTGGTGTCTAATTGTGTGAATGACAAACAATAATGTCTTGAGATCATTTCTCCTTACTGCCATGTTGATCCTTTGATCTTTGGATTGCAAGGTCACCAAGATTGTCATTGATGAGTTGTTATTGCTCTAGAAAATGTTGATGCATCATCATTTGCAACAAGTTTATTAATAATTGGACTACCCCTATTACCAAGCTCACAGTGCTTTCTACATGCTCTGTTTTCATCTACTCAATGAAAAGAAGAAAAAAATTTGGAACACACAAAATATTGGTGAGAAAGCTGCCCAACAGTTAGTAGCCAAGAAGCATTGAATGGAATCCTTTTAATACAAAAGTGTAGCCATATTAATAATATTCACATTGTAATAGCTTAAACATCCCTGATTTAATTGTTAATTTTAGACTATAAAGAAAATAGAATCTCCATAATATAAGAGATGATATTATTTTCTAAACCAACTGCTATTAAAAGAAAAAATAATACCATCAATGGATGTAGCTAGGAAAATTTTCCCAAAGAGTAGTACAATAGCTAGCATCACAACATAATATAATGAATATGGCTGCAACAAATAAATAAAACTCTTAAAATGAATCACTTAAGCCTTATACCATTCAATGCCTCTTTTCCAAACATTGTGATTCTCATAGGAGAGTGTACAAAGGTCTTTGGGATTGAATTAGAACTCTCTTTATTGACTGAACAACACTTTTTTTTAAATTGAAATAATAACAACTCACAGTATGATGGGACAACCAGATATGGAATGGCCTACAATATTAATACAAGATTTATCTCTTAAAAAGCAGCATTGTTCATGGCATTTCATGCGTCCCTCCTCAACCATTTGTAAAGTAGAAATCAACAACCTATTGTTCTCAATAATAACATCCTTTATGCCTGTTGCATTGGAAATTGATTTTTTCATTTTTTTCCTGTGCATTGTTTGTCCCTTTCACTACCACTTTTACATGGGTCATGACTTTCCATATTTGGTGTTTCAGGTTCATGCAATGGTTCATCTTCATTTGGAATATTATTTTTATCAAATACATATGTTGTATCAGAAGAGTCAATGGTGATATTTCCCGGATTGATGGCTCGATCTTTACCAAATGTGGTCTCCATTGCTTCATAAAGCTCAAAAATGAACTTTGTAGGAAGTTTCTTTTCAACCCTTTCTCGAATTGTCATATTCTAGTAACTATTATGCCCAGATGGAATATTATGTTCATAGTCTCTAATTCTTTTGTAATTAGGTTGAATATGCTCCCAACAATCTTGACAAATTTGGTTGGCTATGCGATGAACACCATGAGTAGAGCAATATTCTTGAATAATTTTCCACTTTTTAGTGGAATTTAATGCTTTTCTCGTTGCACCACCACTTGATTGTGTATCTCTCTCAATTCTCTTAGCTTTGATTAGAACCATTGTGTTTGCAATGCTCCAACGAACTCTGCTTTTAGCTTGAGAAGGTGCATGACATTGATTTTCTATGACTTCTACTTCACTAGTTGGAACTACCTTTTCAATGACCACTTCTTTAGTGACCACTTCTTCATTGTTCACTTGTGTATTAAGAACAAAATCTGGGTAATATTCATCATTAGAGAACACATTATCAATTATGTCATCTTGTGAAAGCAGTGATGTGAAATTCAAGAAACCATGTCGAGGAATTGGACGGTATGTAGTGTTATCCATGGAAAATAATATATCATTGGTACCTACATTAAAACAACCAAATTGACAATTTGGATGATGAATAGAAAAATAAATTTAATTTAAACATGTGAAACGAAACAAAGATATCTACAAAAGGTCCAATACCAAAACAATTTCAAAGAAAGAAACAAGAAAATATGGTTTGGATCAGCGTAGAAATAGAAAAACATAAAAAGTATACAATTGATATCAGTTGTCTTTTGACAACATAAAAAACTAATTTTACATGTTTGGGTTACATTAAATGGTATTGAACAGTGAACCATAGATTTAATGTTGATTTTCCATGATCAATGGCTCCTACTATTCACAATGCATTATACAGTCCACTAAACCCATTAATAAAAAATTCCACCTCCCCTTAATATGACACCTTACAAATACTTCCCTTGCAAATTAATGGACAGGACAAATTGGGATGTCACTAAAATTCCTACTATTTTGATCCATCGATCCCCTATTATCCAAAAATGTTGCCATGCACCCAATACTCTCATCAACTCATATTTTGTGTGTTGACCATAGTGTAATCTCCATCTTATTTATATCATATTTGATGAATGTTCTGTATAATTTTAGATTTTGCAGCTTGTAACTCCTCTTGTCAGTCTATTAAATTTTAAGAAGTCTAACACCATGTAGCTCATGTGGAGTTAAATGATTTGGTTAGTCTATTCATATTTCAGATATTCAAAAATTTTGCTATTCCCCTTCATCTCCTCTGATCATCTAATAGCATAATGGATGGGACGGTGGAGATCCATTCTCATGTATATTGTGTGTGGATTGAATGGTGGAGATCCATTCTCATGTTTGAAGTAAACCTCCCCATTGTGTACGGTGCATGTTTGAGCCTAAATTCAATTAATAATCTTCTGGTTACATTTAACATATTTGCAATGTACATCATACTCCAATGACACAGCTTTGTCATCTTCATAACAGAATTTATAAAATCATTCATCAAGTTCAAACAATTATAAATAAAGATTAAAAAAAATGTGTGCATTCAAACATAAATTATCTATGTTGCAATTAAATTCTTTAAAAATGGGTAGATGCAGCGCAAGATCTATATTTCAAAGAACCGTAATCAAATGTATACTTTCAATAAAACTGAAAATTTAATTTTCTATATGAAAATATGTACCTTGTTGTTGATCTATAGTTGCGATGTATCACAATTTGCTGCTTGATAATTTAAATGAATGAACAGTATTATATTATTAATAATAATTTTTGTGGGGAAAATTTAGAGGGAAAATTCAGAGGGAAAATTTGGAGGGAGGAATTGGAGGTAAATAAAAAGGAGGGAAGGAAATTTGTGAAGCCACCTGGCATTTTTCACAATAAGCAGTTGCTGCTTATTTTCAGCCCCTAGTTTTTGAGAGCTTATTTTTATTTCGTAAGCAGTAGCTGCTCTTTAAAATAGGAAAAGATTCCAAATTATCCTTTCCCAACAATCAAATTTATGCATGGGAACACTCCCGTTGCTTAAATTTAAGCAGAAAATAGAGTTAAGCAGCCGCATGGGGACATGAAGTAAAGATCTAATTGACAAAAGACCAATTGATCACTTCAGTGAACAAACTTCCAGGAAACTAATGTTTACAAAAGCGTTCTTTATTTGGATTAAGAAAGTTTCTGTCAAGATCGTATGAAATGCATATTCATGTTGTATCAGTCGAAAAATCTCACTGAGAGATACTCATGTTAATTGAATATTTAATTTCAGTTTAATCAGAAATCTCAATTCTACGTGGTAGTCATTAAGTTGGAAAAAAAGAGTTGATTTGATCAAGTTATCGATCTGTTGAGGTGTCATTATGAAGGCGAAGAACTCATATCAAAACCATACAAATTGTTCTAGAGTTTTTAATCTGCTCCAAAGTCAGATGCTTCCCTTTAGCTCTTGAGGGATCTGGAGACTTAATCAAAGGATCCTACAGTGGATTAGCAATAAAAATGCACATAATTGCAACGCAAAAGAGGAAACATTTAACATTTCATAAAATATTTTCATGTAAGAAGAAGCATTCAAAATACATAAGCTATAGTTGGTTTGTCTGGTAGCTTTTTAGTACTGATTCTCATTGTTGATTATTCTATGATTCCTTTCACGATTCTTATTTTGAAAGAGGCTTTTTTACATTATTTAAAATACATAATCTATCCATCCTTTCATAGTTAAAAGGTTTCAATAACATATTAAACAAGTGTCACCTAGTGGCTAGTACTTGTCTTTATAGTATTGTAATTATTGTTTTCTAGATTTGGAAAAAAATAAATGTAAGTTTTACTATGTCAATAAAAATAAATATAAGTTTTGTTAATTATAGTGTTTTAGTATTGTTAATTAGTTATTTTCATGACCTAACCTTAACCCTAACTCTATCGCTAACCCTAATAATAAATTATAAACCATTATCCTAATTCTAGACCTATATCTAACCCTAACTATGGTCGTAACACTATCCATAACTATGGTCATAACCCTAACCCTAACAATAAAGAATTGTAGAGTGACATTACAAAAAAAAATCTATGAATTAATGTTGGGAATAAGATTTGAAATAAAGATATTACTGTTACCTGATTTTGACTTCCAGCTAAAATCAGGTAAATTATTGTTTATTTTTTTGTGTTTTCATTTAAACATTAAGAGATACATCATGTTCTACTAAGTTCATTAATGTGCATAAAGGAGATTGTCAAAACAAATTGCATTTATTCTAGTTTTTCAATTACATACAAATAAGAAAGAGAACCAACCTGTATTGCAAATGTAATCTTTATTAATGATCATAAGAATATAATGTCCCTCACAAGCCAAGGGACTAGCTATTCTAATGCTTATAAAGAAAAGACTATACGCCTATAGATAACAAAAAAGAAATTGCACATAAAATGAAAAGGGACCTGTCATTGCCTGGTGGAATGATGAATCCCGTTGGCTTGGTCTTGCATCATCTCGGCCCTCCCACTGCCTTGCTTCCATTTGACGCTCTTCTCGTTGCTCCTAGGTTTCCTGCATTTGAAAAAAGAGTGTTGTGAGAGCAATGAAAATTCATTGAACAAAATATGTGCAAAACATCCATAAACGTGTAATCAGATGTCCATAAGCATTAAAATAGCAGCATACCATAAGTGTACAGGAAAACAAGAAAAGAGTGATCAAACACACCTATGATATGCTTTGTTTATCTAACTGGTTTGTTCTGTGTAGATTTAGGATAATTCTTATTACTGTTTTGATTCAACTAATTACAACATGTGGAGTAAAATGTGGCTCCCATGAGGGTTGAGCCCAGCATGTTGCTCTCTTGTGTTTAAGGAAGAATAGGAAATTGAGCAACTTGATCAAACTGATAATCAAGTTCAATTATTGATGTATTAAATCAATATGGAATCATACCAGTTGATCAACTTTCATTATTAGATTCAAAAGATGCAACAAATAATATGAATTGTCAAGAGAGTCACACTCCATATTTTCATAATGAATCAATCAAATAGGATGCCATCATGTCAAAAGGGCGGTATATTTTGTTGGATATGTCTTTCAATCTTCTTAAGTGGATCCAAGATCCATTTTTATTAAAGAAGTAAATGTTTTATGTGATGCATCAAGTTCAATTATAGATGCATCAAGTTCAATTATGCATCTCTTTAAATAATGAAGGAGACATCAAGTCATGCCTGAAACCATCATGAGTCATATGGGGCAGCAAGAAGGAACAAGGACAGTCATGCATTGTTGCATGAAAGACACAATCCAATTCATCTCACTCCAACCCTATTGGACAAGCACACATCACTTAGGATGGTGAGATTTTAGGTCACCACCATAAGTGACATATGTCTGCCCAATAGGATTAAAGAAAAAGGAATGGTAGAGTACTGATATTCATTAAGCAATCATGAACATAGAGATGAAACTCATTTTGAAGCCAAGGTCATGATGGTAGTGAGTATAACAATGAATTTTAAGAGATGGAAAGGGGTAGTACTAAAGTAACAATGCATGCAACATCTCATACTACAGGACAAAAACAATGAATGTATGATACATGGTAGCAAAGGTTCTAAAGTCAAAATGTAATACCCCTACAGTGCACACCTGGTGTCAAAACAATCAATGTACAATGCCTCATAATGATGTAACAACCACAATGATCTAAATGAATGAGGAGCATGAGCATTAAGGTCACTTAACAATATCACTCAAAGCAAATAACATGGATGAAGTTGCTATGAAGAATTCACATGATAGAAATTCAAGAAAAGGTAGGTGCATTCAATATGTTTTGTACCTGTGAGTACAGTATGAGCATTTACATTAAAAAGATAGTGACTTCAATATAAAGGAAAGATCATAATAGCACCATGCAACTAAAGATAAAAGGAAGCTCCTTGTAAAGCAAGATACAGAGTAAAGCAAAAGAACAGTGATGTTGAGATGATAGGCACAACCCAAAAGACATGGTTAAGCAATCTTGGTTCAAACATTTCAAGTGGAAAATTATTGCAAATGATGTTAAGATACAATAAGTCTCCATGAAGGAGAGAGCTATGCACTATTCACATTGAACAAATTAATGATCGTTTACTCAACATAGGCACAAGTACATCCATTTGATGCTTCAGGACAACAAGGATCAAAAGACAATTTATTTCAAACAACAATGTATTCCAATAGAGCAGCCCTAAGCATGATCATTACAAAAGTTATTTAGAGAAAATGTGTTTCATAAAAGGATGCCAACATTTGAACATTTGAAAGCATTCTAACAATCAAGTGATGCAAGATAGTGCACAAATGGAGCTCACATTCAAATGATCATCCATATACATCAGGAGACCTCACAAAAGGAATCAAGCAATGAGGAATGAGGTACTTAACGATACTTTTTGTTTTGTGTCTGAGATAGGCATATTCTTTTTTCATATGTTTGTTGTTTTTCAAATGGTCAAGTAGTCTATTGGCTTTCAGTGGGTTGTTGTCTAAATGTTTTCATTTAAAGACCAAGCCAGCATGTTAAAAAGGGAATCAACAATAGGGGTTCAGCCATTTGATATCAACTCATCAACATTGAGTTGCAAGATAATGCATCTCAAACAACTGTGAACAAGTGGAACAGTGCTTGATCATTACAATAGCATGACAAGAATCAATGTTAAGAACAAAGATACAAATAGTGATATTATGAGTATGGTTGCACAGAAAAGAACAAAGAACATTTATTGGGAGACAACCATACTGTTTTGGCAATCATCATGCCATGAGAACCACATACAAGAGACTTGTTCAAAGAAATTACAATCTGATATATTTTCAGTACATGCATTATATAGGACAGCCTATGTGTGAAAGCTAAAACTACAGGTATCTCAAAGTAATAACATCATTCACAGCCTTGACTCATGAAGATACAATTTTTATGCAAACCCACAAAGCTGCCATGAGTTCTTCCCATTTCAATTACAAAAGAGCAATGGTTATTTGTCTCCTATTGTTCATGAAGGAATGAAGAAAGATACATAGAGTTTCCATTAGGTGTACCAATACCATGCAATGGCATTAAGTCATGTAGCAAATCATTTTTTCTTCAGGAGGTTTTGTTTAAAATACATTGAATACTAAAAACCTGAAGAGGTATCTATGAACAGAGGCTTATGATTGAAAATTAGTGAAGAAGAAAATCACATACATTTCTTCCATTGATACCTATAGAAAGTGTCATTTCTAAAAATGATACAAGTTCCACATACATAATGTAATGAAGTTTCATGAGGCCAAGCCAGGGCCATTCTGAAGAAGATGAAATATGCAAAGGTATACAAACCCTTAAGTTAGGGTTTCTTTTAAGAGGGAAATGCAAGATTTTAAATACCCCAGATGCATCATGGGGTTTTTGTTCAAAATAAACAAAAAATGCAAAGAACCCAACTATTATTTCATGGCCGCAACCAAAAAAACAAGTTTTCTTCTACATGCAAAGAACCCATCTGGGTTTATTATGAAATTACAATTCCAGAGGTATTAAAGGAGAGATTTCATGAAGTATTAGAGCAAATAGAGGAATGTAAGAAAACCAGTCATAATCATGGTCGTGGCTTGAAGTGCTTTTTTCCTTCACAAAATTAAAAAACCCATCTAGGTTTGTGTCAAAATTGCAAATATAGAAATGGTGAAGGTAAGATTTAATGGAGATATTTATAAGTGACAAAAGTATGCAAAAAAAACTCCAATACATTCTTACAGTTGTGACCTGAAAGTATCTTTTTCTTCACAGGATACAAGAAAAAGCAATCTGGGTTTGTTTCAATGAATAATACAGAGGAAAATAGATGTTTTTGCTTCATTCTTCAGTATGGAAGCTCGAGTATGAGCTCTATTTGCTGAAAATTAGAAGGAATGAGTTTGGTCGAAGCTTAGCTAAGCAAAAATTTGCTCACTTTGTCATTGGAATGCAGATGGCTTCCTTTTTCTTTTGCTTCAGAAAGTCACATCATGGTGACTGTGAGCAAATAGAAAACCCACAGAGAGAAATGAAACAACAAATTTCATCATAATATGCTTATGGCTATGGCCTAAACTCATGAAATGACTATCAAAGATGTTAAAAAAAAGCCAAATTTTGATTCAAAAAATGCATTACCTCATTCTTCTAGTGAGGAAATCATAAAATTCCATCAAACAATTGGCCAAAAAACTAGTCAAAACACCATTTTTCCAGTGCTTTTATGAAACCCCATGGTGGCCAGTAGAGCTCTCCAGAAGGCTTGATGCAAATGAATGAGTTTTCTTCACTTTTTCCCATGTTTTGTTTAGGGTTTGAAACCCTATGGTGGTCGGCCAAGGAATTTTTGCCTTGTATTTTAATTTTCCAAACACAATTTAATTGCTACGTGGGTTTGGAGTCAAGGTCTATGACTTAGGCATTTTTTGCCTTATGATGAAGTTTAAAACTTAGGCAATTTTGCCTTATATTTCATTTTGAAGACCTTGTGCTTTGGTGTTTTCACCATCTTTGTAAAATGCTAAGTCTTCCAAGACTTTGAAAACATGCCTTCCAAATATTTTGGAGTCCCTTGATGCTCACATAGGCCGAATTATTGGTCTTTTTGGTTTGTCTTTGAAAAGAGAATTTTGACCAAGTGATAGTCATGTCACTTTTGGCTTTGAATGTAGAGATAGAGGTGAATGAAAATTGATCAAATGCCTTGGAGGAGAGTTTTAATTTTTGCTTGAATGCTTTTACAAGCATTTAAAGTATATCATTATTTTGCATTTTTGTCAATTATAAGACATTATTTAAGTGATTTATAAATCACTTTCATTTAATGTTATTTATTTAATGCAAATATTGATGTAATCCAAGGGGTGGTGGGGCCTCTTTTTGCATTTTATTTTGAAATGTAAAATAGTTTGATTAAGTGATGTATTATGAATCACTTAATCAAGTTATTATTTTGAATGCAAATTAAAGTCTTGTGTTTTTTCAAAAGCACCAAGGGTGTGGGTCAAATGGGTTGAATACATGTGTGGGAAACATGATGATTGGCAGACATGAGAGATGTGTGAGGAGTTGTATTTGAATATTTTTTGGAGGGAAGAGGCTGTTTGGAGGCATTTTTGTCACATTTTTAGCATGACTATAGTCTTGGCTTGACTTTGCTTCATGTGGGGGACAATTTGGAGTGATTTTAGAAGGTTCTTTTTGGCCTTTTCTGCTGCATCCAACCAGAACCTTCTAGAGGGACTTTTGTAAGGGAGTGGTGTGATTCTTGCTTAAGTAACTTCAATCTTTGTTATTGGAGGGAGTTCTTTCTTTCCAGCAGAGTGATAGCTTGGCTTTGAAGTTATCTTTTTAGCAGTCTAGCAGTATTGTAACTTAGATATACTTGTATACCAGTTGAGTACTTTGAATCAATGAAATTGAACATTTACCTTCTCATTTCATGTTTTATTGTGTGTTGTTAGTGATTGATTAGATTATTTGTGAAATTTATCTTTTCCTTGTAGTCTTGTCTCATTGTTAGGCACTTGTTTAGCATAAAAGTGTATTGTTGCAGGTTATAAGTTGTGTTAGTAAATGCAAAGGCTGTTAGTTGTGAAATTTTCCTTCTAAGAGTTCTGCTAAAAACCTCCTTATAAATTACTTATGCAAGAATGCATGCAAAATGAGCTATGTGAACAAGGTTTTTTTCCATTGTTTTGAAAGTGAATAGGCTGTTTTGCAGGTCTTAGTTAGTTTTGGTGTATCACCCTTTGAAGTTTTTTAGTTAAGTTCATTTTCATGCATCTTTTTACCCTTTTCCTCAAGAGATCATTAGTTTAGGTGACATCAAAAGGGGAGCCAGCCCATAATCTGGAGGTTTGCTTTCACAATAGGATACCCACAACCTGAAAGCAGTCCCATGTTAGTCCAAATTTGTTGAGTTCTTTCACAACTTGGCAGAGGGCTACAAATTTGGGTAACTAACAATTACATGAATACAATTTTGGAGCATTATATCTATTAATCATATTTTAGTGATTTTTATTAGTAATATTTTATTTTTAATTTATTTTAATTTTTGAATAGTTCTAACCATAATTTTTACCTTATTTTTAATTCTAATCCTAATCCTAATTATAATGTTTTAGGATTATAATAATTTTTAAATTTTTTTTAGACTGCAGGGGATTATAATAATTATTAATAATAGGATTAGAATTATAATTTAATTAATAATTATAATAATTTCAGTTATTTTAATTTAATTTTTATTTGTATTTATGTACACTTTTTTTTAAAGGTACACGTTTTTTACTAGAGTTTTGAACTAGTGAGGTCACAAATAGGGGACCTCATCCCCGACAAGGATGTCCAACAATATCCACTCACGCGAGCACAGTAGCCCAGCGAGGGCACAAAGCCCGCGAGCCCACTAGCCCAACGAAGGAGTGGACCTCAGGCCCAAGGGCCTGGCCCAAATACAAAGGGTCAAGTCTGAAGACTTGAACCCCAATGTGGCCCCAAATTCCAATGCCACCACACAACACTCCAAACTAGGGAACAAGTCCAAAGACTTGAACCCTGGTGGCCACAACAACAATGACATCACTCATTTGTTGCACTATGGGCTCATGCCCTGTATTTATGTACATTTTGAAGTTAATAAAATTTGGAAAATTAAAAAGTGGCAATATCAAATAGTTTAAGATTTAATTTAAATTTTTATTTTAGTTGTGTAAAATCAAATGCTTAGGAAGATTATCTTTATATGCTAATTTATGATGTGCTTTAATTTAAGTTTTATTTTATTATTATCTTAATAGTGTGAATCCAAATCTCTATAAAATAGCTAGTTGATTTTTGTGAGAGTTTTTAATAAAAAAATAATAATTACATACATTAAAAAAATTATTCATAAAAAATAAGTAACATTTATTTATTTTAGAAAGATTTAATGAAATGACTTTATAAAGCAAAAAAAAAAATCATTTAAAAAAAATGAACATAAAAAAATAGTTTAACTTACTTTCCCTACAAATTCGTCAATAACACCCCAAATTTCTTAGCTAGTTATGTTCAAGAAAAATAATTTTTACAATTTTTAAAGTAAAGTGTTTAACATGTTCACTTTAAAAAAAAAAAATTATATTTAAAGAGCATAAAATTCTAGTTTTCAATTGGTTCAAAACCAACTTATTAATAACTAATTAACAAAATGAGTTGAAGAATTGATTGCAATAGTATCAACAAAACCTATCACCTATTAGGAATCTCTTCTTTGTTTGTAGAGCCCCACATTTCAATTCTAGATGGCACAATTAAGGACATAGTTTTTCTCTTATAGGAGATTCCTCCATCATTTATTGCTTCATCAAAGTTTAGAGTCCCTTCTTCAAGGGCTTCTAGTGATTTTCTATAAGAAAATTCTTCATGCCTATAAGATCCACTTTATTGAGAGGTCTACTTACTAGACATTACATATCTATTTGTGGAGTCTCACCTTCCAGATCTTGATGATACTATTGAGGATATTTGTCTTCTCTATGATGATAACTTTGATGGACTTGCATATATTTCCATGTATGTATTTTATTTGACACTACATGCTTACATGGTGACACAACCTATATTTATTTAATTCTAGTATTCACCTTAGCTATCATTTATGTTGACCTCTTTTGTAGAACTACTTGGATCTTGATTTAGTTCTAATACTAATGTTGATAGCTAATTTGAATCTTATTTGGTACCTAATTTGATTCATCAACACCTATCATAGTTTAGCATTAGCTTTTTTGAGAAACATCTAAATACATCTTTGTACCCCCTCTTTTGATTGGGGGGTTTCATTGCCTCTCTTTAGAGGACCGTATTTTTGCATGGGTGGCTTACATAGCTTCATTATTGCGACCCATTTATGGTTCTTTTTTCTCTTAGAGGTGGATTTTCTCTTTGGATGTACTGAGGGTACTCATAAAACCTCATGTTCTCTCTCCTCCATTTCATGCTTCCATATTTCAATTATCTATATTTAGGCTTGGGAATCTTGATCAAAATTTGGCACATTTGAATATTAACTTTGATGATATGTGAGCATTTTTTAGAGATCATCTTATTCTCACTTTATTCCACTTGAGAGGGGATTAGTAATTTGATAGGTCAAGTATTTTATCTTTTGAAAGGAAGATGCATCACATGTTATAGAGGACCTAATACAACACTTGGTATGGCATATTTTGCATTTGTATTCTCTCTACTATGTGGACTCATTGATCATATAGGAACTTCAGGAAGCTTCATGTTTGAGGGGGCTACTTAGCCCTTCCTTCCTCTCTCTATTTTGGGGGGTCATCTCTCTACTTTTGGGAGGTCTTCTTCCTCTTTTTGTGGGTATTTTCTCTCTTTTGGGGAGATTTTTTTCATATATTTTATCTTTTTCTTCACTTATGAGAGATCTTTGTACACGGGCATCTCATCAAGCGTAATTTCTAGGACCCATTTTATTTTTTCCACCTAAGTTACACTTAAGGGGAGTGTTCCTGTGTAATATTTTATTCACCTTCGATGTATTATATTATAAGTGTGATATTGTACCTATTTATTAAGCTTACTTGGGTCACTTCATTTTAAATTACTTAGGTAAGGATAAGATATTGAGTTCATGCATATTATCCTTCTTTCATGGGACTATGCATTTTCCTTATCTTCTTGGATTTATAAACTTAGATGGAAATCCCTTTTTTTAGTTTTTGCCTTTCCTCATCCTCATTATTTTGGAAACTACAATTCTATTTATTGTAGCTCTTTCTTTTTATTCATAATATATTGATAAAACAATTGTGAGCTTTCCTTTATGCTATTTTGCTTATTATAGATTTGTGTCTCTTGATCATTCACATGTCTCTTGAAAATAACTCTATGATGCTATTTAGATCTTTAATCATTTTTATTTTCAATTTCATTATCTCTAAACCTTGTACTAGATTTTAGATTATCATATGTTTTGTAGATGCTAACATATACCAACTAGAGATTGTGTTTGTAATGAGAAATCCAAGTTGAAATGAGTGGAATAGATCTTTTGCATTGGCTCCACCCACATTGTTGAGGCTATTTGATCCATTACAAGGGATTGAACTCTTATGCAACCAAAAAATATTCTTGATAAAGAGGTGGTGGTAATCTTTTATTCCAATATCATTAACATTCTCCACAATAAAGGAATTGTCAAACTCATCATTATCAACCATGTTCAAAGAAAGGATAGAAATGAGGCTCTCAAAGTTATAAAAGAGTATAATGTATAATGAATAATGAAATGAGGATGATCTAGGTGGTTTATTCCCCATTAAGGCTATGGCTAAATCCACAACTATGTGAAGAATTGTACAACTCTTACAAAAAGGGATGATCAAATGTTCCTTGGACAAACTTTGGAAGCACATGTACTAAAGTAAGACCCTTCTAACAAAGGAACACAATGTACATCTCAAGATGGTGGTCAAGGGTTTCCTTTATGTTTTGTACAACAAAATATGCAAAGGATATAATTCTAACACTAGTGACAATGAAGATTAGTTTTTATATGTAGGTTGCATTTTTGTATTCAAGCTCATGTGCACCTTTTTTTTTTAGGGCTTGCATGCCATGGATCATACAAGGCTAGTATTATGTACATGATACATCATTGAAGGGTGTCATAATGCAATTTTTTTATAGTGGATATAATTAGAGTTGGCCCTAAGATAATAACTTGCATGTACCAATACACATGTAGAGAGAGGGGGGAGGTGCGATAAGGGATCACTCTTTCTTTTTTTAAAAGGAAATTTATTTTAGACCATAAATTGAGGAGTGAAAAAGAGATATATTATAACTTCTATAGCATATATGTTGTAGAATGTTTGGAGTTGATGAAGAAAAACCAAGATAGAACGCAAGATGATAAAGATACCGCAACATACAAATGAAGAGACTATAAGAGACTGATAAATAGATTGTACTATTTTAATAAAGATTGCATGAGGTTGATGAAGAGAACCCAAGATGCTAGAGGTTGCAAAAGTGACTGCAAGAGGCTTGACAAAGAGAAACTAAGATGTTACATAAGATGTAAATAATGTCAAAAATTACTACTCGAGGATTCTACTCAACCCTTAACAAAAATGAAGGTATCATAGACCTCAAGGTTGGTCAGTAAATAAATTCCTTCTACTTTTAGTGAGGAGAGCATCCATAATCAACTAAGTCACAACCTTTTATGTATATTTTTTCTAATTATATTTTTAATCTTTTTCACTTTTGAGAAGTACCTTAATTCAATTAGAGATTTGAACACTATTTAGAAAATGATTATAATTTTAAAAATAAATTATTTAATTATTTAAAAATATGTCTCTTCAAAAATTTTGATTGAAATAATATGTGTAAGTTTAAATGTGTTAAAAAAGTAACTTTAGTTAATTTCTTTTCCTCATTATAAATTTTTATTTTCATTTTGAAGAGGTTTTTGTAACGCCCCATCGTGTGAACCCCAAAGGACAATTAAACAATAATTACAACACAATTTTTTATTTTTTTTAAAGTTAACATAACATACATGTAATACACATTAAGTCATGACATGAATTTCATTTAAGTAGATTCACTAACACATACATCCCTTGGGGTACACGAGGAGACATTACGAGACTTAGATCCACACAACGACAATAAAGAATAAAAGCCAAAGATATAATCCATAACAAAGTAAACATTAACAAATGTAACACATACATGATAATCATTGATAAGAAATCATTTGTGTACGCAAATATAACATATACATTATTAACTCAACACATTGAATAACAACTACCATGGCCAATAGCCACACAAGGTTTAACGGTAAATTACAATACAATGTTCTAGAGATACAATGATACAAAAGTGTTTCCAAACATAAATGGAAACCATACACAAGATACCATGATAAAAATAAATAGAGGAATACAAAGTATCATAACTGGCTCCAAGAAAAATACAACTCTGGAGTCGCCGCAACAGCACCAATCCGCACCTCTTGATCCTCGACTAGGGACCCAATGGGGTGCTTAGCACGTTCCACCCGACCATGTGGGTCCGAAGACCCACCCCCCGTGCTAAGGGGCTGACAAGAAAGAGTCCTCAACCAAGAACATCCAAACACAGAACCACAAGACTCAACATCATACAAAAGTATCATAAAACTCAAGGATTACAATGACATAATCAACAACATCCAAGAGTCAACATAATAACTTAAAGTCATAAATCCCATCACATAAATCAAAGCAATGACCAGTAAACAAGTAACCAAAAGATGATCATGAAACACTTCCAAATCAAACTGAATTAATAAACATAATACAATTCCAAATTACAATTAAACAATATAATAACATCATATCACAGTACCAAAAGAGTACAAGGTCATAAGTCAAATATCAATGAGATCATACAAGACCACAAAGTACACCAAAGATGTATCAAGGCAATGCTCCATAAATCAATATAAGTCCATTCAACAACAATCTAAACCAACTTTCATAACATACTTCCAGAGGAACACAATAAAGTAAAACACTTGGGCAACTAGGGGAGAGTGTCATCGCATAGTCCTACATGGGCTGTCCAGTGCTCTTCCTCCCAACTGGAGGCGTCGGTCCCATCTATGGCTGTCCTGTGCCCTTCCTCCCAACTGGAGGCGCCGGTCCATAGGGTGACTCATGCGGAGCCGTAAACCTCTCGTGAAGACGAGGTCACGACCTTGCCAACCACGACCTTCTCACCTTCCATTAGTCTGGAAGCACTAATGAAGACGAGGCATCCATTTTAAAAATCTTATAATGATATTACTACCCAACCCTCCTAAGTTAATTATTAGGTTTTCACTTGTTTACTAACTCACTCGTGGGTTATCCTATGCCCTTCCTTAAAGCGGGCAGCCCCGAGGAACCACTCTCCCTAGAGACCCAACAACATAAAAAAAAAAAAGAAACCAAGGGTTGTACAACATAACAAGAACATTAGATCACAACAGAGAAGCATGCGAGGCATTACCCATCTCGCTATAAATACATAATCAAAGTCTCAACAATTCTCGTACAACCCTTTCAAAATCATGAAACCAAAACACTTGCCACATCAAGGGCACATAAAGAGAGAACATCAACTGACAATCATCTCAAGCCTCTGGAAGCCAAAAAGAATGAAAACCCACAAACGAGGGTAAAATGAAGCAACAAGAGTAAGTCAATGATACGGGGCTTCAAGCCAATTTCAACACCAACCCAATGAATAAAAGATCCTTAAATCAAAATAAACTAAGAAGGTCATATTCATCAGAACATCAAGGACTTCAAGATATTCAAAAGAATCCCAACCAAAATCAACTCAAGGAAAAATCACCTCAAGATGGAACATCAAATCATATATTAACCACACAAACAAGCAATTACTATTTCCATGAACTTCACTTTTCCAAACAACCTTCCATTATCAACTAAACAGTAAGACATTTCTTCCACATATAAAATACTAAGTAATCACCAATAACTCAAAGTGTTCTAAGTTAAATAATCTATCAATTTCTTACTCACCTAAAAGACTATATTTATCATACTACCTTTTTGCTAATCCACAAAGAGTGATAACATTATACTAACATTTAAGGCTTCCTTTATATCTTATCTCTTCCATTATTGAGGCATCATTTAAATCAAACTGAAGAAATCGTAGAAACAATAACCTACCACTATAGGTATCCATATATACATATAAAGACATTTCATCAATTTACTTCTTTAGAAATATTCAAAATAAATAAATAGAACTATTACCCTTTTAACTCACATATAACCATCTACATTACTACTGGAGCAATCCTTTAGAAATTTAGTGTTTCTAATTCCACTAATTGAGAATACAACAAATTCACCTTTAAATAAATTATCAAATACAAGCATTTAACGAAACCTTTTGATTAAGCAATTAACAATAATTATGACCTTGTCAAAGCATTATTCCTTCCCTCAAGACTAATTACTCAACAATAGATATCTAAAGTACAATATTCCCTTGGGACTCTTATAAATAATTCCATATTAATTATTCTCAATTTTACTCTTCTACCTTGTTAACACTTACTAAAATAACAACTTAAGAAACTTCTCAACGAAATAACTAGGAGGTGGACTCAATACACATTAATTCTTTTGTTTAAAAACACGATTGAATAGTATAGCTTCACACTTATAATAATTCCTAAACTTATCTACTTCCTAAAGCTGATTCTTTTATTTTCCCAAAACTCTCACTATAGATTTGGAGCTACCCTCTTTCTCATGAAAAAGAAAAAAAAAACAGATGTTAAAATATAAATGAGTAAATAACAATTTTTCTACAACTGTTCTTAACTATACCCTAATCTTATAGTTGATGAGATTTCATGTATTCTATAGTGGCAGGCGGGTGAGTACCATATTAAATTTCCACCTCTAAGAATAGTAAATCTGTATGTAACTAAATGTTATGCAAACTACTGCCTTTTACGTTATAATGATAGTCCCTTTTTTTTTTTTAATTCCCCTATATTTAATGTATATTAGGATGTTGATTGTGATACACTTTATCAAATTTCCAACTAAGGCATAAAAGCCAACTGCATTTGAGGCAATTCATAGAGGTAATTTCAAACAAGAGAATGAATCAATAACCTGTCAAGCGCAGGTCTAGAACAGAGTGTATGCAGTGATCAAAGAGGAGAGGTCGACTTGACAGCTGAGGGCGACAAAGTAACGAAAGGGGTCTAGGAATGCAGTAACACAAGATCAGCACAAATTGAATTTAGCAAGAAGGCATTCAACATCACCGAGTTAATGAGCATGTACTGGAGCACATTCAAGCATTGTAACCTTTGCTGGCAATCAACAAGCACTCACTCAGCAAGATGAAGGGATTTCCTACATAAGGATAATCTTCAGATTACGACAGTTTGTTCAATAAAACAAGGGAATGAATGAAGAGGAGAAATATTGAAATGCACCGCAGCCTAGACAGGTTGACAAAGAAATCAGAGAGGCTATTTAATTTACTACAACTTTGTAAGTCTAAAATTTGTAGCTGTGATAGGTTGCCAATGGTTTCAGGGATGCTATTTAAATCTGTACAATGCCTCAACTCTAACTACTGTAACTGTGACAGGTTGCCAAGTATATTAGAAAGTGAAGATTGGAATTTGGAGATATCGCCATCTACTTGTATTATTATCAAATCCCAATTGTTCTCCTCAAGACTGAAGGGAAAGAGACAGGTGAGGTGCAAAAACGTGACTTAAGAATAGGAGAAATAATGCACAACTCTTCTTTTTCTTGAACTTAACGCATTTTTGTTTGGCTGTGAGTTTCCAGAGACGCGCTCAAGTTGAAGTTTTGGGAATTAAACTTCTCCACGATCAATGGAAAGCTCTTTATTTTTTTTTAAGTAATTGACAATATCTTATTTTCAAGTGCTGCAACTGCGATAGATTGTTAGGAGAATCAAGCAGGTTATTTAAAACTTTAAACTTCCTATTATGTTCCTGTGCGCGGCGGTGATAGGTTGACACAGAAATCACAGAAAATTATTTAAACGTTTAAACTTCCTATTATTGTAAGCTTTGCTAGTGTCCTGGGCGCATGCAGTCATGATGGTTTAGCGGCTGAGGGGTGCATAGCTCCACACATCAGTAACCTTAGTTGCATTGCGTGGTTGGGGTTCATGCCCGTGCTCGCTATCTTGGGGACGCTCTAACCCAGTAATTATAATCATTTCCCCACCACATAATTACAATAATAAAAGGTATATAAAAGGACAGAGTGCTACGCAGGATGAAGAAGTCTTAATTTAAAGGCTCACAATGATTCCTGAGAAGCCTTATGATTTGTGAAAGGGAGAAACGTAGACGATGCATGAGTGAAGGCTGAACATGAAAAAGATTTGTATCCTTCCCCTAAAACTATTAGAGTACCCATGAAACAGGGCATACACCTCTATCAAATTCAAAAGAAATTGTGAATGTCTAGATATTAATGCATGCTAAAATATGGGAACAATGATAACAATAAAATGAGGTAGCGGACTCTTGAAGGCTCCATCGTTTCATGGTACACCTTATGATGTAAAGAATTAAAAACATAGACAAAGCTTGTGACAATATAAAGGATGCCTTCATCTACATCATCTCTTAGAGTACAATGATTACATAATGAACATGAAATAAGTTTGTTGAAACAGATCAAGAAACTTTCAAAAAAATGCAAGCAAAAGTGGTTATCCGGAGAACCAAGTGGAAGAACAATCACAAAGCAAGCTTCCAAGAGAATTAACATAAGACTTGCAGCAAGAAAATCATCGAATACCAAGAAATCCTCCCTCTACCCTTAAATGAAATTTAATAACAACACTATTAACAAATTGCGAACCCATAGCAATATAATGAAGTTTTAAGAGGAGGGCAATCAAATGCCTTAGAGAAAATCAATGGCCAACCTGAAACCTACGCTCAGAAATGATGAGGATGAATAGAAGACCTCCACCTCATAGCCACAGATCCTTCCTTCACACTAGATCTCCGAAATTAATTCAGATCGAAAAAAAAAAATCAAAATAAAACCCGTAATCTATAATTTTCTTTCAAAAGTATTGTGCAGAGCAAGTATTCATTTTTTCCCAAAATCCCCAAAAACCAATCCCCTCCTTCATCCCCTCCAAAAGCTAAATAAAGTTGTTATTTATTTTTCATATTCTACAGTTCTCTTCGACTACCAATTGCTCAATAGGTGTAGTTTCTTTCCAGCTTTTCTTGTTTTTAAAACACTTCAGCTTCCTATCTCCTTATCCTTTTAAATTTCTTATTATAATAATTATCTTGTCAAGATTATTTTGTTCATAATTATTATTAACTTCAATTTAACACAACAATTTAAATCAATTTATCTAATAATATCACTTTTACTTTTAACGAATTAGTTTAATTTGATCATTTGTTCTAAATCATTTGATTTAATTTAATTGATTATTATTTTAATTTCTAATTTATATTTTAAATAACCTTGCAAATCACTTATGATATAATTAATTATATAAACATGACTACTAACATATGACATTTTTCACAGTAATCAATGAAGCACACACAAAAACTCACACAAAGGTCCAGAACAACTGACACGGAGGGGCACTACAGTTTTAATTAATATTGAAAGTGATGGTAGTATAAGAACAAAATTAATGAAAAAAATATTCATATATATTTTTATTAAAATTAATAAAATATATTTATAAAGCTTATCTTACAGTAAAAAATGACTTTCTTATTAACATAATAATATATTTGTTTGTTCAATCTATTTTTTAATTTAATTTTTTAAAAATAAAATTATTTTTTTATAAAATGACATGTCTAATGAGTTGTAATGTAATAATAACAAAATGCTTTAAAACGTGAATAACCTAACACTAAAAAAGCTCCTTGTTAATCTGAAACATCTTAATTTCATGAACTATGAAAAACTCATACCAACTCATTGTTAATCCTAAATAAGTACCACACTTAAACTAAGACAATAATATCTTTAATTACCTTTAAAAAATAATACATCTAGAAATATACAATCTTAAAATTGCTTCTAAACACATTTCAAATTTGTATTTGTTTTTTAAAGCTTGAGATAGGGTAGTATGTGTTGTGTAGCATCTTTCTTTCTTTTCACATGTTAAGGTATCTCTTTCTCAAATGCATTGCATGTGCTTTGATAAACAATTTTCTTTTTAATTTGTTTAAAGAGTTGGGTTGCAAACTACATTTCCATCAAAGTTTTTTTCTTATACGTGGTTAATTTGGAAATAAATGTCCATTTTTCCTTTTACTAGCACTCTCTCACACCTCTAGGGGAAACGTACCAATTGTCGCTCAGGATAACTTCGCACATCCATAGAGAGTGGAAAATAGATCTGATTTCTTCATTTTTTTTTGGGCTTGTTCGTAAGCGAGTTATTAGCTTAAAAAGAAAAATTTGGCTTCTGAGTACTTAAAACGCATCTTGTCAAACCCGTAAAGCGAAAGGTGGTCAAAAAGGGTGTTTTTAGACCTCCGTCCACTACATCTTTATCACTTCGCCGATACCCGTTCATTAAAAAGCCAAAAAAAAAAATTAAAAAAATCTTATTTCTAATTATCAATAAATCTATTTCAACTTGCGTTTGTATGTGGGCCCACTCATTTTTACACGTGGGTCCGCTAGGAGGTGGTCGCTTTAATCTCAACCCGACCACATTACCATGTTAACCACGTGCTCCATATGCCTTCATCAAACCACACGTATGGGTTTACCTAACTACAGGTTGTCGGGCATCTTTAAGCCCTAAACTCATCATCTCCCGCGGATTTCTTCCCACTTCTCATTTCTTTCTGTCTTCTCCTACTGTCGATGCGACCTTCTCTGACCTTCACCACTTCCATCAGCTCCCTTCTGCTGCAGGTAACATCTCCATGTCTCTTCCCCTGCAATATTGTTTGTTCTATAATGGGTCTTTGTTGGCGTCAACAATGTTTGTGTGCATTTTGGTGTGTTTTACAATCATTTCTCTATATGGCATTGAGGGTTTGACTGTAATCATTTTTCATTACATACTTCGTGAATGAAATTTGAGCCCTCATGAATTATTTTGTCTATGGCATCGAGGGTTTGACTACTATGATTATTTTTGACATTATACTATGAACTAATCACATAGAATGTGATTTAAACAAACCATTGTCAGATTTTTGAATGGTATAATAATGAAATTTAATGGGTATATTGTCAAACACTAGTATAATCATGAAATGTAATGGGTTTATAGTTTTTGACCCAAATTATTGAGGGGTTTAGGATATGGGTTAATGGTTAGACGTTTTCTTTTTTTAGTAATTATATTTTGCACATGAAATTAAATGGGTATATAGATTTTGTCGAATTCTCTTCAAATCCCTACATTATAATCATGAAATTTAATGGGTATACAATTTTTGTCCCAATTTATCAAGTGGTTTTAGGATTACAATTTGCAGACAATTATCTATATATATACAGTCATGTCGTGTAGGGTTTCATCATATCAAGCCATGTAGGGTTTCATCACATGAAGCTTCGCATACAATGATATGTTCTTATCAGATTGTATATATATATATATGCAGACAATGATATATTCTTATCAGATTGTGTATATATATATATATATAGGTTCATGTGATGAAACCCTACACAACATGACTGTATATATATATATATATATATATACTAATATTATTTTATCATTGTCTGCAAATTGTAATAATTGTATTGCAGACAATGATATATTCTTATCAGATTGTGTGTATATATATATACACAATCCGATAAGAATATATCATTGTCTATAAATACAATGATATATTCTTATCAAATTGTATATATATATTTATATATATACAATCATATCGTGTAGTGCTTCATCATATCAAGTCATGTAGGGTTTCATCACATGGACCTTAACATGATCCTCTATCAATGTTTGTCATTTAATAATGCCCAAGTTTCTTTCCATATATCCCTATAACTCATTTATCTTTAATAAACACATTGGAATTATCAATTTAATATGCATGTCCAAAGAGTGCTAAAAGGAATGTAACAACTAACTTGGATTAGCTAGCCCCTGAAAAACTCAAAATAAAGCAGTTACTTCGCATTTGTTCATATCCTCATGGAAACCCACAGATGCTAAAAATATCATCCAACTACAAAAAGGTAAAACCAGTGATGGTTCAAACAGAGTTTTCTTTTTTCAACTTAGAGGTAAAACCAACTTTTTGAAGAATAAAACAAACCTTAATCTTCGCAAGCATGACTTTAAACTGATCAAAGTCATTTAATGCAGCTCTTCACTTTTGCACAATTAGTTTCCTTCCCCATGAACTATTCTCCCATCACTTATGAACCTTTGTTAAATAATAACAATGGATAGTCACTATGCAGTTGCTAACATCCATGGCAACCTCCATATACTTTGCTTAAAATTTTATACCTGCTTTCTCCATAGCCTCAATCAACACTTTCTTTTTTGGTATCTTAGGGATGCCAATTTTGATATCAATTAAAGAGAGCCTTTTGGTATCTTAGGGATGTCAAATATGAGATTATAAATGTATAATCTTATATAGATATCTGATATAGATATATATCTATATAAGAAATTATACTTATGTAAATTCATATATATATATAATCTTATATATATTAGATTATATATGTATGATTATATATGTATAATCTTATATACATTATATATATCAGATTATATATGTATAATCTTATATACATTATATATATCAGATTATATATGTATAATCTAATATACATTATATATATCTATATCAGATTATATATATGTATATATAAATATATATGTATGTATCAGATTAAATATATATACAAAATATAAACATATGTATATCAGATTATATATATTTCCAATTTATATAACCTTGTTGTATTTCATTTAAACAAGTAAAAGTCGGGACTACATGAATTTGTTTGTACATATACATACACAACCTGAATGTAAGGGTGAACTCTTAAGCCTTCTGTGATCATGCTTGTTTATGTTTCGGATTTTCAAACTCATATTTATGCTTCAATAACAAGTTCACATATACATATTTATATATTTAATCTAGTATAGATATCTATGTATATAAGATTAAATAAATATATATCTATATATACAAGATTAGATATATATGTATATATATAATCTTATAATTATAGATATATATATCTATATAAAATTATATATAAATGTATATGTATATATATAATCTTATATATATATATAAGATTATAGATATAATCCATATAATCTCATATAGATATATATGTATATTGGATTATATATATTTGCAATATATATGACCCTATATATATTAAGCGAGATGAAGGATAATAGAGGTGAAAATGAGGACGAAAACTACGGGAGATGATGAGTTTAGGGCTTAAAGATGCCTGGCAACCTGCGGTTAGGTAAACCCATACGCGTGGTTTGTTGAAGGCATATGTGGCATGCGGTTAACATGGTAATGTGGTTGGGTTGAGATTAAAGTACCCACCTCCTAGTGGACCCACGTGTAAAAATGAGTGGGCCCACATACAAACGCAAGTTGAAATAGGTTTATTGATAATTAGAAATAAGGTTTTTTTCATTCAAGGCACCATTGAAATTAGACATAAATGGAAATTGCGGTATGAAATGGCTGATTGTTTCATAGGAAAATTCAAATTTGAAAATCAATCACCACAATTCAATGCATTTAATTTACACATTCGAATGATTTTATAAGAGAGAATTTATAGCGTCATTTTCATTCCGAATTCTCCTATGCTTTCACTGGATATCCTCTGCAAAATTCAACTCGATACATATAATAAAACAAAAAACATATTATAATTCATATATATGACTAAATTTATGCAAGCCACCTATTTTGTCAATTAAACCAAATATAAAATTAATTTCCTAAAAGCCACGATAGATCTCAGGCATAAATGGCCACTGCAAAATGAAATGACATATTGTTTCCCACGAAGATTCAATTTGCACATTCAAATGATTTTATAAGAGGGAATTTCTAGGGTCATTCCCTAAATATCCTCTGCAAAATTCAGAGCTTACTAAGGAAACCTATGCACATTCCTCTTAAAAGAGAGCTTATTCATGTCGGTACACCCAAAATAACTAAATTCATGTTTTTATTTATCAATATATCATTTTATATTTATGTTCTTTGTTTCATTATGTAGAGAAAAGTGACTCAAATTTACTAGCTTGATCAACTTCCTGGACCAGTTGTGTTTCCCTCCTTCATCGGCCTAAGTTAAGTCGTTGGTTTTCAATTTTTTCTAACTGAAGTCACGGAGTTCTAAAGTTTCATAACCTCCCGACTTAGCGACTGTGAAGCGAAGGCTACTTCCTTTATTGTCGGTGTGTCACAGGTTTTGAGAACTTCACAACCTCCAACATGAGGTTTAGAAGTTCGGGTTTTGAGCGATAGGGCGATCCCTTTGTTGTCGACAAGTCGCGGGTTCTCGGAACTTCACAACCTCTGACATGAGGTTTTGAAGTTTGGTTTTCCAACGATATAGTGACTTGGATGTTGATGGATGTGGGTACCACTTGGGACCCGATAAGGATGGTGGATCATGATGAAGGCTGACAGGTGGCGATGACATGAAGGACTGATGGAATGTGGGCCCATGTGCCTGGTGAACAATGTTGGCAAGAGATGGTTGCATTAGCATGAGGTTTTCGAATGTCTATTAGATATTTTGATGAAAGAGTGTCGGTGAGACATGGCATGATCGACAGGACTTTAGAAGATGTCTCCTCGACATTCCAGTTGAAGTCTTGTTTGTTCCTGTCGATGAGACTTCAGGAGGTCGTCGTGAGTTGGTGAAAAGTCTCTTTGACATGTAGGTGGAAGTTAGGGACTCGATGTCGGTGTGACTTCAGGGTGTCATTGAGACTTTGGTGAAAGTCTCTTTGACTTGCATGTCTCTTCGACGGACCAATGGTATAGTGAGCTGCAAGACCTTGTCAATGTGACATTGGGTGCTCGAGGAGAGATGGTCAAGTGTCTCTTCGACACTCTGATGACTGAATGGTTGGCGAACTAGATGCTTGTTGATGTGATGATGTGAGTTCGATGTGATATTGTCTGATGTCTCTTCGACACCCAGTAACTAAAGTCTTGGTGATTTTGATGGAGCAGTGACTTGCATGGCAACATGGTGTTAGGTGGATAACCCTAAGTTTGACATTGGAGATTTGTTCGATTGCTTATCCGATAGCCAAAATTGGATGTTGGATGATGGCACGTGGCTCGAGGTGGAAACCCTGATGGGGTGCAGTAGTTGAACAGTCAGTGAGAGAGAGAAAGACAATCTCTCGGAGCAGAGGTAACCAAGTCAGGCAGGCTGAGAGGCTGGATGCAGGTCGTGGGGCCAACAGGGTCGAACTGGCTAAGAGGCTAGGTAGTCGAGAGAGAGATGAATCTCGCAAGAGGTGAAGGTTGAGTGGCTGTATGACAGAGAGGCCAAGAGGCCAGTGGTTGAGTCGTGAGGCTATGTAGCCAAATGAGATGTCTCTCGCTGAGGGAGGTGGTCACGATGGTGTATGTTGTCAGGTATTCTCCAGAATGGAACAAGATGTAAACTCTGTAAAGGTCGTGAGCTTGATATTGTATTTGTAACTATTCTTTGTTGTTGAATAATACAATGGCGATCTGGGCTTTTGGAGTGTGGGGTTTTTTACCTGAAAGGGTTTTCCCCATGTATATTTGTGTTCATGTCTCTTGTTTCATCTTTCATGGTTGTTGGTTCTATTTATTGAATCTATTAATGGCGTTGTTGAAACTGGTTAAGCATTAACTTTTCTCAAAAGGATCAATGTGGGAAATGAACTATGTCTGATTCCACTTTATGGCATAGTAGTTGTGTCTTTGAGGCAATTTGAAGGAAGTAAAATCTCCGAAGGCACTACTATTCTTAGATGTTTCTATCTAAGATGACCAATATTTCCCCCACACATTATTCAATATACTGTTTTATATTTATGGACTCGGTGTTTACATTATTTTGAGGCATACAAATTATTCAGTTTTCAGTCAGTTGTTCAAATTAGCATTATCCATTATTTAATCATATCATAGTTGCATTTTTATCACTTGCATACATCATACATCAAAGATAATAACAGCAACAGTATCCTTATTAAAGCTTTCGAACTACATATAATGCTCCAATCAAAACTCTTATTGTTGTGCATGCAATATTGTAAGGATGATTTGATGTGGGACTGTTACGAGTATGAGTACTACCCCCGTTTATTACAATTATTTTGCAAGAAAGCAGGAGCATTGAGAGGTGAACCAAGTATGTGGATTATCAACATACCAACGAAGTTGTGTTTGTTAACACATTAAACTATATAGGGACATTTTGCTTTGAATGCTTTATGATATGTTTATATTTTTTGTTATATTGTGTTCATAAATATTTTGTTCTTACAAATGCTTATTTGATTGGATGAATATATTTAACTACATTGGACTCTTAATGGCAGGCATGCAAGGACTTCTCCGCAATCAACATAAGACATCAAGCGTTAATGATAGGTAAGGTCTTTGACTTCACTTTGGAAATGGCCTAGTAATACTGAAAAATATGTGTTTTTATATATATGGCTGAAAAATAGATGAATTGAGTAATAGTATAGAATAATTATGAGATTAGTTAGTATTAGATTAATTATATATATGTATATACATATATATAGGTATATATGTACATACATATATATTGTTATGCATATATGTACGTACATATATACCTATATGTGTGTGTGTGTGTATATATATAATTAATCTGATAATCTGTAGTTTTGTTAAATTTTGATAGTGATAATTAATCAGATTGTATATATATATATAGTCATGTCGTGTATATATATATACAATCTGAAAAGAATATATCATTGTCTGCAAAGCTTCATGTGATGAAACCCTACATGGCTTGATATGATGAAATACTACACAGCATGACTGTATATATATATATATATATATATATATATATATATTTGTCTACAAATTGTAATCCAAAAACCGCTCAATAAATTGGGACAAAAATTATATACCCATTAAATTTCATGATTATTAACGAGGGATTCAGAATATAACTGTGATATGATTAAAAAATGGGTAATGTTGTTGTTATTATATTTGATGTATTCTTTATTAAGGATAATGCTACTATTACTATCTTTGGTTTATGATGAATGCAGGTGATAAAAATGTAACTGTGATATGATTAAATAATGGATAATGCTAATTTGAATAGCTAGTTGAAAACAAAATAATTTGTATGCCTAAAAATAATGTAAACATTGAGTACATAAATATAAAATAGTATATTGAATAATGAAACAGACAACATAAATGTAAAACAGTATGCTTGAAAATAATGTAAACATTGAGTACATAAATATAAAATAGTATATTGAATAATGAAACAGACAACATAAATGTAAATCAGTATACTGATAAATAAAAACATGAATTTAGTTATTATGGGTGTACTGACCTAAATAAGCTCCCTTTTAAGAGGAATGTGCAAAAGTTTCCTTAGTAAGCTCTGAATTTTGTAGAGGATATTCAGTGAAAGCAGAGGAGAATTTGTAGCAGAGGAGAATTTGTAATGAAAATGACACTGGAAATTACCTCTTATAAAATCATTTGAATGTGTGTTGTACCCCAAAATTAAAATTTTTGTTACACTTATACATTTTGAAGAAATGAGTAAAAGTCTTGTTAAATCTGTCAAAATTTGGGTTTGCATGTCTTGCATGAGGGGTAAAAACTCAAAATTTCCAAAATCTAATGATTTGGGTCTGCTCAAAGCGAGCAAGTCTACAAAACCCAGATCTCAGTTTTTCATCCCTACTTTTTAGGAAAACTACTATTTTTAGAAATTTTCTAAAAATAGTAACTTTTTCTGGGTTTCTTTCGAAATGGATACTGGCAAAATTTTCTAAAAATGGAAAATTTCTAAAAATAGAAAGTTTGTCCGCCAAGGTCCAAACTGATTTTGATTGGTTCAAAATACGTCCATATCAGGCTAGTGCAGTCAGAATCTCAAAAAGATCAATTTTTCCCTAGTGGGTCTATTCTGCTTTTTCAGAAGCATATCAGGAGCTCTGAGGTCATCAATAGAGGTCAGTCAGCTGCCAGGCATCAAATTCAACACTCAAAGCATTGAACAGAAGATGAAATGATGAACATGCATGTTGAATGAAGAAGGAAGGTGAAATCTACTAGATTTTGACCAAGTCTGCTTGTCATGGGCGCCCCAGGAGAGAATAAGCGCCCATCTTTTTAGGTAATCAAACGATGAAATTAGGGTTTGAGCTCCCAGACAAAATTGTTCAGAATCCTTCCAGCTCTGCAGCGAGTCTGGCAGTGCAGTCAACGGATCATCCAGTCACCCAGAATTCGAGATCAATCAAAGCAGTTTCAAACAGGAGACAAAGTGAAAATCATGAAAATGTTAAAAAATTCTAACTCTGGGAACTTTCAGTGCCCCTGGTGCCCAGGGGCGCCCAGATTTTTGAGGGGCCTAACTCAGCAGTAAGGATTTGCAAATATGCTCAATCTCTCTAGAATTCAGACAACTTCGTAACGGGTGTCTTCGTCAGAGCATCCGACTTGTCGTTCTCCGGTAAATCCAGATCGAGGTGAAGATATAGAATGAAGGTTTAAACTTGAAGATAAAATCTAATGAAAAATATTCTAAGTCTGGAGCAAATGGGCGCCCCTAGAAGAGAAAGGCACTGATGATTTCGAGGGCCCAAACGAATGAATCTGCCAGTGAAGCCTCCATCATGTCTTCTTCAGATCAGAACAAGCTTTCCAACGAGACTATCAGCTCGCCAATCCGAGTTGGCAGACGCCAGATACAGGAGGTGGAACAGAGGGTTTGATAAATGTCGAAGTCAAGAGCAAAGATGAAATTTATGAAAAATGGCTAACTCTAGTGGAGTTGGGCACCCCAGCTTGCTAGGGGCACCCAAGCTTTTGAAGCCTCAAATCCAACTTTTTGACAAAGTTACTCCCAAGAGATTCCTCTTGATTTCTCCTCAGCTCCGTAACGAGCCCAACCATCAGTCAATCTGGCGCCTAGAACTCCAGATCTGACGAGATCATCTGAAGAAGAGAAAGTGGCGAAGATATCATAAAAATGGCTAAGTCTGGTCAAGTTGAGCGCCCTTGGAGAGAAAGGGCGCCCAAGATTTTGAGCTCTAAGATGATGGAATTCGTTAATGAAGTGTCTAAGATCATCTCGTTGGTTTCACCAAGCTATCCAGTGAACCTATCAGCCAGTCAATCAGATCAACGTAGCTCCTGGAATCAAGATTTCATCAGAAAATCAAAGGGAAATGAAGAAATTGAAAATCATGAAAAAATGGCTAACACTGTGAAAGTTCGGAGCCCCTGGAAGAAATAGGCTCCCATGAATTTGAAGGTCAAAACAAAGTTTTCCGTCAAAGGCGCCTCCAGAACAATCTTCTCAGAATTAGTCAGGCTACGCGATGAATCATCTAGCTCGTTCATCGGATCAGCTGAACATCTAGAAATCAGGATCAAACAAGGGGTCAAAATGGAAGAAAAGTTGAAAAACTCAGAAAAGTGGTTAAATATGAATGAAGTAGGCACCTCTAGCCAAGAAGGGCTCCCAACTTTCAATGCCTTAGTAGAATTTTCAAAGTTTTCAAAAGATTGAAAATGGCAAGAGAAAGACAAATGTCTAAATTCATCGAACAAGCTGAGTTTAGGGTTTGAAGATTAAAGCAAAAGAAAGCAAATCTATTTCAAGCCCTAAATCTATTTAAGACATCTCTTCCTTTCAGTTTTCATCATTTTTGCAGGTGGCTTCCAAAGAAGAAAAGTGGAGCAGCAACTTTGAGGTTTTATTTCAAGATTCAGGAGCTCAAGGTTGCTGATTTTCATGAATAATTTTCAGACCAGCAACATAAGACCTTGCTTTTTCATGCTTTTTCATCCAGAAGATCAAATTTTTGAAGGAGAAGGTTAAAGATTTTTAATTTTCAACCATCTGGGTTTCTTCATCTCATTCTTTTGAAGAATTTTTGGAGAATTTCATCAAGTTGCAGCAGCTGCTTTTTCCTTGCATGTCAGTGAAATCTTCAGAGTCTACAAATTTTGATCATCTGGGTCCTCTCAAATCAATCTTCTGAAGAAAACCCATATCACAGCTTTTTCAAGAAAAATCTCAAATTCTAGGGTTGGCTGCTTTTTCGATCAGCCATCAATGTTTTTCAAATCTGATCAACTAGATCCATTTCTTATTGTATTTTGAACAAAACCCAGGTGCCAGCTTTTTCGTGAAAAATTGAAGAAATTAGGGTTTGCTGCTTTTTCAGTCAAAATTCAAGATTTTCAAAAACAGACGATCTGGGTTGTCTTGCAACGAAATTCTGAGCAAAACCCATATCTCAGAAAAAAATTCCAAAATTTGTCTGTTGGAGGAAGAAAAACCAGCATCCTAAAAATAGAAAGTTGTTCAAAGCTTGTCTGAACATAGGCGAGTTTACTGTCAATCTTCAAGGTTTTCAATATGGAGTACACTCCCCTCGAGTTTAAGACCAAATTAGCACTATATCAAAACTTCATCATCTTAGCTGAAGAACACGAGAGAAGGTGTGATATGAGAAAAAGGAAATGTATCAGAAAAGAGTTGTGCAATACTCTTCTATTGGAAATCAAGAGAGGTGTGAGAAACATAAAGTTGCAGAGCCGCCAAGTTATCAATTAGTGAGTCATCTTTTCGGGCAGCGATGTTTTTCAAGAATAGAACTCATAAAGCAGCCAAAGAAGTGAAGGATTCTCTGAGTTTGATCACAGAAGGCGAGGAGATCTTGGAGAATCAGAATATTGCCTTAGATAATATCAATACACCTGACCGGGACACGGTTTCCTGCTTTTTCTGCTTTCTTAGGTGTTAGATGTTATCTTTTTTCTAGATTTAGAAATAAAGCTTGCTTGCTGAGCAAGCCCTAGATTGTGAAAGCAAGGAGATTTTAGGGTTCCCTACTCTTCTACTTGCCTATAAATAAGAGCCTTTGCTCATTAGTTTTCTGGAACGGTTATTGTGATAGCAAATTGTTGAGTCTCTTTTAGCCAGCAAGTTGTTATTTAGTGTCAGTTCACTTGTGTTTATGATAGTGAATTGTTGAGTCTCTTTTAGCCAACAAGTAGTTGTTGTAATCGCTGTCCGTTTTGTGTAAGAACAGGTTTGCAAGCCTCTTTAGCTGCAAGTTCTTGTTTCGTGCATGTGTTTAGTGTAATCTTTGTTCCAGAAGTTTGAGAAATAAAATCATGAGCCTCCTTTGCCTTGGTATAATGTCTCAGATTTTCGTTATTTGTGTTATGCTTTTATGATCTTAATTTTAGCTTACATTGAAGTGTGTAGATGTTTGTTGGAAAAGAGTTTATTGAAGCACTTTGTCAGAGAATCAACCTTGTTCATTTCTAGTTTCTCTTGCTCTGCGTATTACTTGAGAAGTTAGAAACGTCTTTAGCTTAAGTTAGTCGTAGTTGAAATTCTTAATCAAAAAATCTCAGCTGCGGTGTTTGTGTTTTATAAACCTTGTGCTCTAAGCTGATAAAAAAGATAGGCAACTTATTTCTTAGTTTACTTTCTTTCAACACCATCAGCAAGAGGGAGCTTCCCCTCCTAATTTGAAGAGCAGTTTATTTGTGCATAGTTGTCTGTTTCAAATACGCATTCCAGAGGTGCGAATTTAAACGCCAACAATGTGTAAATTGAATGCATTGAATTATGGTGGTTGATTTTCAAATTTGAATTTTCGTGGGAAACAATCTGTCATTTCATTTTGCAGTGGCTATTTATTCTTGAGTTCTATCGTGGCTTTTAGGAAATCAATTTTATATTTGGTTTAATTGAAAAAATAGGTGGCTTGCATAAATTCAGTCATATATATGAATTATAATATGTTTTTTGGTTTATTAGGGAGCCTTACACCATTAACTGTGTGTGCAAATACCAGAAGTTGATGGAGTTAATGCATGAAGATGTGATAGGAAGTGTGGGTGAATGTGCAATTGATAGTTCATAAAGTTAATCAATGTTTTACATGATGTCACAATGTGCACCATTAACTGTTCATAATGTTTTATATTATGTGACATTGTGCACCATTAATTGTTCATATATACATGTAAATACAATGTAGTTGAAGCTTTGAGCCACTTGCATAGAGTGGTAATTGTAAACTATAATGTACTTTAATTAATGCAAAAATGACATTATTTTGTGCAACTTGTCTTGTGTTCAAAACATATATGTACCAATAGATGTTTAAATTTGTTTTTTTTTAGTTAGCTACACATTTAGTAGTGAACATATATTGGTGTAATTTGTAAATTTTTATTGTCATATTTAAAACAATGTAATGACTAAAATATAAACAGTTATTGGGGGGTCAGGTAAGCATGGAGTAAACAACAATTGGATCATGGGCGGCAATTGGTACATTTCCCCTAGTGACCTTTTGGAGAGGCTCAAGGTTGGGTTTTGAAATTGTTTTTCGCACATTAAGTATAAGATTTGGGAAGGCCAAAACTTTCCTCTAATTCTTAAATATTGTGAGGAAACGAAATAATTTTATATGAATATTTTTAAGTTTAACTAATATAAATAAGTATTTGTATTGAAATAATTTTAAGTAAAAAAGTTGAGACGTAATTTTTAAAGTTGAAAAAAGTATATGTATTTAGTTTTAGTTATAGTAAAAGAGTATTTTGTTGTAAATTGTGTTTAATAGTTTGATTTTATATTTATTGATTAGATTCAAAATATTTAATAGGCTATAAGAAGATTTATTATTCTCTGTTTTGATACAATTTTAAAGTTATATAAGTGATTCTTGTGTACGAATGACTTGAATTTATAGATTCAACCTATGTGTCTATAACATATTCAAAATTATTCGTCTTTGATATTTGAACATGTTGATATATAAATGTTTAAACTTTTTTGTGCTAGAACTTTTTCCTTATTCAAACCCTACAATCAATTTAATGATTTGAACAAGTTTGAAGACAAGTCAAGAAATCACGCTAGATGCTTAATTTATCCTTATTAATAAAAATATTGATGCTAGTTGGTTCTCTGGTGATGTATTACTTTCTCAGTGATAATGTTAATTTTGATTAGATAAGAGATTGATGGATCCTCCTTGATGAAAAAATAAATTAGGGTTTGTGATTACTACAACACCCTAGTGTTCAAACTGAAGATTTCATGCTCAAGTTGATAAGTGATGACTAGTTGGATGGGGGTTGACTCGGGCCCACGATTAAATATAAATTTAAAAGTTTGGAGCTCATCTATAGCTATGGATTTAAAGCAAGTTCAAATCCATAATTATATATTTGGCACAAGTTAGGGAATGGGGAATTTGTAAATTAGATCCAAATCTTTGGTATGTGTGTAGTCAAGTTTAATCTTGAGGCTTTATTTAATTACTAACTTTTATGTAGACACATGTCACTTGTATATTAGTCATTGCATACATGAGACTTGAACAATTTAAAGTCCAAAATGAATAGGAAAAGTGTTAGTATTCACTTTCACCCTTAATTTTTTTCCCCACTTTGACTTACATGTGAACTACCATGCATCATACATGTCAAAGTAAACAAGCTATAAAGTAAACATAAATTGCCTAAAAGGATATAGATATCCATGAGTGATGTATGCTAAAAATATTATAGGCATGAACAATAACATCTTAACAATTTTAACAAATAAAAAGTATTAGAAGGAGAGAAATGATTGCAAAGGAGAAGATTGCAACAAGAACCAATAAGTATGGTTGCAAAGGAACTTGCAAAAAAAATGTGTTTGTGAAGGATATTACAATAAATTTGATAAATATGGATACAAAGAAGCCTACAAAAAAATCATGTGAAAGAGTCTACAAAGAATATGGCTATGAAGGAGCCTGTATAAGAATATGTTTATTAAGGAGATTATACAAAGTATAGATGTGAAGGAGCAAACATAACCATGAGAAATACATTATAATCATATTCACCAAATAATTTCAATGACGTTATATGCCTCATCTAATCAGTTGCATATAAAATATGCAAGGAACTAGAGGAGAAGAGAAAATGATATGACCATGTAAAACATAATACTTATGCAACAAGTTTCACAAACAATATCATGTGACAATCATACAATTAGATAAAAGTATATGAGCATGAAATCACATATAAGAAAGGAAAACAAGATGTACCCAATGTTTCCCCCATTATTGAGGAGAATGAACATCAATAGGTTTCATAACATATAAGCACGATAAACATAAGCACGTGTCATACAAGATGTAAGTATTATAAGGTAATTAGTAAGAATAAGAATGGTATCATAATATGCGAGCATGAGAATAAAAGATAAATCATGTAATATTTAGTTCTCAAAGAAACATGGCAAGTGGAATAAAGATGGATGTTGGCAAGTGGGGAAATATTTAATATAAAGTATAAATAAAAAAGAAATATGTCAAGGACATACAAGTAAACATAATACATAGTATAGAAGGTCAAATGATAATGCAAAGAGAACAAGATAAATACTAATATTACAAATGATATAAGGTAATAGTAGACATGTGATGAAGGAGGATCACAATAATTATTGCTTAATAAAGTAAAAAATAAGACAAACACGTTATGTTTTCGGTGAACATGATGTGAGTGATTTTCAAGAACCCTATAATATGTATAATTAGAAATATATTAGGATAATGAAAAATAAAATCAAATAGTAGACAAGAAAAATAAGTGATATGAATCATACAACACATGTTCATAGTTACCTATATCAATATGCACCACTAAAGGTGCCTTTAAATAATTCAAAATCTAACTAAGAACATGAAAAACAATAAACATAAAAGAAATAAACTCAAATCCCAATGTCTCAACCAGTTATAAGGGAAGAACCTTCCCTAAGAGGTTATCCTCATCGCAATTATGAAACAAAATGTCCTCATGTTTTTCACTAGATCCTCAAGTAGATATATCTAATCATTGTGCGAAGTAGTACTCTTACAAATATACTTGGAAGATCTATTTCATTTTTTTCTTTTGTTACCATTTTATCTTATTTATTTCAAGATGTCTCTACATGCATATTTTTAATTTCTTTTATAACTTGTATCTTTCTTTAACACAAAATTTTGAGAACCCTTTGTATATGAAGAAAATCTAGATCTTTCATATGTGTAATTGGTGCATAATCATTGTATTGAGTGTCCATAGTGATAAGCCATACAACACAATCAAGCACACATTCAACCTACAAGATTGAAAAAAAACTATGAAATGCATAATGAAACAATATTGGATGTAATAGATGGATGAATTAGCTCAAAATAAGGTTTACATATATAATGCAAAGATAAAGAAAATTTCACATAGAATAATGGTGAATGATTCTAAAAATATGCACTTAACTCCACTAATCTAAATCTAGTGGCATGCGACCTCCATGCAACTCTAAGTGAAAAATCACACCTCAACAAGATTAACTCCAATTATAGGAGCAATCCATGAAAATACATGCATATGAATAGTCTACACTAACACCCCTCTTAATAATAAGTTAGGTGGGCACAAAGAAATTGGATCTAACAACTAGGCCTAATGAGGTACCCGAGTACAATGCAATCTCTCATAAAGTGGAGAAAGTGAGAAAACCTAGTGGGAAAATCTCCCCCCAAAAGAGAGAAAAGAAGATGAAGATGACTAAAAATCCCCGCAAAGATGATGATGCTACTGAAGTAGATCACACCCTAAGAATAGCTAGTAAATGAATGAACTTGCTCTCAATAAAATATTTGGTGAAAATTTCAACTTGCTTTTAAGATTGGAAAAATACTAAGTCAATGATTTTACTATGAATGAACTCTAGAATGTAATGTATATGAATCTTTATGTTCTTGGTCCACTGGTGCTAGACCATATTCCTACATATCTAGATGGTGCTTTGGTTGTCACAATATATGACTGTGAGTTGTTTGAATTAAACACCAAACTCAATGAGAATGTTTTGAATCCAAAGAGCCTAAGTAGGTGTGTTAAAAAATCCCCTTAATCTACCTCTATGGATGATAATATTAGGAAATAATGCATAATACCTAAAAAATTAATTTGTTTCCTACATAACCCCATTAAAGAAAAGCATGCATGCAAGCTTACATAACAACCATAATGCAAAGATCAAATAGACAAGCCAAAAGATAACACAAGATATACCCTAGGAAAACCCTTAAGAGGGAAAAAACCAACCTCCAAAAGCATCCAAACTCTATGTATTATTCAACAATAAAAAATTAAAATGCACTTATAGAGTTTCCATGAACACTTTTGAAACATTCAACTCCTCCAATGTGTTCTCCATGTGTCCAAGAATGAATCCATACATCCCATGCCATGCTTCACATATGAACTCATAAGTGCAACTCAATACTAGGACAACCCACTCACCCAACCAACCTTAACCAATACACATGTGCTTGATTTTATAGACTCAAGCTCACACAAATACAAACAAGTGGTAAGATAAAACCATGTGCGTATAAAAAACCATTGACCCCTCATTTAATTTTTTGATACTATGTTTTCACATTATTAAATATTTTTCTAATTGATTATTCTATGTCCCCCACATGTAAAATAACTAAACCAATGTTACATACAACTTTACAAGTAGTACTAAATAAATATTTAATATGGCTAAACACATCTCCTAGATGCTCCACAACTAAATATTTATTTATTTTACGTAATAAAATAATCCATGATATGCAATGTGTACAACACCTATTCCTAAAATTTCCCCACTTGTTGTATACATTGCATAAGGGTCAATTAATGAAATACATCATCATATTCATACATGAAACCATATGAATCTACAGCATGATCGTGTGCTCTATCAAGATACATGAAATAAACCAAGGTGACCACCATCTCAAGCAAGAACCCTTCTCATCCTCCAACATGCCACCTATGAAAGAAAATTAACAAACCAAGGTGAAGATGCACCAATCCAAAGAATACAAGCATCAAATCCAAGTGATAATAGAAGCTCCAAGTTGTTGTCAAAGGTAAAAAAACCCACATTATTGGAAATGACACCCACAATATATGCTAATACATCCAACTATCCATACCTCCTAGGTAACAACAACGTCAATAAACTCATGCCAACAACATATACAACCCATAATTTACAATCAAAATGTCCCTAAATAAAACGTGTCAATGAAGAACATACACATCCAAGAACTCCCATTGCATGGGTAATATCAAATCTGAAAATAGATCAAGGAATATCAATTATACCAATCAAAACTAATACTAAGGTGTGGAAAATGATCAAAACCATGTAGTACCAAGAACAAACACAATGATCCACACATGCAACATAAATAGCTACATAATCTCTCACAACATGTCACCATAACTATCCCAAATCATATGAGCATGAACCTCTAGGATGTAACCATAGAAAAAAGAGAGAAAACTTGTATATCATATCATGTCCTTCTACCAACACCTCATAGTGCTAAGTTGTGTCAAGTATGATCTCCTTCACAACCCAAAATAAAAATCATCAACAAGACCCAACCAATCAATCTCATAGATCAATGAAATATATGTATCAAGTAAAACCAACATTGATGTAAGCCTCTATAACCAAGGAATATCAAACTCAAAATATCCATTCCCAAAACTAGGGATATTCCTAATAAGCATCTCCTATGATCCTCAATCATAAAACTCATATGCACAAGGAGATAACCATGCAAAACATCCCTCAAATGAGCTCTCTAGAACTAACAATCCATATCCATGAGAAGACAAAGTATAAAACATGATGCATCTGAAAACAAGAATGGAAAAATACCTCTTAGATGATAAACCACTGAGTAGACCAAGAGTGCGGAATGAGAATCCTCCTCCAAGATAACTGAGTCATCATGAATTTCTATAAGAACAATATCCTCTATATGTCCACCATGAACTCACATCCATGATCAGGTGAAAGGCTCCTTGGTCTTCCCAATGAAACCTCAAAATAGTAACCATATCAACAAATGTCTCTAATCCCAAGAGAAATCTAGCCTCACCCAAGTCTCCAACTATCCATAAGAACCTCCAACCAATCAATCCATGCTAAGCTCTAAATGCAATACAACACTCTCATGATGCTCCTAAGCAAATGATAAATGTACCCAATACTAATAGAACCATCCAAATCAATGTCAAAACTCCAACTGTGGAATCAAGAACCCAATCATGACATCATGATCTAACATTTCCTCCTAAGAGATCACATGCACCAATGCACACATCCTAGTCTCAAGAGAACTTGTATCATGCCAATACTCAAATTGGTATCTAAAGTAAACCAAGAAATAATACCAAACATCCTCTAAACCAAGGATCAACATCTCTAATAAAATAAAGATAACCATCTCCTAACAAAAGAACACAAGATGTCAAAAAACTATTACTGCATAAGAATCATAGTCCAAGAGTTTACCCATGACACCCAACCACTATAGAAGACCATCCATAGTAGGTGATGAATATACATCACTACCAAAGCTCCCACTGAACTGTGATACAAGCTATCCATGGTATCCTGAAAACTATCTCCTAATCTAAGAATCATCATGGTCCTCACACATGCAAATGTAATGTCAATAACACCAAAGTAGAACCAAGATCTTCAAGCCAAAGAAATAAACCATCACTACCAAAATCTCACACAAAATAGTGTATCCAAGTCATGATAAACATGCTACAAGTCCCAATAACCAACTATCTAGGTCCTCTAATCATCTATCCTCTTATCACAATGCAAACATACTAATGCACAAATTACCACAGATAAGGCCAACTAACAAATTTTGCATCAACACTATATCAATCTCATGGATATAAGCAATCCACATCCGATTCATCCCACTACGAGAAAATGGGTAGCTAATTGACAACCTGCATAACTCGAAGATCCTAGATAATGAAACATGCAAACTCATCATCATGTCAATAACCTACAAACCCAATATATCAAAGAATATAATCCTATAGACCTCAAGACTCAAACACCAAATTAACCACAAATTTTATTTTCCAAAAAATTCAAGACTCAATTTACTTGTATATGCTTATGGAAATTGCTTCTAATTAAAGCCCACAAAGTATAGATAGTTGTAAATACCTTTTTCAAGCTTCGATGGAAACTAGGGTTTGATGCCAGACACTTCAAATCGCCTTCAAATCGCTTCAGCTCGCTCTCCTTTCTCCCAAATATGTATAAGTGATTTAACTCGATTTCAATTTTTACTTTATATTTTACTGATTTGCCCTAATTTGCATTTAATGCATTCCACCTTCAAAAAGCTGATAAACTCCTTGTGAATACATTGTAAACCCTAAAAAGCTCCATAATTCCCCAAAATTGCATTTTTTTTTGCCAGAATCTTTTTCAACACTTTTAGAATGGCATTTTACAACACATATCCTAGTGTCACTGCTTGACACCTCTTATATCGGGGGTTCATTAGATTTCTCTGTAGCTGCTCCCCCTAAATCCACTACTAGATTCAGTTTTTAAAAGAAGTATCTACACTAGATTCAGGTACAGATGCATTTGATCCATCCTTATTCTCAAGTTATTCCTTTTTCTTCCAAATTTTCTCCATTTCCTTTTTAACTTCAATAGGCTCAACTTTATTCACATTTTTATTTCTTTGTTCCGGATCAGGCCTCTTCCCATTCTTGCTTCTGTAGAATTTTGAAATATTTCATGGTTTATTGTAGGTGTAGCACACAATATTTCTCTAACCAAACTAATTTGTATTTATCCTTGATCTACACTGGTTAGCTTTATGTCCGAAAGAATAATATGTATAGCAATAGCCATGAAAGGATTGAATCATTCTACCCGTATTGAATCTATTCATCATCATTATCTAACTTCTGCACTCAACAAATCTATGTCCAACAAAGAATCCAACATTTTGATTCACTCTACTTCTACATATTGTTGCCCTATGACCAAATGTATTGCATGAAAAGCAAACACCATTAAAAGATGGGTACCTTTAAGCATTTGGTTGTTGGATGGGAGTTCTTATGGTACTATTTCTTTGGTTCTTGATCTATCTATTATTGCCTTGTGTCTTCCCTTGATTCTCATCCTTATTAGAGGTTTGATTTTCCTTAGAGCTTTGTCCTTCTTCAAGTCCCAAACCACCTTTATCCTTAGCCGGTTTTTGAAATGCAATCAACTCATCAAGCATTGTAGAACTCGTTTTGAATTTGTCCTCATGAGCTCTTGCTTTCTCCAAGTTAGATCTTAGAGTTACCACTTCTTTTTCAAGCTTTGTACATTCATCAATCTTACTCTGAATTTCAACTTTCTGAAAGTCCTCAATTCTTTTATTTTCTTCCACTTGTACCTTTAGTTCGGTGATGTCTTCATTTGCTTTCTTTAATTGGTCATTTACTTCTCTATTCCTTTCTTTGAATTTCTTAATTTGTTCTCTCAACTTCTTGATGCATTCATTAGCTTCTTTTAAGTTTTCCCTCAGAATTTCTTTCTCATTTTCAATTTTGTTCAGATCATCAAGAGCTACATGGAGTTCTTCAGTTGCAGAGATCTCTTATGGAGGAACAGGATATTTTTTGTCAGCCATGTGTTCAAACTTCAAGATCTTCCTTAAGCTATTAAAATTTTCAAAAGGAACCAAGCTATGATACCAATTGTTGAGCACCCAGAATACTGAGAGGGGGGTGAATCAGTATTCTACTAAACCATTTAACTGCTAACCATTCAATAATTAAAATATATTTAGTTGCAACTGTAAACAGAAACATGAAAGGAATCATAACATCACATGACACATGAACACAAGGATTTTTACGTGGAAAACCCAAAATGGGAAAAACCAAGGTGAGGATTAGCTCATAATATATTATAACCAATCATAAGATATTACAAGGCACACTGCTAGGACACACTATCCTTGAAAGGCTCACAACTTGAAATGATTACAAAAGAGTGTGGCTCACTGCCAGAAAGATGAACTGATGAAATACACCTTCTGTGTGTTGAGTTCAGTTCCAATTAAGCTCTAGAAAACAAAATCCTACACCGGTTTGCAAGTTCATAGCAGATACATACAACTTCGCACAATATCACACAGTCGCACATTACTGCTTTTTACTTGTCGCTTATTAGACATTTCTTTTCTACTCAATACAAAAATGTTTCATATATATGTGCTATTACATCTTCATATATCAATTAGGTTGGCCTAATTAGATTTACACATACTTAATTCAAATGTAGCTTGTCGGCTCAACCCAAAACATTTTTATTTAAAACCAAACATGTAAGACATTAATTAAGTCAGCTCGGATTTAATAAAGACCTCTTTAGATCATCTACAAAGCGTACACCACTTAACTCTGTCGGCCAGAAGGAGATCCATACCATTGTGCACCAACACTGAGCAAAATACTATAAGTCGAGCTTCTGTCATTTATATCTTCCATCTCATTCAACCAAAATCGCTGAAAATTTGTCCAAAGATGCAATTAGTAGTCCTTAAAAACATATTAAGATCTCATGGAGCGATCTTCCAATGTGAGCGGTTCCAGACCAAATTACCGGATCAAAATAACACAAACAGAGTTTACCGGATGGACATAAACTGTCACCAACTTATGTTGGCATCAATGACAACACACCGGGGGGCTTCTTCTTCATTCTTCCAACATACAAATTCCTCAAAAATAGGAACATCATTTAAAGCATAAGGGGATTCCTAATCATGGTGAAAGGAGGGTGAGTTATTGTAAATACTAGGGAATCAAGAAGGTATTAAGAGAAGGTGGTAAAGAAGTTACAAGCAAGTCAATGAGGTCTAGACATAACAATGGGAGTAAAAAGTCTTTGTCCAAACAAGTCATGTAAACAGATGTATCAAAGGGATTAAGTGGTTGTTTTAAGGCACAAGCAATATGAGGATGTAGATATTCTAACCCTCAATAGTAAACTGATGTTTTAATGTTAAGGGTCCAATCATACAACATTTATTACAACCTAGACCTTCACCTTTGTATCCATACTTTGCCACGACACTAATACTGTCATATTGTTTCTTAAGTTGAGAGAAGATAGAAGAAAGTTATGATCAAATCCTATAGTTTTTGAAATTGATAATACAAGCACAAAAGTCTTTATAGTTTGATCGAGAGTTTAAGTAGAATCTGGCTAAAGATTTTGGCTAAATGTGCATGGGTTTACATGCAAAGTGGTTATATTAAAATCAAGAACATTTATCTAATATTCCCTTACATACGATGGAGTAAAATTCAAGGTATCCTAGTCATCTTCTAGATCAACATTAGAACATGATGGAGAACAATCCTTTAGAGGATGCAGTGGAGATGAGGCTCTTATTTTAGTAAGTAATACCATTTATAGGACCTACATATGTTAGTAAGAGCATTGTCATTAAGTGGTCTATATGTGCAAGGTTGACATTATATTATATGAAGATGTGTGCATTGATTCAATCTATTCCTTTTTCATGTGTAATAACAATGTATGAATAAAATTCATTCCTTTCACCATTTAATCCATTATGGATTGATCATTTCTATCTTCAAAATTTTCAATGCGTATGAGCATCAAAGGCTTCATATCTTTAAATGTAAACAAGTTTTTTTGACCTAAGGACATTACTATATCTATTTATATTCTTGCCTTCATTTTAAAATATTCATTAATGTAATTTGAGTCGAGCAATATTACTTTATTCCTATTAATATACTTATTAAATTCTTCATAATATGTAACAGGGAGTGAAGCCCTCAATTTCAAGTTATGATCATTCCACTTTACGAGAAACTCGTGGTCAAATTATGCAAATCTAGTTATAGATCTCAAAAAAAAATTAAAAAATCATCCATCTAGATAGTCACAAATATATTTATTTTAAATGGTTAACATCCATATAGTCATAACAAGTTTGTTTTATATTTGATCTTATAAAACTTAAAAGTCGTAACTTTTTCCTCTAGGCTCCAATTGAGCCCGACTTTGAAGTGGTGAAAAGTTAATTCACAAATCTATACATTAATTTGCACTTTGATACCTTTCGAAGCATTCTTTTATGTTTTTTATACATTTAAATATAGAGAAGTTCTCACAAGATTCAACTGATTTGTTGATGTTTAGAATTACATAACATGCAGGAGATGGACTTGGATAGCTTACAGGTATTGACTTCAATAGCATATAGGAAATGGCCTTGGAGATTGAGCACCTAGCATGTCCCTGTGGAAGGAACCCTTTGTTTATTGATTTTATGGGATTTATTTACCCATGAACATCAACTTGTGGTTTATTAATCCGTATTAGCATTCAGGTGTCAGATTTCCAACGATTTGACTGCTTTCATACGTGAGACAAAATTCAACAACACTATCAACTTCTCTTATATGCAAAATGAAAGTCGGTACCCTTCTAGACATATTTACTATCTCAAAAAGAATGAAGGTTCGACCTCTATATAAGTGGAAGTATCATATTTCAGTGGATTTTAATCTCTCTCCTTTGAGATTGGTTTAAGTTCTTTACAAGAATACCTGCACCTCTTTTCTAAAAAGATTTATCAAGTGAAATGACTGAATGATTAGAGATTTCTTGAAGAGCTGGCCTCTCATGCAACCATAAGTCCATAAACGCAAATCATGGTATTGTAAATCTCTTGATTCTATAACCCAATATCATTGTACCCCTTACAAATGCCAGTTCATACAAATAGGAATGGCAATCATTTTTCTTTACACATAATTAAGCCTTGCTAATAAACAAAAAACATCACATTTTAGACACAAGCAAAATCATTTTTTATTGAACTGCACCTTATGAGAGTTTGGAATATGACGCGAACTTTAAATGTCTAACGTATACGCACACTATTACACTAACCAATTTTAATATTTTAATTTATACAATCTAAATGGTAGTTATTTTAGAATTTATGATAAATAGCACTATAGCACTTTTAAAAGAAAACTACACTTTATGAAATACTGGAATAATTACTATATTTAGATTCAAAACATGTTTATTAGATCTATTTATAGTTTAAAATGTTAAAAGTTAAAACAATATAGTTCTGTGCCATTCTAATTCAAGATATGAACAAACCAATATACCAGAGTTTGTTGATACATTTTGGATGGGTATGGCAACAACCAACTGTTAAAAAAACCTGTCAAACAAACAACCCATATCACAGCTTTTTCCATCCAATATCAAACTAATTGTTGAAAAAAGCAGGTAAGACATTTCCACTTCAAAATAAATTTGTAGATCCTCTACTGCTTTTCTTAAGAAATTTTCTGCGGTCTACTACAGAAGCAACAAACAATTGTGTTGGAAACCACAGATGACTGTATACTAGGGCTTTTTCAATCAAATACAAATAAGTTGTAAAGCAAGCAACACAGCATTGTGAATGCAATATTAAATAAAAATATCCCCTGCCATTGACACTAGAACTTTGTTTCTATTATATTCTGATTGAGCCGGGGTGTCACCATGTGTAAGACACATTCAAACCATGGTAGGCATAGTGCCTCTGGGTGCAAGTCGGGGGGTTCAAATTTACCAAAGTAAAAAACACAGAGCCTTAGCCAAATGTCTGAAAAATATTAATTAGATTGCAACAAGAATTAATGTGCTTAAAACAATATTTTCAGGCACTAAATAATATCAAACTGCAACAAGATTTGAATGCACTTCTCTGAAATCTTATATTCTTAATGATGATAACTCTTGATCTTCTGTACATAGAGAAATACATATCCACCTTTGAATATAAAATCATTCAAATTATCTCTTCTCTGCAGAATTCAACGGGCACATTCCATTGATGAGATCATCCAATGAAAACGAATTCGATTGCTTGAATCTGCTGCAAGCTTACAAGTCATAATGAAATTTTATTAGATAAGATTTTGATGACATTAACCTTCTCGCATTCGCTTTCGAGCCAAATAGCGTTCTTTGGCAGCAGCCAATGCCTCTTGACTTTGTCTGTGGTGGTGGCCAGTGCTCTTCACATTCTCACCTACAGTTTCAGCTTTATTCCCTATGTCTGCAGTAATTCCTCCCTTTTCAGACTGCAAACCACTATCTGCTTGGCTGGCAGGGACAGTGGAAGGCAATCTGAGTTCTATATTGTCTTTGTCGATGTCGTCACTTCTACCATGATCGGCATACGGCTTGGGTTCATCTGGGACATTCCTAGCTGTCAGGTCAGGTGACTTCCTATTTATAAGGTCAGATCGTTTTTCAGAATGAGCATCAGAAGGTTGAGATTCCTTTTCAGATTCAGCATTCTGTGTAGAAGGTAAAACTTCATCTCCTCTTTTACTAGTATTTGCCCCAAAAGCAACATTCTTTTTTAGCAAGTTACGATAGAAGTCGCCCATATCACCTTTCTTAGTAACCTGCAGCCAACCAAGGAAAACAGTGTTTATCAATTGAAGAACTACTCATTGGAAAGCATAATTACCTTACAAGAACTAAAAATTGAAGCTGATCAATTTAACTCAAATGAATCCTCCCAAGAAACCCAAAACACAAGAGAGGCATGAAAGGAAAAATAAAAACCAATACATTTAAGAAACCTATCATTTTTATCCTTAACCTCAAACGAATACAAATTTTGACACTTTCGGATTTTCCCTCTATCAAACAACCAAATGATATTACAGTGGCATAAACTTAAGAGGCAGTAAATACAATCACTTTTGTATGATATGCATAACAAAAGAAAAGAAAAGTAATGGCAAATACATCTGAAACTAGTATTAATTATTGATACAGCTGCAATTACAATGAAAAGCAATTCGTCTGCTATTAGCAGGCATCCACTCAAATAGTGGGGATTCTCCACTTATTCAGTGGGTAAATTATGAAAGATACAAAGTTAATTCCTCCACACTGACGGTAAACCATCCAGGGGTTGTAGTGTTTGCATAAAATTCACAAAGTAAATGCAGCAATATTATTGACTGGATTAGTACTACTAATTCACAGTCTTACAATGCAAAATTAACTGCAATTTACAAAGTGTTACAATTGAATAATCAAAGCAAATGTTAGAGGATGATTTCTCCAACTTCTATTCGTCCCAACTACAGAATTTACAAGCCAAAATCTGAACTACTGATAAGTTGATATGAAAAATAGCAAACTGAAAGAGGATTACCAGCAACTAACCATTATTAAATTGTTCATATCTTCACCCAAAAGGCTCCAATCTCCTCCAAATGGACTGCACGTGATACTAGCAGCATAGATGCTCAAGAAATATTGCATAGCATGGAAAGAACTAAGTCTGATATAAAATGCCAACAACTATAATGCAGACCAGCAACTGAGCAATCATCAAAATGCTTATTTCAATCACCATAATCTCCAACAAAGCACTCCAAATTTTTACCACAGCTTCCTTTAAACAGGGCGACCAAAATGCAAGCGATAAACCACACCTAGCAGCACCTAACATAAAGATACAAACTCCAACTTGCCACAAGGCAGGGCGGCCTCTAGAGGAGGTCGACCTAGCTTATAAAATCAGCCTCTTCTTTATAAAATCTGCAAACTTGCAATTGGAGGCACCTAGGGCAAGAGATCACAAGGAGCCAACACCCAGAATGTAATAAAAATCACACCAAGAGCTGTGAATGAAAATAAGTTACAGCCATAACCAAACCAGCAAATACAAAACTGGAAATTATTACCAAAATCTTCAATGTTGATGCTCAATATGCACTTCTGAATGAAGCACACTCCCAATTGACCATCTAGGGAACCATAGTTTCAGGCCCGAAGATTGGTTTAGATGCTAAGCTCCCCCTTAGCCGGGTTCTGAATTCAATCCAACAACATTTCAATAAGATAAACAATGATACCAAAAGCTGGAGCAAGAGCCTTCTTAAATAGAACTTGAGGTGACTTTACAAATTCCTTCTTTCCCTCCAAAAGGGACGCCCAAAACAATATTTGAAATATTTTAATTTTAAAACACCTTTATTCCTCCATCCTAGGCGTCCAAGTCTCAAGGGAAATAATTTAACTTTAGAAATATTAAAATACCTCATAATGAGGCGTCCACCCTCGGAGTCACCTTTAAAACAACATTAAGTCATTAATACTAGGCCAAGGGGGCCATTATGGAAATAAAACAATGACTCGGAATAAATCATTTTACCAAAATGATCCTTAAAATGCATAAAGCTAATTATGCTCTAAACTGCACTGCCCAAAATGGAAACTGAACTGACTGCTGATGCTACTGCCCAATGGCACTGCCAAAAATAGAACTTTACTAAAAATAGTAAATTCTGAAAAGTTGCCCAATGCCTTTGCATGTCATATCACTGTGAAGCCCTCTGAAAACCCAGAAAGAATCCGCAATCCAAATCTCGAAACTCCAACGTACAGGCTAAAAATAGCAAGTTCCGGAAAAGGTTGTCCAATGGAGATGCATGTCACACCATTCCGAAGCTCTCCAAAAACCCAGAAAACTCCACCAGACATGCATCAGAAACTCTTACATGCAAACCTTCAAAAATGCTTCAGAACCCCTATAAAGTAGGAAACCCTAATTTTACCTCTGACGAGCATACGAGCTTCCGAAAATAGGCTATCAGTCACCGAAGAGCGTATGGCTAAAATAGGGACATTACAAAGAACAACCTAAATATTACAAATGCTTGCCATGCTGATTGTTTCACTAGTCTTGGCACTAAACATTCATGACATATCTGCTCAATATGCTACAATAAAATTGCATATAAAATGTAACATTAGGATAGGAGCATGCATTAACTCTCCAAAGTAGACTCATTACTGTAGTTTCTGATCTGCTCAATAACCTGGAAAGCAGTATTTCTCTAAATTTCCAGGATGTGGGATGGGAAGAAGAATTTTGGGGGATGGTAAAAAATTTCCTGAACTACAGTTTTTTGCCATCCCCCAAAATTCTTCTTCCCATCCCACATCCTGGAAATTTAGAGAAATACTGCTTTCCAGATTATTGAGCAGATCAGAAACTACAGTAATGAGTCTATTTTGGAGAGTTAAAGCATGCTCCACAGGGGGAATAATCTATATACAATACATAACTATAACTCAAGCAAATATGTCTTCAGTTGTTCATGATCTCCTGCTGCACCATAGCAATTCTTGTTCATGAACAGCAGTGTGCCCTGCCTTTGATGGCAGCCCTTCCATCCTCACCTCTGATTCATATCCTTCTTTGCTGCTCACTGCAAACCCTTCTTCACGAATCTGGTTTCAAATAATTCCCACAGGTCTGCTGAGCCCATAAGGTCTCCTTTGTCATTGAGGAACTCTTTGCCTGGTTCCAATAAGGGCTCAGATTCTTTGGATAGTTATGGGGGGCCTGGAAGTGTCTCCACTTCGAAATCTAGGGTTTATCCTGAGTTTTCTGCAGATAATGTTTTAACAGTTTGAGAGATTTCTTCTTCTGCCTGTTTCCTTTCAGAGGATTCCAAACAAAGGCAAGGAGTCCATTCTAATTGTCAATTACAGCCAGTCCATTCTGATTTGGGCTCTGATAGTGGGCCGTGGAAGGTTGGAAGGAGAGCATGACCTTCCCTTGGGGGCGAAAGGGGCATAGGGAGCTTCTGCTTTTAGTCCATTCAGACTTTGGCCAGTATGGGGAGATCCTCATTGTTTTGGGGGCAGAGTTGGCTTCAGATTGAATGGGGGAGAGTGAGAAAGAAGGTAATGGTGGGAGCTCAGGTTAGCTTTGATATCTACAGAGAAGTCATCAAGTTGATTCTAAAGATGGGCACAAAGTTGGAGTCGTATCACCCTTCCAAATGTGTCCTGTAAGATCTTTGTGAAAGTTTTGTTTTTACAAAACCTTTGATCCATGGCGAACTTCATAGTCCAAGCCCACTGAAGTGCCTAGCAGAAACTGCACTAATTTTGGTATTCCATCTGCAAAAAACCAGCAACTTCCATTTCTGTGAGTTTTCTCCAACCCCAAGTAGCTGCTGACCAGCACAACCCATGCTAGAGTTGCCTGTATATATGGAAGCCAAAGAGAATAGAAACATACAAAGACAGGCACCCGTGCGGAACCCACCAGAGCACATAATGGACAGTGAAAGGGACTAGCTGCATTGACTGATGTTCGCAAGCCTCAAGTCATGCACACACTATGAATTGATATGCATAAGCTATGAAGCTACTGCAGAAGATGAGAGCCTATTTTAATGAAACATTTCTGGAAAATCTGTTTGAGACCCACAACAGGTTAAAGCACCATGAAGCCAAAACAGCACATCTTGTGAAGGCAAACTAATGTAAGTGTATTTACATTTATATCAGCATGAGTCCATTGTTAAGTGTTGAGCTTAGAGAACCTAAGGACCTAAGTGATCTAGATATCTTTTATGAGTTTACGTTATATGCAGCACACAGCAGACTTCATTGTAAGAAATGTACGAACTATTTAGCAATACTGCATTTCCCCTCTTCCTATTGCTTTACCATATGAAAAAATTCTACATTTATCTTTAAGTTCTTTGAAATCATACAGAGGCTTCCTAGTGAATGCATGTCTTCCACTATTGGCACATCCCCATTGCATCAAATTTAGTACCAAAGGCTGGACAAAAAGACATCTACAGAAGATTGACAGAGGGTGATAAATGAAGACCATTGAAAATGGTGAGAATTAGGTCACAGCCCTGAGTGGAAAAAGAAAAGCTGAGTTTCTGTGGAAGTAAAAATTCTCCAACGTTACTCACTCTAAATTATTTTCTCTTTTGAGAATGTTGGGTATCAAATCTGGCAAGTACCTCATACAGAAGAGATCATTATGTAACAGAGATTTTGGTCTTTCTAAATGTTACAACAGTGCACGAAATCTTAACGCATCTTCACAAAGAAAACTATTAATTAATAAAACTGAAATTTGTCCGTCACCAAAAAGAATACATAAAAATGCATATTTATACAAACAAACAAAAAAATCTACCATAACCCAATTAAAATTTGTCTGTAAGTAATTATTGAGATTCCATGAATCTAAATCATTGGTTTAAATCAGATGGTGGAGTTGACACTACATAGTCAGGTCATTTTAGTTCACGGTGCCTTTATTCGGCACTCTGCACTGTAATTACTAATTATGTAATGACATGTATCCCAGGTGCCTTTGTGTTCATCCAATGTTTTGAGGATCTGATTTGCAATGTGACATTGGGAAAATCAAATTTGTTCCAATGTCTAAGCTTGTTAAAAACTACTTGAATTCACACACTATTTCACCTAAGTTGCCGGATTGGGTGCAGGGTTCGGGTTCAGTAGTTCACCCAATTTTTATGCCAGGTTCTGTATGGATGGGTACAGCCATACCATATATTACAAAATGAAATATATAACACAGTTGATAATTGATAATTCAATGTCAAAAGTTAAAAATAAAACAAAGTTAATAATAGTGATATTGCACATATAAAATCTTTAGATTCTTTACAAATCATCATACTGCTCTTCATTGAGAGCATCAACATCATCAGTTGCTTCAGTAGAACCACAAGCAGCACGAGTGCCAGTCCCACTAGTAGCACTATGCATGTCCTACATAGCAGCCTTGTGCACCTCATCCTCAATCGAGACAAAGGAAAGTCGGAAGCATCCAAGTCAAGATTCTATGGTGCTACATCCCAATGCCTCATTGTCCTCTCCTTGTACTCAACTTGCTTGTGTGAGGGGAGGCACAGGTTGGAATGCATATACACCAACTCCTCTGCCTCTATCACTGCCAACTGGTTGTGTTTGAATAAAAGGATAAAGAGCATGCACTACAATTCCACTAAACTAAAGAGTTACTCGAAACCTTTCAGATTTGAGACAAATGGGGTGAGCAACAGCCTCTTTGATACAAAATTTGAAGTTAAAGTTCGCAAAGACACAAAAGAATTAGTTACAAAAAAATAAAGCATACATATGTTAGAACTTTGAAGGCAGGAAGTTGCATGATTGTTGCAGATAAATAGACTGTTTGCCATGGAAGTACCACCACATTTGTGCATCCATCTTATACTTGTCTTGAAGTGCACTAAATCTATAGACTTCCCAACTCACCCACAATTTGGTCCTCTACATCTAGATCAGGGAAGAATCTAATGAATGCCACCTTACACCCATCACTAACCAACATCTCTATATGGTGGTACCCTCCTCAATAGAGAAAGTATCTCCATGCTATAATGCTTGGGGGTCAACGTAAATGCAAATAGATGCATTTTTTAGAGGACGACAGGACGTGTTTCTGGTACTGGGGTACTTTTGTGCCATTTTTTAGGGGACGGCAGGGGACAGCTGTTAAAAAAAATAGGGAAATTTTGAAAAATATAGAGAAATTTCAAATATTCATTACATTGATAAAGCATTCATCATAGACATTGTAGAAGATTAATACATAACATTAGACTTGAATTGAGATTTCACATGAGAATTGACAAACAAATTAAAGGAATTCAAATGCTTTCATTGTGAATGTACATACATATTATATAAGAATTATTAAAAAATGCCCAAAGGCTCCAAGTTTCAACTATAAAATGACAATAACATAGAAAATATGTCTCCAAGTTAAATGTGCCTTTTGCATAGGATTTGAGGACTTCAGAAGGACATTCAAATGGATTTGAAGTTGTTGGCCCTGCTACACTCCCACTGCCTGAAGAACCCCCAGTGGCTGCCATACTTCTATGGGCTCTACTTCTAGGTCTACTTCTTTCATGCATTTGAACCTCAACCTCCTCACTATCATTACTAGTAATCTCACTGCTGCTCATGATTTTTTTTTGGTTAATAATTGAAAAGAGAGTTGCAAGTTCAAATAAAGGAAAAAATAAACTCACAATGCCCTTCCTATCTGGTAAAAAAAATTGAAAAATGGAAAACAAATTGAAAAACAAATGTAAAATGAAGAACTTACCTCTAATGGAGTAGATTTGATGCCCTAGTTTCCCCTTTCAACTGCTGTTCTCTCCTCTTTCACTTGCTGCTCTTCACCTCAAGTTTGCAAATGTCAAAATGAGAATGTTTTTTTCTTTTTGTTGATTTGATAAGTCAAGTAAGTAGGTTTTGTTTAAAGGGGTGGAGGGGTCCTTGTGGGCCCGTCCATCTCCTTTTTTTTTTAATTTAAAAATGTGTTTTTTTACAAAAAAATAAAGTGTTGGCGTAACAACTAACACCTCTGGAGTGCAAGTTGGTACGGACAGCTATGCACACTACGCAATGAGTGCTCTTCAAATTAGGAGGGGAAGCTCCCTCGTTGTGCTTGACAAAAATGCTTGAAAAGAGAAAAGTAAACTAAACTATATCCTGTCTTTTTGTCTCAGCTGTAAGAGGCACAAGGTTTAAGAAAAACTCCATACGTTGCAGCTAAGTATTTTCTGGTTTCGCAAGACTTAACTACAACATTCAAAACTGAGTAACTTAACTATCCAATCCCCTCAAGAATTCAAAGCATGAGGAAACGGAGCGGGAATGATTATCTAACGATAAGCCGGGTACGGACTCACAACGTGAAGGCAAGGTGGCACAACTATCTGCTTGTCTGAATAGGCTTATTGGAAACAACAATACACGATAAACTAAGTACAGATTCTCAACTTGAAGGCAAGGTGGCACATCTATCACTCAATCTGAACGAGTTTATTGAACACAAAACATGACAGATAGCCAACTAGGATAATAAATTGCATAGGCGAGACACGCATACAATCTACGATCAAACTAGCCACTATATCTAACTAAAGCAAGAATTCACCATCATAATTGCATGAAACCCAAGTGGCATAACAATTCATCACAATAGTAAATACTCATGAACAGATACAGAACGAGCAATATTGAAGGCAAGGTAGGCATAGCATATATTTCTCTCTCGTGCAAAAGTTATGTACAAATGAGCAAAAGCTCTTATTTATAGACATCGAAAGGTGTAGGGAACCCTAAAATCACCTTGAGTCAACTACAATCTTGCAATGCATGCAAGATTTATTGCTAAACCCTAATAAAGCAAACTATACAGTTAACTGGAAAGCTACCGTCAGTTAACCGAAACATCTAATCTAAAAATGGACAATTGTGCAAGCATGCACGTCCTTATTGAAAGTATGTTAACTGGAACACTACCATCAGTTAACGTAAACCCTAAATACAACTCCAAGTGAATAAAGTTGATCTCAGAATAGACATGCATGAGATGAGACAACGAGTTAACTTGAAAAGGTAACGCCAAGTTTAACTCCTGTGTGTAATGTCTATCCTGAGAGGTGGGAACTGAAGTCTACTGATCGTGATCTCGAGCAACCAATCCCTCAACGAGATTGTTAACTGCATCACTATCTGGAGCTCTGATACTCTGCCGAAGAATGTTATGCCTGCGTAGCATGTCCTCACCAGTTGTGATATGGGACTGAAGTTCACCTCTGCTCCTTGTTGCTTCATCGAACAATGCTGACATGACTGTAAGCTGATTAATCTTACAGCCAATGGTCTCCCCACTGAAAATAGTATGAATAAGTGCCTGGAGCTCTGACTGAACATCAATAAGCTCAACATAAGCACCACCCTCAATCTGATACCGGCATGGTAAGCGAGATACTAAAGTCCTCACAAACCAGAGTGCATTAGTAACGTGCTCTCTACTCTCAGCCAACTCTGACGCCATAGTCTCTTCTATCTTTGCCTTGAAAACCAACTGTGTTTTCCAAGAGTAGATAGCTTCTTTATCCTCTGCATCTGTGACTGATTCATATGCCATACTCAGGTGAGCAATCATAATCTCGTCCCGGGGTCTATTAATCGCCATGTCTCGCTCCTCATCCTGGAGATGTAGACGAAGCTCTCGTGCATTATACCGCAACTGATATAGCTCTGTAAGCATAGAACGGCCTCTAGCAACGAACTCCTCCTCCCATTCCTCCAAACGCTTGCCATATGCAACCAAATGATTAAGTTGGCCCTGTTCTGCTGGAGGCTCAAGCATCGGCGGGAGTGTGGCGGTGACATCTAACCTGTGTACAAGGCTAGAAATGTACTGACGAAGTTGTCTGATTTCAACCTTGAGGGCTGCCTTATCTTCTCCGTCCTTCAACATTCTATCCCTGGCACTGTCTGTAGCAACCTGTAGGAGATCAACCTGAGTCTGGCGTGTGCTACAACCAAGGTTGACAATGATGACCTCAAAGTCTTGAGATTCCAACTCATCCAAACTCTTCCCCTATGAAGGTATAGTAGTCTTGACGACGATCTCCATATCAATATTCCTCTCCACGTGGACCATGTTCTTGATCCTCTTGTCTGGCACATCCTGGTAAACCTGATCAAAATCTGAATGATTAAGCACATAGGATGGCTGCCTCCTCTTCCTTCCTAGTTGATTTTCAATCCAAGACTAGTCTCGACTAATACTATTGGAAGGATTTGTACTAGCAACAGGAGGTTGTGACGAAAGTGAATATGTAGAAGAACTACTGCGAGATGGGGAGTCTAAATCCAATTCAATATGAATTGGGACTGGTGACTGCTCCGGAACTGGTATAGGAACTTGAGGCTGAACCTCAGGCACTGGCGAACTCTGAACTGGCCTCTAAACTGGCTCTGTGACAGGTTGTCTGACAGGGTCCATGTGTGTATCAATAACAAGCGCCTTGCCTTTTGAATTGTTTGGCGCCTGACCTTTCCTGGGAGGGTTACTCCTCTTCTTCTGTTTAGGTTTCGATGAGGAAGGTAGCGAAGGATCCACCACTGGCGGCTCTGCTCTAGGTACACTTACCCTCCTGGTCTTCTTGCTGTCGAGGTAAAGTATACTGTTCTGAATAACTCTACTTGACCTCTCTTTTACTGTTGCGTACTCCTTGGCATACCAATCAACTGTTGGTAGTGGCTATGTGTCAACCTGCTCTCTGAAAAACTGAGGAAGAACCTCTCCCTCATCATCTGATAAACCTCCCACATCTTCTGCCAAGAAAACAAAAATCTGTGAGAGAGAGAAGCGACCATAACTACGTCTGCGAACCTCGAAGTCATCCACGCAATTGGCCCAATAGTCTTCCATAGAAGGCTTATGATATGCACGACCACTGAGACGTGTTGTGTAATGACCCCAAGGATCACAGGCATGTACCTCAACAAGATACTTGAGATGATATCTCTCGAGCTCCTGTCCTCCAACTTTGGCATCAACTACCGTCTTGCACCAATATATTCCAAACTGAAAAGGAAAATTGGCAGCTAGTCTATGCTTGCGACGTAAATGACAATGAACATCATGCAACTGCCTCAGGAACTCCATAAAGACCGTCTTATCCGAAGGATAGCGTGGAAGCATAGCTGGATTTCCTGTAAATCCATATACTCGGATATAAGTGTATGTCGAGAACTGAATGAACCAGTCCGCCCAACCATCCATCGCTGCTCTAGCAACTGCCGAGATACGAGCGTGCAACTCCTGGTCCAAATTTCTCACTGTATAAGTCAAGAAAGCCTCATGAACACGCTTGAAGTGACGTTCAGCCTTAGTGAACTCAAGCTGATCGTAATAGTGATAGACTTTCTGAACACTGAGAATGCCCACGGTGTTTAACCCTCGGAACTGACCCTGATAAGCAATCAAGTACACGAGATAAGAACACATGTGAAATTCATGAGCAACTAGGAAACCGGTGATCTGCTTGTGGATAACATCGTTGATGAAGGATGCCCAGTCATAATGCTCCTGCCTAGATATGATGCGACCAATGATGTAATACATCCAAGGCTGGAAAACATTTGCATGTGAATGACCTGAGACACGATTCAAGAGTGTGATTAGAATCGAGTATTCATCCTTGTACTCACCACGACCCACATTATTTGGCAATTTGTTCTTTGCTTGCTTTAACCATCATTCTGCCATTTTGCTCTGGCACTTGTCCACAACAGCGTTGAATGCATGCTCGCACTGCTCCATAGAAATAACCAGACTGTTCGGGTGCTAAGGGATACCAAAACTTCTTTCAATGTCCAAAGGCTTGAGACTGCAAATAACTCGTCCATCTACTGACACTATCTCACAAGTAGCAGAGTTGTAATGCTTAATACAAGACATCACAAACACAATACAATGAGCGGAGATAGGTATGGAAGCGGCCTCTAATAACCCGGACTGCTGAATGTTCTGAATAATCGAATCTCTGATTTTGACTGGATCTAGGACTGCCTCTGGCAGCACCTTATGGAGATTCGTCTCAACTGTCCCGATGAAGTCGTGAGTAAGGACTAATTTGGTCCTGTATTCGAGCTGAGTGTACTGCATTTTGAAAAACTCGCCTGTTGACTATGAACTCGACTATGTTATGACAAGATTTCTGGAAAGCTAAAAATAGCCTATTGAAGAGTTATTTTCAGCGAAAAATCTGAGATATGGGTTTTGTCCAAAAAAAGATTCTAAGACAGCCCAGAACGTCAGAAATGCGAAAATATGACTTCTACTCGACCATGCAAAGAATTTTCAATTGAGAAAATTAGAAACTCGAGAACTGATGCTCTGGAGTTAAAAATTCCTAAAAATTCATACACATGAATTTAATTCGAGGAAGCTATATAGAAACGATCCAGATGATCAGACTTGCCAAAATTTGCCAACTTCAGGAACATGCGAATTGAATTTTGAGAGAAATTTGAGAATCAAAGAGGAAAAAGACGTTTTTTTTATGTTCTTTTTCTGTGAAAATTGCCCCCTGTTCTTCAAATTTGCTGATAAATGTGAACTTGAACCTGCAAAAAGAATTGTTTGATGCTTCTGATTTTGATTGCTGATAATAAATTCGCCCAACCTGTGAGAATTCGCCTCTGCTCTGAAGAACTACGAATTTTGCTTAAGCTGGATGAATGTTTAATGATAGGCGCCATGAATAAATAGAGAAAATTCGCACCATAATGCTGACTGCAAGATTTAAAAACCTCGACAGAAATAGAAAGCTTCTGATTGGACCCCTTCAGTTCGAACTGAGACTGACTTGAAGTTCGGAATAAAAATAATAATAAAAACATTTATCATGCAATTTGAAAATCCAGCACAAAGAGGCGCCAATTTTAGAAAATTGCCCTTTAATGCTCAAATATGCAAAAATGAATATTTAAATATTATTTTAATCAGTTGACAAACCAAGTAAAGCTTTTGGATTCACCCGGCGAACTTCACTGATTTCAAAAAGTCCTCATTTGTCCTCATAGGCGTCCATTTGCTCAAGATATTACGTTTTTTACTAACTTCCTACTTTGTAGCTGACTACAAAATTACAACTGGCCATCTTCGACACTGATTTCCGAGTGACCAGGTGATGCTGGGACTGAGCAGGTGTATTCATTACGAAGCCTGCAGAGCAAGGAAGAAATGTCTGCTGGGAGTCATCACTGCAAAATCCATCATTTAACACCTCAAAGAATTAGGCGCCCTTGATTAAATTTATTTTCAGGTGTCAGACTTAACCATTTCTCCATACTGCCATCTGATGCTTTAAACGGCTGCTGACGATGAACAGTGAACCCAGCTGACTGGAGGATAGGCTCACTGCATGACTAGAGGTATTCCGCATCCAACGAATATACGCAAGGCATTTGAAAGCTGCATCAAGGACCCCAAAAGTAAGGGCCCCTGGCTTGAAAAGGCTCAAACACCATTTCAACAAAAGTACAACTCTCAACCAGATACCCTACTTTGACCTGTGATATCGGGAGCTGGGGTGGCCTGATTCGAGCACTATCTGTCTCAATGCATAGCCAGAAGGACCTACAAGAGATGTCTCTGGAGGCGACGAAGCGAGAAAACTGCTTCTAAGACCTCAAAAAGAAAGGCACCTTTCCCAAGATGGAATATACAACCAAACTTAGCCATTTTCTGAGCTGTCTTTGTTTTTCAGTATTTTGCAAAGACCTCGCACGTACAAGCGTTTGCCAAATCCTGGAGGCTGATGGCTGGGCTCGTTGGATAACTGGAGTAATTGCGCACAAGTCCCGTGAAGACTTCAAGCGCGAACAACTCCATCGAACAAGCCTAAAGGTTGGGCGCCCCTAGCCTATAGAGGCTACAATGTATATTTCATGTTCCTCTACCTACTGATTTACGTGCCTGGTAAAATCTCTGCCACTATCACTTGAAATGTTGGATTGATAGATTGACTGGTGTGTTGCGAAGCCGGACTGGAGAAGCACGGATGTCAGGAAGACCTCATCTGCAAACTCTATCATCTCAAAGGTCATCTTGAAGGGCACCCCTGAGCTACAGGGGCGCAATTTCACCAATTGAGAATTTTTTGTGATATGAACTCTCCTCGTAATCTCATCTTCTGACGTTGACTGCCGGAGCTCTGGAACTTGGATGACTGCATTCGATAGCTCGTCGGATAGGCAGACTAGACGTGAAAAGATTAAATGCATCAACAAGCAGGAAAGCCAAGATCTAACCCCTCTTTAAGAAGTGCGCCCTTAAGCTACAGGAGCGCAAAAGTTGAAAAATGACAAGCTTCTGCAATCTGTAACCTCTAGAATCCTCAACTTTTGATGTCAATTACCGGAGCTACGGACCTCGGGTAACCCCACAAGATAGCTCATCAAATAACTGGGGTAATTCTGAAGAGATTGACAGTGTTTATGAGCACATGCCACAAAACCTGGGCCTTCAAAAAGAAGGGCGCCCCTGGGATACAGGGGCGCAATTTTGCTTTTCCTTGAGAAATCTTCAAAAAATGACCACTGAAATCTTCGTCTTGGTTACTGAAATGACCATACAAAGGTATCATGGTCGTCGTGAAATGCTTCGTTCTGAGTCCCCAATTCAGGTTCTAATCAATGGATACTGCCTTTTATTGACAAAACATTGACCAAACTTCATGCTTGATATTGCCCAAAAACTGTATTTGACATCATTTTACCAAGGTTAGACTCTTTTAAGCAAAATGCCTTGATGAAGCAAAAAATTTGGTTTGGGTACAACATAAAGTAAGATGTTGTTGGGCCATAGGGGACGGCTAGCAATCCCTAGGACGGTTAGAAGTCTTCTAACCGTCCTAGGGACTGCCAGTCGTCCCCTGCCATCCCCTATCTTTTTTGGGACGTTTCCTAAATTTTGCAAAGAAAGGGGACGGGTAGGGGACGTTTCCTAGCCATCCCCACGTCCCCGTACCATTTCCAGTACGGGAACGGGGGTATAGAGCCAGGGAACACATCCCTGTGGAGCATAGGATTTAAGGTATTGTGTGGAATATTGAATATCATTGTGATTTTTATGTTGCTTTTCGTCATGAGGCGGCGAGAATAGAAGATTTGTGGAACAAATAATAAATTTCGTGGAGTTTGTGTACTATGCCCTGGCTGTACCATATTGAGGGAAAATTTTGGTTTAATATTGCTGGCCACCCAGCTTAATTAAAAAACTTAACACTTGTAGCAGACCCTACAAGGAATGCAAGCCGCTTCACAAAGTGGTGATTGTTTAGTGGGTCATAGCATATTTTGAAGGAAGAAATAAAAGGGACGTGAGACTTTTAAGTGGCAGCAACTCTTTTAAAGGGTGATTTGATTGAGTTTGGGAAGTAAGTTTGGCATCATATATTGGAATACACCTTCAGCAAGGTATTGAACAGTTTATTAGTTGTGGAAAATGCTAATGGGAAGAGAAATGTAGCTGCAGTCTGGGTAACTGGGTGAATACACAGCAAGGCTGGTATCTAAATAGCAGATTTCAGACCCTCTTAAGGACTGTACCAATCACTTGGAAAATTTATACAGATATGGCAAGGTTATAAATTGAATAAAACTCCATTCTAGACTGTATAACACTCTACTGATCATAATAGCTTATAGTTTCCATATCCAGTCTGCTATAGGAGGGTTCATTTTAGCATAAACAGTTCATACTTTAGCACAACAAATGTACAAAGTGCTGCAGTAGTATATAAAGATATCTTCTTTCTATAAGGAGCTGTAGTGTGGCCCAGCTGCTAATACTGGTTAGTAAGTTTGTGAAGATTAATTATAATATTTGATTTCCTGATTTTATATCAACAAACTGAGTTGTATCAGCATTGGAAACTACGAGTAAATTTATCCAGAAATTAATGATATCAACCTTTCCAAGTTATTCTTGAAATCTGAGCTATCATTCAAGTGTGAAATGGATGCATTACAACTGTTTGTCATGATACCTATGATATTAATTGGTAGTTATAGCTGTTCATAATCAATAAACTCGGAAATTTCAATGTCCCACCAAGTGTTTGATGAAATGTTTACATGCAAAAGTTAAAAACAATTGCAAATTTTTTTTAAATTCCTTGGAAGAGACATTTCATATTAACTATTACTATTTTGATGTGTAAATTGTATCTACATTGTTTAAAATTTTGTGTGTTTTCTTCTATATTTTTAGTTTAAGTATTTAAAGTTTATATCTTCACTCAACTTGTGCCCATCAAATTTTCAACTTAATTAACAAATTACCAAATATCTCAAATTAACAAATCAAAATATTTTCATACTTGACTCATAAGCCTTTTAAAAAATTGATTAACCTTCAAATTTAAACTTAAACAATTATAGGCCTTTCCTTTCATTTAATATATCTATCTTTGTTTTTATTTTACGTACTACTTATTTTGAAAATATTGTATTTATCATTGGGGTTGACCCCGCAGTGCAACGGTTAAGTTGCAAGGGCAGCAGTTGGGCTGTCTAAGGTTCGAATCCCACAGTGGACTGTGGGATTGCTGCAGGGAGAAAGTAGCGGCGAGTGGTCAACAAAGGTAGCAGTGACAGTGGGTCTCACCTCAGCTCGCACCGGTGGAGCGAAAGCTTAAAGTCGGCAGTTACGACACCATCAGGATCGCTTGAGCAGTGGTGGGTAGCAGTGGTGGGTTTGGAGATATCGGTGATGAGGTCCCCCGTATGTGGCCTCACTGGTTCATAGCTCCAGTCAAAAGCGATGAGTGCTGCCCCTTAGCAGCAATTTACCGAACAAAAAAAAAAATATTGTATTTATCATTAAATAATAAATAATAATATTTTGACATGTAAATGGCTGTCAAATTTTAGATGAAAGATAAAGAGTTTTTGTTAACATACTCACACCATTACACTCCACCCCTTGCTGCCATTGTAGAATGCCTCTCAGCATTATAAACTCTTCTGAACTTAAAAAGAAATTTAAAAAGAACTTGGAAACAGAAACAAAAAAAACCTTGGATGGAGATTCTCCTTTTTTCAAGCTCCTTGACTCTCCTAGCACCTATCTATCACTCTTTGAGGCATAAAAATAGTGACAGTACAATGTTTTAACTCAAAAAATAATTGCAGCTCTAAGCAATGAGCAGAAATGGAACTTTGGCTGAGTGCAGAGTGAGAGATAGGAATGTATTTTTGCTTTTGTTGTGTGCATTTGTGTTTTGTTAGTGACTTAGAAGTCACTTTTTAGGGTTAGTTAGAGTCTTCTTTTTTTCATTAAGAAAAGTATTATTTTTATGTTTGGGGGGCAGATTCTTCCTGGGTTTGCCCCAGTTTGGCTTGGGCAGAAGCAAACTCAGCATATTCCCTGACCAGCATCCATACCCATTACAAACTGGTCAAGATATGGGCTGGGTTCTGAACAAACCTGGTAACACGGCATTTAACAAATTTGTTCCCAGAGTAAAATGATTGTATAGTCAATCATCAATGCAAAATCAAATTTCATAATCAAAACACATGTACATGAGGTTAACTGCAACTTGTTCCTCATGATATTTGCAGCATTGCCCTTTGAAGGGCCTACCTTTGAGACAAACATGTGGAATAGAATCAATGACATAATCAATACCAAGAAAACAAAAAGGATGGCTATTTATATTGCAGTCACAGGAATCTGCTACACGGGCAAAGAAGTGGGTCAACACCTCAAGAAACATGGTTTCCTACTGGACAAATAGAAAATTCACAGCAGACAAGTTATTTTCAGCCTAACCAATCAAAGCTTAAGAGTTCCAATGGAAGATATCCCATCAATTGCTACAAATAAGTTTCTGTGAGGGATCTTTTATAAAATTATTCCCTTTGAATGTAGCAGACTCCAAGAATGCTCCTGTTAGATTGCTTCATGTTTCATATTTCTTTAAATTATAAATTATGCCACAAAACAGTACATGTCAGGTATCTGGTGTAGAACTATGTACACATACGGCCCAGATATGTATCAGCTATGGCCTGGATGCATATCAGATACATCCACGTATGCTGTGATGTGTCCAGATATAGCTCTGATAGGAAACTGCCCTATTGAGGCTGTATCCAACAGATATGTCACGGTGCCTCAGAATCCAGGCTGTATCAAGATATGCTACAGCATATCTGAACCATATCTGAATATTCACTCTATTGACATACTTACACACAAACACACCATCGGGTCTTGAGCAAAAGCCAACAACTACATTTTAAGCATGGAATCATTAATTTTAAGTGTCCAGAATAATTGTCATGCTGTTGCCTACCACTTATACAGACCTTTACTGAAGAAAATCTTGTTTGGATACTAATTTTCACTGTCTGAAACAACTAATCCATTGCCTGAACAAATCATGCAAGAAGAATCATCAAGTTTTTGACCTATGTTCCACAGTGACACATCCCCTGGGTTTTTTCACCCATCCTCACACTGGGGACGAATCAGAAATGTCCCCAGAGCTCCCTACAAAATTTATTTTAGGAAATGTTTTTGGTACAGCTCAGAAATGGCAGGGCACAGCTGACCATCCCAGGGACGGTCATCCTCTTCAGCCCAGCCTGCAAAAAGTGCAATTTACAAAGAAAATATACCAAAATGAGAAAAAAGGGAGAGTACAACTGTTGTGTAATTCAGACTGAATTGAGAAACCATATTATACGACTGTAGTTTAATTCCCAGATACAGACTGATACACATAAATATGAACAGCTGCATTACATATGCTACAATACTGTTATTTGCTTTACTGATAACAGTCTGATTTTTTCTCCCCTTGCAGTTTTAAGGAATTTCAATGGAGAATATGCACTATATTTAGAATATGGTATTGGCAATAATGCCTAAATGAATGCAGCAAGAAAAAGATGAAAGTTGACACCACTCTTACCATGCTGAATTAGCTATGTATTGTAAACTATTTCCCTTTAAATGAAAGCCAAAGTGAAATTTATGAGATAGAAATTGTTGGGCATCATTGTTACATTTTATACAAAGCACCAAACAAATGACTCTAGAATCTATATATTAAAAGGGAGTCAAATCATTTTGACAGAAAGGAATAGTTATGTTGTCAACAAATTTAAGAATTTTTATTAATGATTCAGGTGTCCCTTATTCCATCTTATAATCTTCTATTTCCAACTTTTATTGGTCATTTTGTAGTTGTAACTTGTAGCCTTGGACATTTTACTGTAACTTTTAATAATATATATGCACATCAACTCTCATGTGAATCCTCAAGTCAGCTCTAATGTTATGTAATATCATTCTATAATGTATATGACGAATGCCTTATATGCCATGTTCCGTGGAGTCTCAAGAAATGGTGAAGGGGGATGCGAAGATGGGTCTCGGGGATGCAGGGACCAAAGGCCTAGATCTGGAGACAGCAGTGGGATCATGGTGGAGTGGTGGCAGGATGGTGATGGGCAGTGATGGAATTTTTACAATTTTATCACTATGTTTTCTGCAACAGAAAGTCCTTACCATTTTTTTTTAAACAGCACTTTTTGAGCTGAATGATGCTGGGGATCACTGAGCATTTCTAGTGCACTTGAGAGACATGAGGGAGTCCCCTGAGGGTACCATGGACATACCAGCATCTCTGTGCTCTCCCCAAAACAGGGAAGCGTCCCCAAAATGTCCTCTCTTTGAGGAGATGTCCCAGAATCATCCCCACAGACTCTGTGGCGGTGGCGGAACAGCAGGGGGCCATTTCCCCCAAGTCCTCACATCCCGGAAAGATCAGGGACGTCCCCGCGGAACACTGCTTATATATAAACAATTGAAATTTTCTATATTTTTAAATTTTCCCTTTTTTCTAAATTACTTCCCCCTAAAAAATGGCCTCCCATCTCAGTCATCCCAGAAATGCATCCCCCTATCCCCTGCCACCCTATCCCAGAAACTCCGTGGAACATAGATTTTATCAAATGCAACGCCCAGGTATGCTGACAACAATGTGTATGCATATGTTACCTATCTTTCCTGAAAAGCATTCCATTCAACATTATAACAGAAGCTTCCATACTATCAAAGTATGGTTTTGAAACACAATATTATTAATGAGGCATAATATATCTTCCATTTGCAGAACTCACTTGAAGGTCCTCCTTACAAAAAATAGTTCATATCTTTCAGTTCAACATTTAGGACATGGATCATTCAAGTAACCAAAAACTCTGTTAACAGAAAATGGGGAGGACCTGTAAGCAATTCAACTTCCAGAAGCAGACAGAAAAGGGATAAGAACAAAGGCTATGTCTATTTATTCTGAATGCACCTGTGAGGTAAAATATTTCCTCTGGCATTTCAGAAGCAACAAATGGAAAAGGATGTTCAGTATCCCTTCATGGGGACAAAAGCTATTAGTGACCAGATTCTGAAAAAATTATCCAACAGAAGAAAGGGAGTGTTGATTATGTTCATCAAATTGTTTTTGATATTCATTTTGTTTGGCTCTCGCATGACATCTACTCTCCAAGGATTCTATATGCTGTCGTCAATGGCTTTTTCAGGGTTGACATTGCTTAAACAGCCCACATGATTGCATACCATGAAGACCTTTATTGAAGGTTATAAGATTACAGTTATCCATGCAAGAATAGGATGGAACAGCATTAATGGAGACAGTATGTGTTTAATAGATGCAACAGCAGAATGGAGATAACATGCATAGAAAATGAATCATCTGCTGTTCCAAAAGAGATGAAGTTGAGATCATGAAATGAACAAGTTCTGGAATTTACATACATCATCTGCTTCTTCACGGAGCTTACGCAATCGTTCTTCTTCAAGCCACTGTGCTTGCTCTGCAAGTTTCTTTTTATAAGCAGCCGTAACAAATTTTTCCTTGTCTGCATACAAGTGATCTTCCTTGCTTCTTTCCTTTGCAAGTTGTCTTTCATAAATAATTTCTTGTTCTTGCTTACGAGTCTGGGCCTTTTGAATGAGCTTTCCAATATATTTGGACTGCACAAAGTCAAACGGAAATTTTAGTAATAACACAATTGTTTTAATGAAAAATGAAAGTACCTGCACTGCATCCAAATTAATAATCTGTAGTTTACAAAGAAAAAAGAAATTGATGAAAATGTGTTGCTCATCTTTCTACCATTTTCTAACAAAAAAATGCATGCAAACTACAGTAAATGAATACATGCCGAACACACCAGTTCAACAAAAGGATAATTAAAAAATATCATAAAACAAGAAACAAGCACAAGATTGGTTTTTACATTTCAACAGAAGCATGTACAGAAAAATTAGTTCATTCCTATTCAGTCATTAATTTAGGTAATTTTCATTTAATAATCACTGTTCAAAAGTAAGCCACAATGTTGTAAAGTAATAGGGCTAAACAAAAACTTTAAGGGTGATACCCCTGGAAAACCAAGACATGCAACTTAATCAGCAACATGAACTTATAAGGTTTCAACCTGGCTTCCTAAGCCCTGTCATTCTCCCATGGACATCCTCATATCCTGCATTTTCCCTCATATGATGATGGATGGTGATGCTGGCTGTTCTCCTCCTACAATGAGTATTGGCACAGGTATGTGATAGCACAAGTTTCCAGCCTCAGTCTTCTGCTTTGGTCTTCCGCTACTCAAATGAATTTTTATATCTATACTCATATATTATGACTAAAGTTTAAAGTTAACCCAATATCACGAGTTAACCCAGAAGAAATCTACTGTGGGTAAAAACTTCAGCAAAAGATGAACTATCCCTTTTCTTCAAGTCATGAATCCATGGGACCACTGTAGCACGATAATGCCTCCCCTACAATGACCTCTGTCAGTTGCTCTGCAACACTTAACTACTCAGATTGAAAAACCCTGGTACATATTTCCTACAATAACTGCCACAACTCGATGGGTTTTGAAAACCCAAACATACATATTTATGCTAACATTTTCTTAGCAGACCATCAACAACATAAACTGGAAAGACAAAACTCGGCAGTTAGGAATTTGTACAAATGGGACTTTCATTCTGGCATATTTATTGTGACCTGAACGTGTCAAATTCATTAAGTGCTACCAGTTCTTGTTAGGGTGAGAAGCTAAGTCTTCAAAGCATCCACCTTGGTGATGTGCTCTTAAAAACCACAGAAAAAGAATGTTGAAATATTATAATATATTGAAAAACAAACCAATAAGCAAAGATGGGAAGTACCTGCTTACTCCTCATATACCCTAGGTGGAAACGTTACTCTAAGGGCTAGAGTTGCATGCTAAAAACAAAAGTATAACAATATGTTGTTCTTATTCACAACACTTTGCCATTACAAACACCTTTTGTTTCATACAAACAACTTTTGAACCACTACTCATGAAACATGGGTCAATGAGTTTGACTCGTAAAACCAAAATAGGACTCGGACTCAAGACTCGGCAAAAAACTCGGCTAGGACTCGGCAAAGAAGAAAACTGTAGTTTTACAAACAAAAAAAAATAAAATTAACGCAGTTAGAGAACATAAGAGCCTAATTTGATTATCAATTTCTCATAATTCAAATATTACACATGTTATATGATCTTCAAACACTCAATATTTGAATTTTCATCATTCATACTCATAGTTTCAAATTTTCAAATGAAAAAAAGAAACAAAAAACAAGTTTTAAACATTCATACTCATTATTTCCAGGCGATGCCAAGAGCCCTAAGTTGGGACTCAAGAGTCCGATTCTAGGACTCGCACAAGTCACTTGCTACCTAGCCTAGACTCTCCCAGACTCGGCTCAAGAGTCCTTGGCGAGTCGACTCGGCGAACCCTAGGACTCGGGAGTCCCAAGAGTCTTTTCTAGGACTCGGAGAGTCCTCAAACTATGCGTAAATCTACACGGTTGAATCCTGATAGCAATATCAAAACTTTGGCACATGCCAACTATGCATTTAACATAGTGCTGAACATGTCAGTTTTATAAAAAAATTATAATGCAGGAAGACAAATTCATCCAGTTGACCCTGTTTGACCAACCTGATCTGTCATGAGGTTTCTGGGGCATGAACATTTTCTAGATGCTTTGTCATGGTCCCATTTAACCTGTGTATAACTCGTAAATTCTTGCTTCATCATCATTGTCAATTTTGTCTTGGAATGGTCAGTTTGAGTATGTTACACATTGGTCCTAGATTGAAGATGGCGATGCATGTTTTCTGAGTTTGATTTGATCCATCCCAGATCAGTAAGTATTTAAGACTTAAGAGCATTGTAACCAGACTCACCCCATATTAATCAGCAATCAAACTCACTAGATTTTAGAAAACTCACCATTTGCTGCAAGTATTCAACAAGTCTTGGCAAATTCACCAAGCCTTTGGAGGGAAGCCTTGGTTAACACATGTACAAAGGAAAAAACAAAAAAAGATATGATTCTTAAGTTGATTGCAAGTACTACAATTCAAACTGCCTCTTAATTTGATTGCAAGTTGTAATGTCCCTTTTTTTGGGAGTAATCACAAGAGAAGACCTAATTCCACACCTCGGGTTTTTTGGAGCGCAAATTGAGCATTGGTGACTTGATATATTTTTATAATATTTATTGATGGGTCAAAAATATTTAATTATTTTTCTTGAGAGGAGCGACCCATTTGTGGTTTTGAAGTGAGCAAAAAAATAAGTGAAAAATAAAATATTTTATTATTTTGATTTTTGGCACTCGAGGGGAGGAGGTTAAATGATATTTAAATATGATTTTGGCACCTAAAATAATTTTATATTTTTTATTGGGGCTGGGCGACCCCTTTTGAGGAGTTATAAGGTGGAAAGAATAATTAAAAAAACATATTTTGAATTTTGGGAAAAGTGCACCCAAGTTGAGAGGTTAAAAAAGAAATTAAATTCAAATTTGAATAAAGGAAAGTTGAAGCCCAAATTGGGTCGGCCAATTTGGAGGGATAAGGTGGGATTGATATATATACAAGTTCATTTTGGAGGATTATGATTATCGTGCATATTTCTTCAGTTTTGATAAGCAATTTATTGCAGCCATTCCAAGGACGAAAAGTTAAAAACACTTGAAATTCCCCAGTGAACAATTAAATTTAGGTCAGATGTCACTGGTAATCAACATGACAGAAGTTTGTAACCTCACCAAATAATATTTTATTCAATGTCAAAGATATACAATGCTGTGTGTTGAGCAGAGTTAATTTACTTCAGAATTACAAGCAAATGCACTAACCAACAGGCACTACAAAAACAGTCTATACAACTGTGGGAATGTCCCCAACTTATTTAGCCACCCAGGTACTAGTTACAGACCTGCATGTTTTCCAATTAATACTCAGAACTGTCCCAAGTGTTAAGAAACAGCAGCAGGTCCCAGAAGGGTTTGATCACTGGTTATAGAAGACCTAATATGCTGGATTGAACCCTGTTCAAGTGATCTAGACCTGCAATCTGATGTGTCCAACTCCTGAGTGTGGTTGTGAGTGAATAAAATGATATAGATTCACTCTAATAGTGCAATGGTGATGAACAGCTGCCAATGTATTGAAATGTACGCAAAATGGAGGTAGAAGTCACTGATGAAGGCCCTATAGATGCACTGCAGCAGTGATGGAACTGTTCCTATGCCTCTGCCCAGCTAGGTGTGAGATTTGGAGATGAATTAGGGCAGTGCTGGAGGTTGTCAATATGCTAAATTTCCACCTTCAGATGTGGCGCTGATTCCTGGGAGCAATTCCTCGTACCTTGAATAAACCCTAGGCACCAATAACTCAGACCTAGAAAACCTGCAGTTAATGATGGTGACCGGCTACCAATTTGAGTGTAGCTTTGGGATCTGTCTGTTGTTGCTTGGGAATAACCTCCCCCTATGGCAATTGGTTTTATGTTGATGTGAACAGCTCCAAACATCTATTCACTTGACCTCTTGAAATGCAGAGCCAAGAGGATTTTCATCCTCCTAGTCCTCAGAATGCAGCCAAGGGTTTTCGTCCTTGGAGAGCAAAATGAGCATAAACTCCAAAATGGAAGAAACCAAATGAATTTGTGTTGGTCAAATGAAGATAGACGCCTCTTTGATATACCTTTTCAAATTGAGCCATTGGGTCCTAAATTTCCCTCCAAGTATTTAAAAATACTTTTAATTGTTTTTTTATATTTTTTAATATTTTAAATTTTAAAAATACTTTTATTTTGATACTAGAGTTTTAAAACACCTTTTATTTTAATTAATATAATTATTAATATTATTAAGTTGCCCCTAAAATTAGAAAATATTGGGCCCAACTTAAATAATATTATTAATTATTTTAATCCAAAAAAGGGGACATGACACTTTAGGCAAAAAATAGGGATCAGTATTGGTCCATACAAAATTGCCAAACATTGAAAATCAAGATAAACTTTATTCACATAATTGTTGATATTTTTGCAGATTTTCACCAATTGCAAAGCTGTTATGTAAAAATAAACATTCCACAAAGAGCCATGAATTTTTCCCTAGAGGTCAGTTCTAGTGTGCCAGAGCCTACTACTATTCAACAGCGTTGATATTCTATTATCTTGAAATTTAGGTTAGGTTTAAGGATATATTTTTCCTATAGTTTGCAAAGGATATACAATTCACAACAATCTTTGATAATTTTATAGTTCTACACAAAAAATGGGAGAATAACTAAAATTTTGCATGTACTGAAAAGAGACCAAAAGGTACTGCTCTCAAATGATAAATGGAAGAAATTAACTACAAAATAACTACCTCTCTATTCACTCGGTCTTGCTCCAAAGGGTGATTTATCTTATTTTTCATTTCATCATATACACCATCATAATCAAAAACAGAAGGGTCCTCTTCCAGTGCTTGCTTATGCTGCTGCTCAACCTGCAATTACAACCATACAAATACAAGATATAAGAATCCTAATTTTCCAAGTTGAGAAACAATTCTATTTTTATTAAAAACTAAAGGAAATTACCCACAGGTAAGAGTAGACAAAGGGAAGAACAAACGAAAAAAACCTCAATACAATAAATTCATTGAATGACAACTAAAAGGTCAAATGATTGAAAGCATATTTGTACAAAATTTCAATTGTCAGCCATTTAAGAAGTTACCGCTCTTACAATGTAAACATTATCACCAATAGTACAGTTAAATCTTATCCATGGATTACTGCTACGTTGCCGAATCGGAATCGGAATCAGAATCAGAATCGTGGGTACGATATGTTGGTACAACAATTTTTTTGGGAGGGGTTGGGTACATTTGGTTACATCCGTACAAAAAACATATAAAATTCAAATTAAATATATGAATTTATTATACAAATACATATTAAAAATTAAATATATATTATAAGAAAAATAAATATATTTAATAATGCTGTATAAACATACAAGTTTTAAATTATTAACCTATAGTTTAATAAGTGATATACCAATATAGTATATAATAGTTAAAAAAATTTAAACTATTTTATAATATTAATTAATAAATTATTTTAAATTATATATTAAATATATACTAAATTAGAATGTTAAAAAACAAAATTAGAATATTAAAAATAAAAAAACAATTTATAAATATATTTATAGAAATTAAAAAGGTTTATAAATATTACTATATTAAATTATAATATTAAGGAGTCGAGAATAATATTCCAGTATCACTTTGTATTTTTAATATTTAAAGGTTTATACATATAGTTTAATAAGCAATATGCTATGCTTATCACTCGATGATACAGCGATTCATTCCTCACTCAGACTCAGAGACGGATCCATCAACAATAAGAACAATACTTCATATCCATTTGTAGCAGGCCTAGAATCAATTCATAATTGCTAGAGAAATCATAACTCTCAGTCAGGAACTTGCAAAATCGAAATAGAGGCTTTATTCCAGATTCATTGCCTAGAAAAACCAGAACCCTACCTGATTCGCAAGCGATTCCAATCAATACCCGATTTGAGTACGACTCGTACCCGAAAACGGGGTTATATTCTGATGATTCAGTAACTTAGGATTATTGCCGACTCACATGTTGCAAAAACTAGGGTCATGAATGCATCCAATGCAAATGTTAGTTAATTAGGCATATGAATTATCTGAGAAAGAGTCTCAATGAATAGTTGTCTCCTAGGATTTGAGATATCAATCATGGCACAAGCCCTCAAATACCTGCACTTTGAATCTCCCAACTCTGCCCAATTTCACAAAATCACCCACTTGATTAATCAAATTTTGAATAAGTTTGGAATCTCCACTTATGAAAGGAAGGTTGGATAGGTGAGCCAACATTGGTTTTTTGGAGATGACTACAGTCCCAAGATCAAAGAAAGGGACTCATGGGACCATGAATAAACCAAATTTTCCAAAAAACATAGTTCCACAGAGTTTCCTAATAGGGAGGCAAGGGGACAAAAGGACCAAGGGCCTAAGTTTGGGGACAGCGGGGGGGTGGCACAAATACATGTAGTACTTGAAAAATTAGTTTTTGACGGGGAGGCTAGGAGACGAGGGGATGGATTTCAAGGCCAAGGGGACCAAGGGCCTAAGTTTGGGGAAAACGAGGGAGTGGCACAAATACATATAGTACTTAGAAAATTAGTTATTAAAGATGTGTAAGAATAAGTATAAGAATTGCAAATGAAACTTTGGCATACTAAGTAAAGTTTAAACTGATAAACACTAAAAACATGGCAATGATCGCATTGAACATTAGCAATGGTGGGTAGAGGTTTGGGGGAAAATCAAGAATACGTATAAGAATTGCAAATGAAACTTTGGCATACTAAGTAAAGTTTAAACTAATAAACATTAAAAACATGGCAATGATTGCATTGAACATTAACAATGGTGGGTGGAAGTTTGGGGTCAAAGCGCAGTGCCCCTTGCGAGGGTTTGGGGGCAGAGCCCCCAACAGGGTCAAGGAGCAACACCCCTTGAAAGGGTCTAGGGCAGAGTCCCCAATGAGGTCAAGGGGCATCTCAGAAATGTCCCCGAGACTTGAGCAATGATGGTGGGGCAGTGGGGGGATAGAGGGCTTTTAATGTTGGGTACAGAGTCAATCAAAATATGATTGGCATGGGTTTGCTCTTGCAACAGTCAGTTCGCCTTCTCCTTTGTTCCTGCTGTTTGTAGTTGATGGTTTGCAGGAATATGGAGTAATAATTTCAGGCAGATTATAATTTAATTGCTTAACATTATTGTGCTGAACATCCTGCCTCCATTGCTTGGTCAATATAGAGCACACACAAGGCATGCAATATAAGGAACTTAAGATGTGGTCGAATGGAATGCAATCATGGCTGGATGTGCACATAAAAAGTTAATTTTTGAAATGTTACTGACAAGCATAAAGTTATTCTTGGCCGCCTTTTCCAGATTCCTCCCAGTATGTGCAAAACTGCTAGCATTGTAACAGAGTAAGAAGATCCATCCAATAATCAAAACATTTTGTTATCTGTTGTAGTAGTGAATGCAATGGATGTATGCTATGCACAACAGGGGGTGTTGAAAGAGCCTTCAAAAGGTTGAAGCAACCTCCTTGCATACTCCCAGTGCACAACTACTATGGAGCTTTGTACAGAGCACACATTGTTTCAATGTCAGAGACTTATTTAATATTATATTATTTCAGCACTTTAAAGTAGCTTTGAGGACTTTTCAGTCTTTTGCTATATGGATTTGGATCTTCTATCTCTTTTAAGTTGCTGAATCAGAATCAGGTACATGTAACTGCGCAGGTGTGATACACCAGTACAGCAAAAAAAATTGGGAGCTGGGTACATTCAGGGTATGTTCATAAAAAAAAAATATAAAAATCATAAATATATACATATATTGCAGCCTAAAACAGGAATTAAGTTCAGAATACCGCATGTCATGCATATGCTAAACAAAACTAGCATAAATATTACAAATACATATACTGATTCAATATCAATCTATTCCCTTATATATTTATATTCCCTAGTAAGCATATACTTATACACGGTTATATAGACAAATAAACCATACATTGCTATATTTTATAAATATAAGTAGGTTTAAAACTATACGAATGTAAATATTTTTTATCTTTACATATAAATATTTTTCATTTATATGTATTTTAATTTGCTTTTATCTCTTTCTCTTTCTTTTATTTGTTTTATTTTGGTCTTCCTTGATTTGTCAATTTATCCTTCCAATTTAATTTCTCTCCCTGTTAGTTTTAAGATCAGAAATGCAATAAGCAGAAAACACAACACATAGAACAATGAACACAGTATTTCACCCTGGGAAAACCCTCCTACTCGAGGGAGAAAAACCCAGCAAGATATTCTCTTTATAAATCAGAAAAATAAGTGCAGAATTTACACACAGAATCAGGCCCTAGAATAGGCCGAGTCTCATACAATAAGTAATTACAATTCTCCTTGTATCGAATCTTGAATGCTCTAAATAATAACACTTCTTCAGAAATCGGATCTGCTGCTGGAAGGTGCGAATTGCAATTGAATGAATTGATTGCTAAAAAGAGGAGACACCTTCTCCTATATCTACAAGCTAGGTGATCTTTCTTTCTGGGGCCGACCTAGAAGAATACAAATTTTATTTATAAAACAAAGGCCGACCTGCCTTGAGTTGATTATATTTAGGAGAAAATAGCTCCCGAAGCTACAAAACACTAACACTCCCTCTTAGCTAGGGAGGTATTTTCAAATATCCTCGTCATGGAGTCTCTCAACATGACACCCACAATGGCTACACCCATTTGTGAAAAGAACACATCTCAGTCTCAGAGATGTACAAAACATATCCTCGTCATGGAGTCTCTTAACATGACGTCTCATCTCAGTCTCAGAGATGTACAAAATATCCTCATAATGGAGTCTCTCAACATGACATCTCATCTCAGTCTCAGAGATGTACAAGATATCCTCGTCATGGAGTCTCTCAACATGACATCTCATCTCAGTCTCAGAGATGTATGTTGGCGTAACAACTAACACCTCTGGAGTGCAAGTTGGTACGGACAGCTATGCACACTGCGTGATGAGTACTCTTCAAATTAGGAGGGGAAGCTCCCTCGTTGTGCGGACAAAATGCTTGAAAAAGTAAACTAAACTAATTCCTATCTTTTTGTCTCAATTGAAAGAGGCACAATGTTTGCAATAAATTTTGAACGTTGCAGCCAAGGATTTTCTGGTTTCGCAGGACTTAACTACAACTCAAAACTAACTTATACTATCCAATCCCCTCAAGAAATCAAAGCATGAGGAAACAGAGCGGGAATGATTATACGATAACTTCTAAGACATGATTTCCAAGGAGGTGATGACACCTTTCCGAGGCATAGGCTGAAAGAAAAGTTATTGGCAACAACATCAGACGATGAACTCTACTTTTGAATTCCCAAGGAGGTGACAGCACCTTTCCGAGGTGTAGACATGAAATAAGCTCATTAACACAATAACAACAAACAATAAGCTTTAATTCTAAATTCCCAAGGAGGTGATGACACCTTTCCGAGGTGTAGATATGAAATAAGCTTATAATCACAAGAACACAAAAACAATGATCATCCAACCAAAAAGAACAGATACAGAATAGCAATATTACAGGCAAATCTGGCTCAGCATATATTACTATTGCGTGCAAAAGTTAATTACAAATTAGCTGAAAGCTCTTATTTATAGACATCAAAAGGTGTAGGTAACCCTAAAATCACCTTGAGTCAACTACAGTCTTGCAATGCATGCAATATTTTATTGCTAAACCCTAATAAAGCAAACTATACAGTTAACTGGAAAGCTACCATCAGTTAACCAGTACATTTAATCTAAATGGATATGTGCAAGCATGCATGTCCTTATTGAAAGCAAGTTAACTGGAACACTACCATCAGTTAACGAAAACCCTAAATGAAAGCCTAACTCCTGCGAAGATAATCCCAAGGAAGAGATGTGCATGAATGAAATCAGCAAGAAGAACTCAAGATTGAAAGTCGAGTTAATTGCTGCTCTTGACTCTATCCTTAAAACTAACTGCAGGTCACAACTAACTAATCACTCCCATTCATCACGGTCTATCACCTCGTCCAGGAAGTGGTCTATTGCCCCATCCTCTGGTACTTTAACGCTAGCTACGATGATAACTTGCCTTTTCAACTCTTTGTCACCATCCTTGATCGTTTGCATGCATTCTTTTTCATCCTCAGTTACCTTTTTGAAACTAGCTGTCATCACTGAGAAGTGATCCAACTTGGATGCCACAGGATCTCTATCAAGATATCACGAACAAGCTTTTGGAACTCAATTTGCACAGCCTCAAGATCACTATGGGCACCATCTTCACGAAGATAATGGCATGGGATCTGAGTGACTTTGGCGGATCCGTAAATGGAGTGATGACCTGTTCCTTCTGCAACTTGACGCTTCTGATGCTTTTCTTGATTCTTCTCAACGAAAGCGTGTTGCATGATGAAACCGCGAAGCTTGACCACGAACACTCTGGTTGCGAGAAATACACACGAACTTGCTGCATACGCAGAATTCCAACGGTGTCCAACCCTCTAAACTGGCCTTTGAAGACAATCAGCTATACGAGGCGAACCTTGAGTGACTACACCTGTCAACCCTCCGGATATGCTTGATGCAAATCGGTGTCAGCTTTTCTGATGAAATTATGAATTAAGACCGATTTGGTCTTGAATTCAATCTGGTTGAACTACATTCTGAAAAACTTGCTTGTTGACTGTGAACACGGCTATATTCTGACAACTTTCTGAAAAGGCTGAAAAAGCTCTGGACAAGGCTAAAAATAGCTCGTTGCGGGAAGATTTTTTGGAATTTTTCTGAAACGTGGGTTTTGTGCAAAATCAAATTCTAAGCAAACCAGATCAATAAAAATTTGAAAAAGTGAGTTTTAGCTATCAAAACTTGGATGCCACAGGATCTCTATCAAGATATCACAAACAAGCTTTTGGAACTCAATTTGCACAGCCTCAAAATCATTGTGGGCACCATCTTCACGAAGATAATGGCATGGGATCTGAGTGACTTTGGCAGCTCCGTAAATGGAGTGATGACCTCTGTTCCTTCTGCAACTTGACGCTTTTGATGCTTTTCTTGATCCTTCTCAACGAAAGCCTGTTACATGATGAAACCACGAAGCTTGACCATGAACACTCTGGTTGCGAGAAATACACGCGAACTTGTTGCATACGCAGAATTCCAACGGTGTCCAACCCTCTAAACTGGCCTTTGAAGACAATCAGCTATATGAGGCGAACCTTGAGTGACTACACATGTCAACCCTCCGGATACGCTTGATGCAAATCGGTGTCAGCTTTTCTGATGAAATTATGAATTAAGACCGATTTGGTCTTGAATTCAGTCTGGTTGAACTACATTCTGAAAAACTCGCCTGTTGACTGTGAACACGGCTATATTCTGACAACTTTCTAAAAAGGCTGAAAAAGCTCTGGACAAGGCTAAAAATAGCTCGCTGTGGGAAGATTTTTTGGAATTTTTCTGAAACGTGGGTTTTGTGCAGAATCGAATTCTAAGCAAACCTAGATCAATAAAAATTTGAAAAAGTGAGTTTTAGCTAGGCATGCAGAGACTTTTTAGTCAAGAAAAGCAGGGGCTCTAGAGCTCACTCGAGGCAATTTTTCCCGAGAAAATCTGGAACATGGGTTTTGTAGATAACGGAATTCTAAGGCAACCCAGATAGCTCGATTTTGAAAAAGAAGTGTTTTCGACCCACATGCAAAGAAATTCTCAGAAAAAAGCACAAAGCTTTAGAATAAAGCTACGGGGCAATTTCCTCGGAAAAAATCTAAGACATGGGTTGTTGTTGATGCTGAAATATGCGAACCCAGATGATCAGTTTCTAAATATTTTGTCGTTTTCTTTGACATGCGAAGAATACCTAAGAGGAGAATAGAAGAAATTAGACAGAAGATAGAAGTTTGTTTTTTGTTGATTCTGCTTCTATAGAAAATCGCCTAATGCTTGACTGAGATTTGATGAAACCTGCATGCACTGAAAAATCTAACTCTGGAAAATCGATCTTCTGAACACACTGAAGCTGATGCTGAAAAATTGAATTGAAATCACCTTCGAATCTTTTGTGCTCATGAAAATTCGCCTCTACTTTGAACTCTAATATGAAGAATAATGGTGATTTGAAGTCTTAAATAGATAATATCAAGCTAAAAATTGTCCATCCTCATGCAAATAGGCGCCACCTCATAAAATATAAAATTTAATCATGATTGGACCATAAAATATTCGACTTAATTCTGATTGGGCTTTGAAAAGTTGATTGAAAGTCGATTATGCCCTAAAAAGGGCGCCACCCTTCATGGAACTGAAACATGCAATTCAATTAACTGGCATGCATGCACAAATTGCCTATTTTAAGCAATTAAAATAATCCCTTTAAAAGTCAAATATTAAATATTAAAATAATATCAATAATCCCACCATTCATGGGCGCCACTTCATCTTTGAGTTCAAAAAGTCAACCTTTGACTTTTAGGCGATTTTCCAGACTTAGTCATTTTAAATGAAAATTTGGATTCTCAAACTCTCACCGAGGCCTCTGTTCAATCACTGACTCTGTTTGACTGACATCACCAATCCACTGGCTGATAGTTGCGTTGAAGAGCAGGATTAAAGCTGACAAAAACACTACTGGAGATTGCAATCCACAAAACTAAGTTATGAGACCTCAAAAATCCAAGCGCCCCTGGCAAAAATGGTGCTTTTGACCTCAGACTTAGCCAAAATTTCATCATTTTCAATTACTAGAAGGTAAACAGATCCTCTCGTATCTCATGCTCGGCAAAGTTTCAAGACTGGCAAACTAGTTCACTGTGAAGCTGACACCATTCTAGACAACAACTCCAAGAAAGCACTTCTTCAGAAATCATCATCTGGGGGTTGAAAAACAAGGGCGCCTTTTTCAAAAGGTGGTCTTTTTACTCCAGAGATAGCCATTTTCTCAACTGGCTAAAATATCACTAAACCTCTAGCTGCAGGCTACCAAGTCATCTTTTGATCTGACGGAGACAGGAAACAGAGAACTAAACATAACACGGACATGATGACCATTTGCGATCATCAGAAAAGAGGCATTTAAGGCTCCAAAAGCTTGGGCGCCTTTTGAAAAATGTGCTCTTTTGCTTTTTCTTCAAACCTTCCGACCAAGATTTAACCCTAAGTTCATCTTGTGATTCTAGCTTCTCAGCAACTCTGATTGACGTGCTAACAGATGCAATGCAAAGCTAGACTAGGCGTGAAACAAACCTCAAAGATGTCATTTGATCAAAAGCCTTGATCTAATCTCTCAAAAAGATGGGCGCCCCTGGCTTAGAAGCACGCTTTTCCTCCCAGTGTTAAGTCACTTTTTCGTTCTTCTCGTTTCCCACCGAATCTTCCATAACAGGACACGTCCTACTGACTGGCTAGATAGCTCATCGCGAAGCTGACAGGATCCCGAACAAATGTTCTTGGAAGTGATAAACCTTAAAAATTGAATCTGAGCCTCCAAAAGCTAGGGAGCCTTTTTGAAAAAGTGCTCTTTGCTCCAGAGATAGAAAAATATGATGATTTTTCATATTGATTTTGAATTTTTCCAAAATTCTCCAGTATCTTCATGACATCAAACTGACTCAAAGTCCATACTTGAATTGCCCAAAAACAAACTTCTGACATCATTTAACTAGGTTTAAACAATTTTAAGCAAAATGCCTTAGTGAAGCAAAAATTTTGGTTTGGGTACAACAATGTACAAGGGCTTGCACCTCATATTTCTCCGTCTCAGAGAAACATACACTACAAGGGCTTTCACCACATATTTCTCCGTCTCAAAGAAAAATACACTACAAGGGCTTTCACCTCATATTTCTTTGTCTCAGAGAAATATACACTACAAGGGCTTTCACCTCATATTTTTCCGTCTCAAAGAAATATACATTACAACAAATCTTCATGATGATGTGACTCCCTCTGAAGCTCTAAGTACTTGCATCAACCTCCTGACCTCCTTGTCCAAGATTGCTTGCAATACTTGCCTTAGAGGAACGGTTTCCAACGCACACCTCCAGCACTACTAACTTGTGAGAGTCCAGGACTGTCCTCCTTGATCTCATCCCAGATCACCCTATTCTGAATAGGTTTGCGGAGCTACCAATGTCAAATCCAAATTGACTGTCTTGTGCAATTTTGTTCTTTGCAGCTGAAGAGGCTTTCCAAAGACTTAGCACCTGGCCTTGCAATACTGCAACCCACTTAACTAACACCTTTACTTCTTCTCAGTGAGTCACTCTAGTTCCTCGTGTCATAGGACTTCATTTTGCTAAACACAGAACTCCCTCTTGATCCCTGCCTCAATACAGAGATTACAAAAATCCTCTGGAAGTAAACTCCCCTCCATTGTCTGATCTCACAACTTTAATCTTCTTCCCGGACATGTTCTCAACTTGTGCCTGCTATGATTGCTCTGGATAAACAATGACGTCTTGCCATACAGCTGATGTAATATTCCAGGACTAAACCTTTGTTTATATATTTGTCCAAATAATGCAAACCAATACTCAATGGCTCAAATATTATTTCATCAAAATTACCAACCGAACAGAAATTGCAGAGTCAGAGAGAAAGAAAGTCTTTGACCTTTGAATGCTTGTATGCAGAGACTCAGAAAACTATTTATAGTAGTCCAGGCCAAGAATTAATTGCAACTCCACAAATTCCAGTGAATTCAAGAATATATACTCAACACGATTATTTCCTGTAGACATAATAATAACGGGTATGATGGCGCCAGCAATACCAATTGACTTGTCTCCTAAATCGTATGCCCTTAAGACTTTGATTTCTTCTATGATGCGCCAGCTGCTAAAAAACTATGATGTAGCTTTCTTCACACCCGACTTTCTTCAATATAATACCGCTCCAAAGCTACGATAGTATTTTGCCTTGTTCTTTTTAATCATGTCGTGCCAGATAAGTGTAACATCCCTTCTCTTAATATTCAAGTAAACTCAAGAATTTACTAGAAGGTAATTAAATTTAGTAACCATGAGAGAGAATTTTTTTTTTTTTTTAACATTTGCATAAGCTCAAGAAATAAAGTACAACTTTTCCAGATAATTTCTAACTTGAAATCATATGTAATCGCAGCTAGAATCAAGAGAAGTCCTGACAACTTTCATTTATATCACATTAAATACACTTGGCATAAATAATAGTTTTACCTCATAGGTTGACTGTCATAATCCATAACATGGAGTTCACTGCATCTGGAATGTTGATATCTATCTTCGCGATCCTCGGTGAGTCTTCTGCTACAGAGGGAGAGCATCATCTAAGTGCTTTTCCTCCAACCACGGACTCAAGCGGTACCTCGCACGCTTCCTAACTGGAAGTGGCCTTGCCCTTCACGAAGGGTATAGATATAAGGAACTATCAAGTTTCTCCATCTGAGTCCTAGTAATGTGTCCTACAAAACTCAATCGACCATACAACTCTAGATCCCTTCTAGCTAAGTATGAACATTTTGATTGGTCATGCCATCTAGACACACGCCTCTGACTCGTCTAAGAACTATCTCATCCTGTAGTTTTACTTACTCTATTGGTAATCTAGACACAAACTAGTCTATATAGAAAATCCATTCTAGCCAATCTGACTTAGAATTGATCCTTAATCCAGGATATAAATGTAATGTAAAGATTTAGGTATTTCAAACCTTTTAAAAGTCCCTTATTGCATTCTTGCAATATCTAGGGTTTATGACTTCCTGTCATTTTACTCTCAAGATTCAATACCCAACTTCTTTGATGCCTTAAATCGAATTTCGACATTATCATGGAATCTCTTAAGGTATTATAAAGACTTCCTGTCTTGTTCTATGGTTTTCTCGACCTTTCACTGACAATCAATAAATATATGTACAATGTCATATCCGACATAAGAGTTATAGATTTCCTATATCCTCCTTGTTTCAATACGAGGGTTTAGCTTCTCTAACCCAATACATGGGAATATCCAACATCCTTGTTTCCCAAAGATAATAGCATAAGTGTAGCAAAACATAAGAGCAAATACTTCTAGTCTTACCCCGACCACTTAGCATTTCTCAAATTCACATTTCATGTAACATGAATAAGCATGATATCCGAGAAATATCCTCATTGATATATATATATATATATATATATATATATATATATATATCTTAATGAGTGTTGTTATTTCTCATAACTAGTACTTTGACTAAGTTGAATCCTTCAACATTAATAGGGTAGATTCATAAGAGATAATAAATTGCTTCCAACTTCCTAGTCTACTCAAGTTTATTCACATTCGAATAAGGATAGGTTATAAACTCATATGATTATCATCCTTTATATAAGTATGTCACATATACCTATAACAACAATCTCAAGTACAAAAGACATGTGGGTTGAGTTTCGGTCTCCCAACATCCCCTTATTGAAGTTGGTTACAACATTGATGCCGAGTATCGGAATAACGAAATTCTTTTATGCACATAGCACTAAAATAAGTTCTATCATTCATATATAATACGGTCCATACTTCCCATCTCATAGTATGTCTATACCATTGAGCTGATTAAAAATCTCAATTTTGAAACAAAAGAGAAGATGAATATGTCTCCTAGCATATCCATCCTCGAGAGGGTTTAACACAAGAAGAAAGATGCTTATCATAAGGTCGACTGGTTTTCTTTTCTTGAAAGCACCTAATACCGAAGGTTTGGCTTAGGATCATTCACGTAATAACCCTAGCTCTCCAATGAGAATCTATTCCTTCCCATAATTTTAGACATTTCCTCAATGTGCTCATCATATAATTAGAGCAGTAACTTTATCTCAAACTAGATTGTCTAGATGAAGCCAATAAATAAGATATCCTAGTATCTTAAATAGTCTTGCGCTATCATGTCACAGCATTACCTCGGCCTTATATGACACAGAGACAATAAAACTCTTGGCCTAATTACGCACAAGGCTGACTAAGTCTTCGGCCATAGAAAATAGCTTTAGTTTCAAGCCTATCGGCTAGACACAGTCACAGCACTATATTCCAAGTACGTTGGCCCATTTCATAACGAGTATAGCTCTATAAATAGATATAGGTTAATAAGGTTCTTAAAAATGAAAGAATATATTTAAACCCTTGCCATATCAGCACCTGGGTTTCTTGCGTGCACTAAAATGCATAAGGTCGGCCTTATGGCCTCGACCATCTTATCATTTAACAATACTTTACAAACTTAACTGTTTAGCAGAAGAAATGGCCTCGAGGACCCAAAAGTTATTCCACAATACATGCAGTGTCATGGTGTTGTCCCAGCAATGGCTACAAAAGAGCCATGGTTAAAACATAGCTTCCTCTACGTGGATGTCTCAGTTAAACATAGCATTGTTTAAGAAGCTTCAAAGATTAACACATCTTAATCTTGCAAATTCGTAGTTTTGGCACAGTATATACGACAATGGTGTTCACACATAGTATTACATATAGCGTGGTCTACACACTGCCAGGCTTACAACCACGAAGGCCCTTTTAAATAGCATAGTATACTAACAACAAAATACCATATGGGTATAGTCGATCACAATAGTTAATAATACTATCAAGGTTCATACCTGATTCCATACCGAGAGTCTCTTGGTGGCCTGTTGATAGCTCTAACATTAGCCCGCGATGCACTTAGCTACTACTGTAGCCAGTGTTTCCCCCCCCAAGACTTCAACTCCTCCTTCTATTCTTCTCCCCCAAAATCAGTTACCAAAACAAATTGATCTCTCAGCAGATAGATAAAGACTGTTTTAATTTTTTCCCCCGATGCCACTCATACTCCCGGCTTATCAAAAAAATGGAAATCCTTATTTTTATTTTTAACCTTTTACAAAGTATGGATTCCACCCTTTGTGAATTACCCACGACCTCTCTTCCTGTTTTCACGCCTTGAAAAGTTATTTCATTCTCCCTTAAGGAGGACTATCTTTCCCCAAAATGGTTATCGGCCCCTCTCAAAACCCTTGCAGAACCGTTCCTAAGAAGGAATAAAAGATCATAAAAAGATTCGTTACCTTCCGCCCACGCCGTTCCATAAAGGAACGGTTACCCTCAAAAGCTATCGCCTCCTATCTTCCTACCAGATTCCACATTCAGGCAGAGGCAAAAGTAGTTAGAAACCGTTATCCTAGCGGTTATTTATTCGTTCCCAAGATAATTCCCAGCAAGAACAGTTAAAAGCAATCATTTATCACTTAACAAATCGTGGAGATAGCCATGACTCCAATCATGGTAACACTTGACTTGCACATTGCTTAAGCATGCGCCACCCTCAAGCATTATGTCGTGGCCTTGTAATAGCTTTTCAAAAGCATTTCCCATAGAATTGAAACTTCTATCACCTTCAAATATTATGTAGCGACTAAAAGGGCTTTACGTTGGAATTTAGACATTAGTAAATGTATATATATATATACACTTACTGCCATAACATTCAATTAAGCTCCTCAATAATGGGTTGAGTAATTCAAATGTAATTTGTCCCTCCTTTACAAGAGTTGATCTATCGTTAACTCTCGGCATATGTAGCCATTGTAATTTGTCAACATATAGTTTAACATAATAATCATTTAAGAAGTATTAGTATCATAGGTAAGGTTGACGACATAGGTCGTTACGTCGTCGAACAAGCGTATTCGTTGACCTAATGAACGAACTCAACGACGATCCAAAATGATCTTGACGCCTACTTGCAATATCATTATGAGAACCAGCAAGCAAAAGCGTTTAAATATCACACGCCATACATTGAGGAAAGTGTGAGGAGTTAATGGCCTATGTAAGAGGCATTTATTTACGTCCATCCACCTCTCGGCACACTTAAATTGTCACATGTGACATTAAGATAACATTATTCATTAACACTCATTAATATATATCAGATATATATATATAAGAAAGAGTAAATGTACTACTCTCTTTGTATTATTAAACACATATTTATATACGTAAATGAACATATATACACCAACACTAGACCTAAGATGGCGACAACCTTTTCTTTTCCTTGTATCTATACCCTTCTCTCTGATGATGCTCTCCCTCCCTTTCTTGGAGGGCAGAAACCTGTTTCCTGAATGCAACTTGCAAACACCAACTCGAGATTAATATATCATTAATCATTTCATAATCCTTATAAACCATCACATCTTGACAACTTTTAAACACATGTCAATTTTAGTCATAACTCATGAAAATATTGATTTTTCCAGACATTTTTACTAAACATCAAATCATTGAATCATACGTAATCATCTACTAATTACTTCAAAAGTAAAAAGTGAAACATAGTTAAAGTTAGGGGTGTAACAATAAGGGAAATGCGATTTCTCTATCTTATCTCCTCTTCATTTGTCTTTACTGACACCTTAATAAAATATTCAGAAATACTCCAGTGATGGCATAACCTCCAAAGTCAATATTAATCTATAGCTGACGATAGGGCATAATCGGCACCTTTAAAAATGAATCCTGACTCCTTGAATGCCTGAGTTCAATATTCGACGGCCTTTCCTCATACAATCACTATTAAATAATGAAATCGATGCTTCTTGCTTGGATATATATGACGGCTAAATAAGATACTCCAAAATTCGTCTTTTCTTGATGTTTGTCTTTATCTCTAACGCCTTCTGATCTGCAATAATTATCTTAAAAATAAGCTCATAAATCTGAAGCTTATCTTCACAAAAACTGCATTAAGTCTGCCCCAAAAATATGTTTGATTTCTGCTCCAAAACTTTCTCTAAAATAGACACAAGATCTGCCCCAGATTCTGATAAAAAACTGCTCCAAATCTGATCCTACTTTTGCTCCAAATTAGACACAAGGTCTGCTCCAAAACTGTGCTTCAATGCTGCTCCAAATCAGATATAGTGACTGCACAAAATCTACTCCAGATAATGATGTGAATTGCTTCATACAAATCACTTCCATACTAGCATGATTCGCCTCAAGGAAAGTCTTCACAAATTTGCTCTATGCTGATATGATTTTCCTTACAAGATGTCTTCACCAAAAAACTTGTGCTGGTCCAATTTGCCTCATAGAATGCCTTATAAATCTGCTCTTCATTTGCTATAGATCTGCTCTAGAAGTCTGATTAATATTCAATGAATGGATGCTTAGTCAAATCTGATCAGATCTTCCCTAAACCCGCTCTGATACCATGTTAGTTTTAAGATCAGAAATGCAATAAGCAGAAAACACAACACATAGAACAATGAACACAGTATTTTACCTTGGGAAAACCCTCCTACTCGAGGGAGAAAAACCCAGCAAGATAATCTCTTTATAAATCAGAAAAATAAGTGCAGAATTTACACACAGAATCAGGCCCTAGAATAGGCCGAGTCTCATACAATAAGTAATTACACTTCTCCTTGTATTGAATCTTGAATGCTCTGAATAATAACACTTCTTCAGAAATCGGATCTGCTGCTTAGAAGGTGAACTGCTGCTGGAAGGTGCGAATTGCAATTGAATGAATTGATTGCTAAAAAGAGGAGACACCTTCTCCTATATATACAAGCTAGGTGATCTTTCTTTCTAGGGCTGACCTAGAAGAATACAAATTTTATTTATAAAAAAAAGGCCGACCTGCCTTGAGTTGATTATATTTAGGAGAAAATAGCTCCCGAAGCTACAAAACACTAACACTCCCCTCCCTTCTCTTTGGGTAATTACTAATTAGTTGAATTGGACTCTTTCCTTGCCCTTCTAACTTTATGGATTTGTGGCCCACCCTCCCCACATCTATTTACCTGGGTCCGCTATCCATTCTCTTCTCTAGCTCTAACTCATCCTGATGATGGTTCGTGGATTATGATCCGAAACATCATCATAAAAAAATGCTACAGTCAAAATCCAAATGTTTTAGTATAATGATATCATGGACTGTGGAAATTTCATGTATTTTATATCAATTTTTCAAACTCGAATATCATGATAGATATTCATTGTTCAATATTAAATTAATAGAATCACTAATCATAATAATCAATGTCATATAAATGATAAATCTTCATCAAAACCAACATCATCATCATTGACATTAGAGGATGTAATAGATTAGAAGAACCACAAGCAGACCCACCACCACTCCCAGTAAAAGTATATTGTCTATCTAACTCCTCAAGAAGTGAAGATTGTGTGCCAGTAGAAACATCCAAGTCAGCTCACTCTGGATCTACATTCACAACTTTGTTGCCCCTTCCTTGTACTCATTATGTTTGTGCATTAGAAGATGCAAATCGGAATGCATGTAAACTAGCTTCTCTACCTTCTTTGATGCCAATTGGTTGCACTTCACTAAGTAGACGAACAGTATGTACAAAATATTTGAAAATGGGCCATGGCAGATACCTGTATAGTCAGCACAGAAGTAGAAAGCTTGAATTCAAGAATGGATAGAAAATTGAGTAGCCGAAAATACAATTTTGTTTTTTTTTTTGTATTGGTTATGAACATCAGCTTAGGGTTTAGGGCAACTTTTTTAATGTCGAAAGTCAAAGAAAATTGGTCAAATCACATTAAAAATGACGTCCACCACCTGAAAACACCCAGAATTGCTTTGGAATTGCCCCTATGCACTTGGAATCCCCCACATACGATTTCAGACAATTCCAACTTAAAAATATCAAGCCCTGCTTGAATCCACAGACGAATCCGTTCCACTTCCATTACATTTCATATCCAGAATCAATAGGGTTTCGGACCAATTCGGTAACTTAGATTCTCTGTTATTCTTTTAATGCTAGATAGTGTTTGATGGCAGTAAATCAGTATACATGATGAAATAGAAAAACGGTCTTTGGGATTTCTCCTCTAAAAAGGCAGTAGTTAGGAACTGCTTGCAATGATCGGTTCCAATCTTTCAGATGACTAAATGGTGATACAGTACCAGGCAGACCTGTTTATTAGAGGCTTCCTATTTATAACAGCAGTCCTTAGCAGTTTGGAGAGAGTTAATGTACAATTTTCCAATGCCAAAGTGATGGACTCGGACCATTGCCAACATGGATCTCGACTTTGGAAGTTTTGTGGGCTTCCTGATGAATGTTAACACAGCTTTTTCTGGAATATTAAAGGACCAACAACCATTGGAGCTCAATTCAACTAAAAGCCTTCAGTAAGGAATATTCTAGATGAGATTTTGGAGATTTTCAAAGGAACACCTCAATAATTTTATGAGCTGCAATCACTGCTGTATCTGCACAAAATGTGCTTGTTGTTAACACCTCATAGTTTGATATGCAATCACAATTGGCAAATGCATTGTCTTAACTCAATAACCTGTCCCATCATCCTCCCAATATGTTCTGGTATAGGAACTTTAGAGCATAGTATAAAGACCCATCATAAAATTATTGAAAGCAGATGTTTGTCGGTTTTGGAGTTTTGAAATTGTGAATGGACATGTAAGCAAAATATGAACGTACACAGAAGGAATGCAAATTGCAAAAATGAATTCTGGTCTCATGCACTGCAATCAATGTTGGGTATACAAATAAAGGGATTTTTGAATAAGCCTTATTATAATCTTCTTTGACATCACTAATTAATATTAATGTAACAGGCATAATCTCATTGCCTATTGGTAGATTTTGGTTTTGTATTATTCTATGTTATGATTAGGATTGGATTCTTCACCATACGCACCTTTCCCAGAATTTCAATTCACTAAAAGTAGCAAAAAAATAATTCCATGCATGATTTATCCTGCCATGTAGACACTAAATGCCACAGAAGCAGAGCAACATATAGGCAGCAAGGAAAGCCATAGCATCACTCATAATGCAGGTGTAGGCCTTTCTTAGTTTCTATACTGTAATTAAATGAAATTATAAAAAGAAGAGAGAAGGAAGAAACCAGAAGGAGAGGCAGATGCTAAGGATACAAGCCAGGATACAGTCAGGGAACACAAGCTAGGGATGAATGTTGTCACAGACAGAAGTCAGAACGCAGGTTGCTGTCAAGTCATATGGCAAACAGAAATAACCAGTGCTCTCCAGGAACGCATCCCCTGACCTTTTATCCCCCTCCCCTATAGGGGACATTTCAAGGACGCAGGGACGCCTAGAAAACGTCCCCCCTCCCCTCCCTTTTTTTGTCAAAATTTAAGAAACGTCCCCAGGATGTAAAAAAAATCCTAGGGTACGTTAGGAGATGGCTAGCCATCCCCTAACGTACCCAAGGACATTTCAGTTACATTAAAAAAACTTACAACCTTCCAATGCTTGTTTGGTTTATGACATGCCCATCTAGGATTTTCAAAAAAATATGAAAATGGAATTCGCCATGAAGGTCTATGTGGTTTTGAAGGTGTTGATTTGGGCTTGGTGGTGGGGGCTTTGCCCCTCAACCCCACCCTATATCGCGATAGGGAATGCACCAAGGGCGCTACCCCCAGACCCTACAAGGGGCATTGTCCCTCAACCCTACTAGGGGCACTGCCCCTCAAACCCATTGGGGGCATTGCGTCCAAACCCCATCAAACTATAACTCGAACCAAGTAATAGACCAATGATGAATCATGCTCACAAAATCTACAAAATACATATCCCCTGTTGCAAATCTCTACATCTTCATAATCAAGGATTATCTTGTTTAATACATTGGACAACTTGTTTAGACAAGAACTGCCATAGACAAAGTTGGTATGCTATAGTCATTATACTGCTGAATATGAGTTAAGTCATAGTTGACAGGGAATGCCATTTTCATAATGCAAAAATGCATTTGCACAAACAACTCATAGAACAATCCCATCTTTTTACTTAATTGTTCCTCTTTGTTAATGATTTAGATTTTGACAACAAAACATGCAGTCTTAAGGCTTTAATAAAAATTTAATAATAAATTCCTCACTTGAATATACACACAAGTCAAGCATGTCTTTATTAACTCATGCTCATATGTACATATAAAGAACATCATAATTCCTATTCAAATACTCAAATACCCATGCTCACAAAGGTTCTATAATGTCTACGATGAATGCTTTATCAATGTTATCATATGAATATTTCAAATTTCTTTTTTTTTTAGACATACCCTGCCATCCCCTAAAAAATGGCCAAAAAAGTACCCCCATACCAGAAACACATCCTGTCGTCCCCTGTGGTCCCTGTCCCGGAAACTAACTTTGTAATGATTTTCTTTTGAAAATGTTTTTCTTTACAAGTAATAGTAAATGTTTACCAGGTTGAGGGGTATAAGTTCAAGACGTTAAAGTATTGATACTTCCAAAGTGGCGGCCTAGGTTCAAAAACTTAGTTGATATCATAAAAGTGTTGAAATTAAGCCAAATATCACATCGAACTTGTTGGCTGTGGTTTCCAACAACAGACAAGGGTTGCAAGACCTGGGTGAATTTCAAAGTTAAGATGCCCCTCTGCCATGGAATCTAAACCTAAGGTCACCCCACAAGGGTAATTTACCGAATTGAAAAAAATGCTGTCAAATTTTCTCTGTACTCTCCCTAACTGTTCCAGCAATGTATGTGCTTGATATCTGTGTTTTTTTCTGGTAATAAAGATGCATTGTTTGAAAACTCTGAACATGAATCTTGTTTATTTACTGGAATATCCTAAGCATTGAAATTACTAGCAATTTTCAACATAGCCATTTGGGATTATTTGGACATTGCAAGTGTTTTGTTGTCAAAGAGCTATTAAGACAAGTCTACAACCAACCCAAGAATGACCTAAAACACTTCGAAAACGTCCGGGAAACCAAAAGAGAGAAAAAACAAAATAAAGGAAAAACAATAAAATAGCCCACAACCACCCAGGCCAAAACGTTTTAGACTCTGATAACATTTCCAAGGGGATAGACAGTAACAGCTAAATTCATGATTTATTTCTATCCATGTAATGGATTTTTTTCATTAATCCAAGAGAATTGAATTAAGCATATGTAAAGATGGAAAAAAAAGACTTACATCTTTGTGGGATTTCTTTTTAGAGGCCTGCCGAGCAATTTCGCTCTCCACGTCGTCGTCATCGTCGTTTAGGAAGCCCAACGGAAGACGCGCAGGTTTTAACGGCTTCTTTGCGGGAATCGGCGCTCGCAGCTGAAGCCCATATTTCTTTCCACTGGAACTCATTGTTTTCTTCTCAAATTCACAACAGAACTGTTGGATTGTTCAGTAAATTTATATGGATTTGTGTTCTGAAGAAATGTTAGTAGAACTACTATTATTCGAGTTGATATGAATATACTGTTTTCGTAATACAGAGAGGGGCGACAATGGCGATTACAACTACAATTGTAAGAACAAATAACCCAAATTATTTATGGAGGACCTTAATGGGTGAGGTGTGGCAGTAAGTTTTGTGGTAAAGTATTTGTGTTAGTTGTAAGATGAGGTCTCCCATAAGAGGAATTTTAAAAAATAACCAATTAATTTTTATTTTTTTTCGGCTTTATTACATTTTTTTTTCGTCTAAATTCATTTAAATTAACTTTTTTCACTTTTTTGTCAATTATGAGAAGAATTTTAAGGTTGATCTCCAAATTTAACAAATCAAAATTCAAGTTAAGCAACTGCTCAACAAAAGGAAGGTTGTCATAGCATAAGGCCTAAGGTCCTATTTTCAAGACTGATTTTGCTCTTTTATTGCAATCCTCCAGTTGTGATCATTGTTGACCCATCTTGGGCACTATTTTTATTTTTTAGGGCTTTATTACATTTTCTATCATCTAAATTCACTTTTTTCACTTTTTTGTCAATCACAAGCTAAGAAGAATTTAAAGGTTGATCTCCAAATTTAACAAATCAAAATCCAAGTTAAGCAACTGCTCAACAAAAGGAAGGTTGTCATAGCACAGGGCCTAAGGTCCTACTTTCAAGACTGATTTTGCTCTTTTGTTGCAATCCTGCAGTTGTGATCATTGTTGGCCCATCTTGGGCACTATTTTTATTTTTTAGGGCTTTATAACATTTTCTATCGTCTAAATTCACTTTTTTCACTTCTTTGTCAATTAAGGCTGAGAAGAATTTAAAGGTTAATCTTCAAATTTAACAAATCAAAATCCAAGTTAAGCAATTGCTTAATAAAAGGAAGGTTGTCATAGCACAAGCCTAAGGTCCTACTTTCAAGATTGATTTTGCTCTTTTGTTGCAATCTTGCGGTTGTGATCATTGTTGGCCCATCTTGGGCACTATTTTGTAATTTTTTGCAAGTCGCTTTTGTTTCATTTTCTAGCTATAGTTATCTTGTAGATGTTGTTTCTCAAGTTGCTAATTATATCTTGCAGTTTTTTATTGCATTCTCTTTGTAATCTGCATTTTATTCAATAAAAAAAATTATATTTTTATGAGTTATTTGTAAGGGAAAAATTTTGAATATCACTTTTATATTAATTTTTATATTTGTATAAATTTTCAAAGTAAATTAATGTTAAACGGTGAAGATAGTATTTCTATCTATAACATTGATTAATAAGAGATATCATATTATTTTTAAGTAATCACTTATATTCCTTTCCTTTCTATCTATATTAAACAAATTTGTATATTATTTGTTTGGATACTTAATTTTGTTATAATTATTTTTAAGTAGTATTATAATTAATAAAATTATATATTGCACAAGATAAAAGAGTAGATTTTGTATGTATATATTATTGTTTTATGTCATTTTGTATAAATGTTGTAAATATTTGTTTATAATATTTAATTTGATTTATTTGATGCTATAATTGATATTTAACTTTGAATCCATCAACTAACTACTACTAAAACTCCTAATAGTTTGGATCGACCATCCAAGTTACAACATTTCCTTACTTGGAAGTATGTCGTTGGTGTGGCCATGTCCCTTGAACAAGGCCACATCACAACTTAGTCTACCTAAGTTTAAATTTACAATCTCATGCTCCTAAGGTCGAATTTAGTAAAATGTGATTGTTACTTAGTTTAATCATGCTCAAAAAGCCTTAAGTTAAACAACTAAGGAGTTGTATTTAAAGGTGTCTCCTAGGCCATTATGATCATCAAGTGTTAAGAGGTAGCATTAGGCATTAGCACTCCAATTACTATGTTATCCAATTCTTTGAACATCAAATGACATAATTTATTGTTACTACATACATCATAGCCATAAATCATCATCACATTCATAGTGCTTTCACATCTATACATAGGCTTAAGGGGTTAACTCATCATCAAGACAAGTTGAGGCCATCTACCCTTTACCTATGAGCAACCTCCCAATTATGTTTTCAATATGATAAAGATTTATAGACATGGATATTGTAAGTGCCTAAATCTACATAGGCTTGCATTCTCATTCAATGATGATTTATCACCAAGAGCAAGGTTCACTTCCCCTAGTCAGGTTTTCTCCTTTAACTATTTCTAGCCTCTTCTAATGTGTTCTAGAATCTTCTTTTCCCATGTGTTTTAATTTCCTTATTTTTGTAGCCTCAAATTTCATACGTTTACCTAGTTTGGTAAAATTGTGACTTGTCTACAACCAGTGGTTATGAAATCACTATAATGATTTCTAAATCATTGTGACATTTTTTTAAAATTTTATGGTGGTTGCATGACCACCACAATGGTTTTGAAACTACTCGATTGCAAAAAGTGGTGGATCCACTTAATTTTATAAAAATTAGATGGGGCCTTAAAAATCTAGTCCCTTTATATTTTTGGATTTTATAACACCTCCTTTCCCACCTAAAACCTTAGTACCAAATCTTGGCTTGACCCCACCTTCAAAAATAATGTTTTTCTTTCATTTTGAGGTCCTCAACTACATTCTTTAATTATTCTAAACATTTTCTTATAAACAACACTCTACACTTTCTTCTTAGCTATTGTCTTCTCATTTTTCATCACATTCTTGCCTCTAACTAGACTTAGGACAATAATAGGTATTCTACTTGCAAAAGGATGTTTAATCATGGTGATCAACTAAGGAAAGCTACACTTTCAATATTTCTATATGTTTTTGATGCTTTATTCCATGTGTAAATGACTTTAGTCTCATGCTATTTATGTTTGTTAGTTTACATTTAGAAGTACTATTGTTTGTATATATGCTTGGAGTAATTAAGAGTGATTTTTGCTTGATCTATGTCAATTTTGTATACCTTTTCTTTGTATTTGGTGTGATTGTTATGGTGTTTGATTGTTGCAAACATAGTTAGTTCCAAACCTCTTTATTCCAAGATTTGTAATTAAAGGATTTTGCCTTCCCTTGATCACACATAAATAAATCCAATATTTAACCTTCATCTTTGAAAGCCATTTATCTTTGTCTAGGCATAAATCCATGCTTTAAAAATATAGTTTTCATCTTGTACCTATCTCCCAAAATTTGGATCTTCATTCTTTTGGTTTTGTGATGGGTTTTTTAGAGTTAAATTTATTTAAATATTTGTATAATCTTAATACACCTATGTTTTCCACCCATTGTCATCATTTCCTAGGCTATATTGTTGTTGTCAAACCTCTTAAATTAGCTTGAATATCTCTTTATTATCTTTCTTGATTCAAATCACCTTCCATTATTTACTAACTATGAGATTTAGAGTGAAAAGAACCTTGTTTAAACTAGATTGAAGAATTTTTCATTATCGAAATAGCATATTAAATCTCTATTGCAAGGATTTAAGGTGTTGAATTGTTAGTTTTAGGTTACATGTAAACTATTTCATATATGTGTAGTGTAGAAAAATGTACACCTTTACATTTTCACACTATGTTTGCCTCCCCTTAATTAATTAGACTTAGTTGAGCTTCTAATTACCTAAATTATGCATTCCAAAGCCTTATTATTCCCATTTTCTAAAATGGAAACTTATATTAAATAATTTCCATCATTAATTTAAACACCTTGGAAATTGTGTGTCCTTAAGTGCCAAAACCCAAATTTTAATATGTTTTTGGCGGCATTTTAATAATTCAAATTCAAGTTTCAAATGTCGGCTTGTGGAATCTAATTTTTAGGAAATTAGATAAACACCTATAAATACATAGTTATTTTATCAATTCAAATTAAGCACGCGTAATTCAAATTTTACAAGAGCAAAAATTATTGTCAAGAGCATTCAATCTAGATTTATCAGTAATCTACAACAACAATCAAGATCATATCATCATGTCAAGATTCATGCGTGTTCATATCATGTTTTGGAGCTAACATTGTGATGTAGGTTTCAAACATTCAAGCAAGCATTCAAGCATCAAATCAAGCAATCATTCAAGCAAGATCCAATCCTTAGAGAGATGTGTTAGACTTTAGTCCTCTAAGGGCAGCCATTAAGGGTTTGGCGAGTTGTAACAAGTTTTTTCCTTCATCAATCCCTTCCATTCATCCTTATTTCATTATCAAGGTTTAATTACCAAATCGAGGTTTGGCTAAGGCAAACCCCTATTTACCCAAAAATTGTTGAAAATGAAGGTGAAATTGTAGCTTAAAACTTGTAAACCTATGTGACTGTAGATTTAATTAAGTGTTCTTTGTCACAATTCTTTGTGTATGATTAATCTGTTTAGATCATTTTTACCAATTGTAGAAAGAGACAGAAGATTGTAGAAGAATGAGACAAAAAGATAAAAGTGACACAACATATACGTGGAGAAACCCTTTTGGGAAAAACTCCACCAGAATTAATAGTGCTTGTATTATTTAACCTTAGAACAAGATTACAATAATACTGTATCAATCCTTGATTGATATGCTTCCTTGCCTTCAACAATCCTTCTTCACAACCTGCACAAAACTCTCATACACTTTTTGTAGCACAAGCTATCCATGCATTCCATGTGACCAAGCATGAATCCACACGTCCCATGCCATGCTTCAAACCCTCACACGTGCACAAGCTCAACCTGCTAACCTGCTATCCTGTAATAAACTCTGATGCAATTGCTACAATAAATAGACAACTAATGAGTATGTAAACTCATAAGAGTTATCAAATATAAGAGCATAAAGCTCCTCTCAAAAAACCATGCCTAGATTGTGCAAGTAGAGTTCCACACTGTAGCATGAAGAGAAAACCAAAGCCTCCTCAATTTAGGCACCCCAAACTGAACTGATACTGAACTGAACTCCACTCATGTAAATATCAATCCCTAACTTGTAGGATCTTTACATGCATTACTGAAGTGTTATCAATCCTCCAAACAATTAACTTAAGCAAGGTGGGTTCCACCTTCCATGTGGGCGCCCCATGTGCTCCTATTTTGTAGGAGCTCTTCTTAGACGTCCCCACATGTTCCTATCATTTAGGAATAATTACAAATGTTAATTTTGATGTTCATTTCATTTGAATTTAAGTATCCTCAATTTAGGTGCCCCAAATTGAACACTTAACTAATCATTGATCAAGAAAATATCTTGCAAGCATCACCTCAAAGTTGGCGCCCAAGAATGGGCCCACTTAACTAAGCTTTGTAAATACCTTCTCATGCAAAAGGCGTTAACTCAAAGATGCCAACTTGGGCTCCCAAGGTGGGTCCAAGTCAATCTTAGTTAACTGAAACATATCTCTCCACCAATTAATGCAAACATTATACATGATTGATCATCCACACTTAACTGAATGTATCCACCTATTATCTGTCATGCAATTGAAGTCAACTAGCATTCAACTGAAACTAACTACATGCAACTGAAGATAACTGAACCTTAACTGAACTAAACTGAACTCCACTCATGTAAATATCAATCCCTAACTTGTAGGATCTAAAACATGCATTATTGAAGTGTTATCAATCCTCCAAACAGTTAACTGAAGCAAGGTGGGTTTCACCTTCCACGTGGGCACCCCATGTGCTCCTATCTTGTAGGAGCTCTTCTTGGATGCCCCCACATGTTCCTATCATCTAGGAATAACTACAAATGTCAATTTACATGTTCATTTCATTCAAATTTAATCTCTTTCTAATCCTAGTGTTGGGGAACACTTTCCAAGGACTTAGGAGATACATGAAATATGTTTAGGATTGCAAATAAATGGAATCCTATTCCCAACAAAAACAAGCATTTTTCTTCTCTTTTTGTATGTGTAGATTTATAGGTGAAGGACTAAAGATTGATCAAAAGAGCATTTTTGTAAAGGTGTCAACATTATTGTCAAGACATAAAAACTCAAATCCTGAATTTATTTTTGACTTTCTGACAGTGAAACTTGGGGAAAACAGAAGCTCATATCTTGCACCAGAGGACCCCCGAAGTTGAGGAAAAACCTTGTATAAAGACCTATTCTCCCTTGGGCAAACAAGTCTTGCTACATGCTCTAAAACACACTTTTTTGGGTAGGTTTGCCATGTTTTGCACTTCCCATATCTGTTTGCAAACTGTCGTTTCCATTTTTGTTATTATAGAAATTTGCATTTCAAGTGTTAGGTCATGCAATTCACTTAGTTAATGCATTTTAATTCATCTCTGAAAAGTGCCAATCAGTCATTTTTGTCATAAGAAAACAACAAACCATCCTAATAGGGTTGATTCACCTCAAAGTTGAAAGTCAATCTTATCCTTGGGATATCTTTCTTTCTAATGAAATTAGGGAAAGTGTAAGTGTGTTTAAACCTTTTAATTATTCGATAGTGAACACCCACTTACCTTTTTCTTCATTTCATTTTGGTGAACCTAACATTCTTACACTATACACTTCTGAAATTGGCAGTCCTCAAAATCCTAGATCTAGATTTTGCATTGCATTAGTTTGCTTTGCATCTCATTTAGGGTTTCAAAATTGCATTTTGCATCACTTAAAAGTACATTTCATATCAATTAAAAGTGCATTTTGAATCATCTAAATTGACAAAAATCCAAAAATGTCGCATACATCTTGCATGTTAGTTGTATTAAGAGTGTTTTTTAGTCATTTAGATCAAAATTTCAGTTAAATTTGCATTCAAAAAGTTATCATTTTGTTCACTTTTTGTCATTAGTTGCATTTTCATTTAAACATCAAAATCTAAAAAAGTTGGTCATAGTAATAACATTCTACAACGTAAAATAGAGAACTTAAGTATCAACTCAAAAAATTAGATTTTAATTTTTAAAACCCCCGAGCAAGGAACCATCGCCCTTGGGCGAATTTATCCCTGTACAAGTTGTTGATGAGTGTTTCTGCATTGCACAACATAGATAAAACATGAGTGTTCTATCTCTCTTGAAAGGAAACTTTCCTCATAAAAATTCAGAAAATAACCCCAAGGTTTTGGATTGTCAAGTATTGACTATTCAAAAACAACTCAGTAGTTAATGTGATTTGTTGGTAATCACAAAGGGCATTTATGGTAACAAAATTGGAAACTTACAAGACTCAATAAGGATTTTATAAAATCTAAAGATAAATGCAAACCCTGACTATATTCTCAAATCTGAGATCTGAAAATCCTATGTTGCATCAAATATAATTGCTTGAGTGATGCCTTTTCCTTAATAACAACCCAGATTCAAAGAAAATATAAAAGGTTTAAAGGGTTTCAAAGAGATTTAATATAAAACCTAAGGAAAATCATGCAAATGGAAAATGCTTTAGATGGACAAGTGCCCAATTGTAGACACTTAAAATTGTCTTGAATGGTATTACACACTTGAATTTGATCACTAACATCATTTCATCCTAAAATTCATCTTATTTTCACCTGTTTAATTAAATAAGCCTACTTATTTAATCAAATGTATCATTTTCATCATTTTTTTCTTGGAAAATTGCTATCAAAGAGAATAGCACTAATTCTATTAATTTGGAATCCAAGATTACATATTCATTTGATTGCAATTATTTATTCACCTGTTTTTTCCGATCTTAACGTCATTGAATGTTTGGCCCTTGAGGGAGAAGATTTCTTCCTTTTTACTTTCGTCCAACCTTACTCCGAGTTGCAGGAGATATTTTGTTCAATACAATTTTCCTACTTTGGTGCTTCTTCGAATAATAAATTTGTTGAGATCACTAAAGATTCAATAGACTGAAAAATGGATTTCCCTTGTGAAATTGGTTCAGGTGATTCGACAAGAGTTGTAGAGGCACCAACTACCTCAATATCATTGTTTTGTGGAGCCATTAAAGGAGTATCCTTCACCATAGGGGTAATTTTAAAGTGGCTTGATTCAGCCCCACACCACCAAGAAGGTTAAGAAGAGACTTCACCTTGCACCTTAACTTGCTTCTTATTACATTGTGAGGTGCCATGGGCTATTGAGAAACATTTTATGCAACGAAAGGAAATCTTTTCATAATCCATCGGTTGACGTCGTCGTCTTTTTCTAACTTTCATTGAGATTTTAGCAGGTAGGCCTTTGGATAAATCGAATTCAAAGCATAAACAAGCACAAGTAGAATTTTAATAATTGATAGTTTCTTTCGAAATGCTATGATACTTACCTAGACCATTTGTAATTGCAATCAAGCACTCAATTTCCCAAAATTGCAGAGGAAGGTAGGGTAGTCTTACCCAAAGGAATTCCAAAGAAAAAGTCTCAGTTCAAGGATCAAAAGAGGGGAACCAAGGCTTCACGCATAGAAAATCTCCCTGGCAGAACCATGAACTTGTGTTGAGGATTAGTTCCTTATCTTCTATAGATTTGAATTCCAAAATAAAAAATCCCTTTGCACATGGTTAAATACTAATTTCATCCACCATATACTCTTTCCAATTTTTGCTTATCCAAGCATGAAGATCGCACAACTTTGGCCAAACCCTCATAAATCTGCATATCAAGGCATGGCCTTTCAGATACTCCTCCTTGTTGAAGGCAATGTTTTCCAAACAAATTTCTGGAGCCGAATCAAAGTTTCAAATCTAAAATGGAGGTTTCAAAGCACAGGGTCGGGAAGGATAATGGGCTTGGGAAGGGGCGCCTAGTTGTTCCTTCCATCTCTACATTTTGTATGGGGCATCGAGACCAAGAGACTTTTTATATTACTCTAGTTTTGAGGAGGATCAGCCTCCCCACCCAAAGCATACCCCTACAGGATTTGAGGACTCTTGGTTATGCTCCTTGTAGGGCAAGAAAATAAATCCTTAGTTGATGTCATGGAAGTTTGGGCACACGAAACTTTCACCGATGGTGCAGAGGGGAATGGAGGAGAGGGTGCTTAAAAACCCTGGCAGGAGAAAATGCAGCACATGAAACCATCGTGCGGAGTCCGAACCTTAAATTGTCTATATCATTTTCATCTATTAATCTAATTAATTTTACTAGGTTAATTCGCCCCCTCTTCACAGTAACATTTCATCTAGTTTAATTGAATAATGCAAATCATTCAATCTAAACCCCCTTATCTCTTCTCTCATTTAATGATAATCCTAAATTTACTCAACCTGCACAATTAAAACTTTGTTTTAATTAACTAATTACTAATTTTCCTCACCCATCCACTTACATAGGGAATATTCCCTTGAAATATTCTTCTATTTGGCTCCAAAAATGGAATATTCTTTCCTAACAAACTTTGTAGAAAACTTTCTAACAACTTTGAAAGTGTGTTTGTTTGAATCATTGTGAGCCATTGATTGTTTCTTTGATCCATGGGATCTTGCATTCTCATCCATTGATGAGAATCCTTGATCCATGCCTTCACCCCTAATTGCATCTTGACCATTGATTGATCAATTTGATCTTGATTCTTGATTCACCATTTTCTCCTATAAATACCTCACATTTTGGAGAGAAATGGATCCACTTCCATCAAAGCAAATTTATGATGCATGTTTGAATACTATCTTTATTCATCCTTGCATCCATTATCAAGCTTTTTTCATCATTTTCATCCACCCTTAGCATAGTTTCACCCATTTTATCTTAAGCTTTCATCAATGGAGTTCAATTAGATGCTCTTTTTATCCAAAGGATTGGGAAAGGGTCGTCATGCCATATCAATATGACACCAATCCCCAATGGGATAAGGTTTGGAGTTTGATATTAGGTTTCTTTCATGCTTTCATGGTTTATTCCATGCTTAGTTTAATGGTTGCTTGTTTTGAAGCTTTCGAACATCTCATTGGAATTGTAGCTTAGTTAGTTAAATATAGCTTAAATTCGTAAGGATCTGGTGTATTTAGCTATTACTATGATTACAATCACATTTTGGCGCTAGGAGGGCTTTAGTAACTTTTTTTGACGAATTTCTCTTAAGTTTTCGTGAGTTGCAGATTCCCAAAAAATAGCGGCACATTTGAAGGCTACAATGATGCGTTTGAATATAGCGACACCTTTGATGCAAATACAATGACGCATTTAAACTATGGCAAAGCCTTTTAAATATAGCAATGTTGTTATCTTTTTGACTAATATCATGATTTTGAATATGGAAACACGGTCCATATAGCGATGCTATTGATGTCACTATTTTTGTGTAGAACGATATTATCACATTTCACCAAAGTGACACACTTGACTTTCAACGATGCATATGACAGATTTACGACACTATTGTAGAACAACAATGTTTTTGTAGGTACAATAGAGAGTCAACTTTTCATGTGTGCTTTAAATCTTTAGTTTCATATACTCCCTGATCTTTTACTGACATCTGGTTTTCTTTTTTGAGGATAACTGTTTTTATAGATTTTTACCCCAACTTGTTGGGGTCATAACTTTCTACTCGGTGTTTGGAATTCAAATATGTTTGCACCATTGGAAAGGTCTCCAAGAGTACTAATGCAGTCCCTAAAAAATTGTGCCTATGGTAGCTAATTTTTAGGGACGGACGCAAGTTTCAACCCCAAATTTTGCTCTAAAGGTCTCTGAAAACGTGATTTACTAGAACCTAGAAAATATAAAAAAAATTGAAATTTTGGATTTTTGGTTTTTCTTAGTTCTAGTTATTGTAAAAGTGTTTTGGCACCTAAGGGATGATATAACCCATCATATGTTGCTTTGCTTTATGTTTTAGGGCTACTAAATCTTCATTGGGTTTTAAAACTTACAATCATAGGACAACTAGCTTTCAATTGGGCTTAAAATTCACAAATGCTTTAAGTCTTTTCAAAGTTGGTTATTAAAATTGAACCCATACAACCTCATTTTGCGATATTGGTTAAAATTGAACAAAACAAATAAAAACTTCCATTAGTGCTTAAAATGAAGTCATTTTGTAATTGGTCTAAAATGAACGAGTGTTTGACGTGCTTGCTTTGCTTGTGTATACTTGTAGTGCATATCCACTCCCCTTGTGCTTCATGCAATCTTGGGTAAAGAGAAACACTCAAGCATCCAAACTTTCTTTTTTTGGTCACCCTAAGAACTTACTACATATCCTCTCCCCTTACGCTTCGTGTGATCTTGGGTGAAGAGAAATATCATTTTTCTTATTATGAGAGGGCCTACTAATGAGATACATCCCACAATGGAGAACTCATCTAACTGACTCTCGATCAAAGCACGTTTATTAGCGGGCTATATAAATGTTGCAAACTTGAAAAATAGTAGCTTCAATCTGCAAGGGATGACATACTGCACCTAATCCAACTCCAAACATATGGGCCAAAAGGGAACAGTTTAATGCCTTAGGTGGCTATAGGTGGGCATACATCTCGACGTTCTCAGCTTGTTGTCATTAAAAGCCTTTGTGTAGTATCCATCCTTGTCTTTCTAAATCATTCTTTAAAGTGATGCATTGGAATTTACTTCCAATAAGTTACTTACCAAGTCTGATTTATGGTTTAGGCATAAAAGCTTAAAGAGAATGGACTCTTTTGCTTTTGTTCCCTCCATAAGTTGCATGTAAAATCATCCCTTCGGGGCATGAGATAAGTCTACCAAGAAGAATGTACCCACTTGAGCTAGGATTGTTATTGCTTGTCGAGTCAGTTTGACACATTGCTTGGTTTCAAAACAAATTAAACAAACATCAACATGTTCATCAAATTTCAAACCCTTTGGACTTAGTGTGAATACCTTTGAAAAGTCCTATATTGCTCTTTGTCCCTATGGATTTTGTCTTTAGAGGCTTCTAAATATTTGGACTTATATCTTAATTCACACTTTCCAAAGTCAACATAGGGAACTATGGCCTTAGCTTCTTGATTTTCACATAATGGACTTTGTGGAATGAAAATTTCTTAAGTCATAGACATTTTTATTTTGTTCTTGACTTAATTAAGACTTCTTCGTGTGGTAAAATCAATCTCACTAACTCAAAGTTTAAACCCAAATGAACACACCACATATTGGGTTTATTTAGGAAACACGTTGACTCCCAAGCAACAAATTGAAACAAGGAAGGTATTGCTAAAGATTGCATCAAAGTGTCATTATCCAACAAACATTGAGTCACAAGTTCTATTTTCCAAAACATTGAGTTCTTAAGGTTTTATCACTTTAGAGGTATAGCATGTTTTTCACTACCTTGGTCTTGTGAAACAAAGGTCCCTTTTAGGTTAACACATTTTGGGTCAAGCATCTCATCCATCTTCACACATTTTACATTCCACTTCACAAACAACTTTAGAAAAATTTGGAAACATCAAAATTTTAGTCTTACCAAACGAATCCCCTAACTTAGCTATTTGTGTGTAAATGAATCCTTTTCTATACACTTAGTTGTGTTAGTCATCATCATTTTGGACTAGCTTATCTTAAAGGTCACAAGTCTACCTTTAGATTTACAAGCTCATTAACACCTTTTATCCAAGACATCAAAACATCAAACCTTTAAGTCTAAAAGTTTTGTACAAAAGTTTAGAAAGTTCATCCCCCATATTATTCACCCTTTTCATCATCCACTCACATCATTGGTCCAAGACAAATTAGAGGGTTCCTTTTATCTAAATTTGAGTCATCTAGAGAGTTTCAACACTATAAATCTCAGCACACCTCTCCCATAGTTGACCCACAATTTATGGTTACAACAAGATCACAACACAAGAGAAACATGGAACGAACCAAAAGCACATCTACCACAAGTGATAATATCCCAGAAGAATTTGATCCAAGGAGCCATTCTCCCCTCGTACAACAACCATAAAATCCATTAGACAAAGGGTATGAGGTAGAATATGTCACAAACAACCCCCATGAGCTCACTAAGGAAGAACTCCTTGAATATCAACAAGATCCTAAGACAAACCACATTGTTACCACTTTGATGAAAAAGAACCCTACCCAATACATGATAGTGTTACCAAAATAAGGGGCTAAAATCCCTTCTACATTTAACTTTGACACAATTAGGGAACAAACCTTAGAGAATATGGCTTCAATTCCTCCAACTTTCATTGCACAACCTTTGACACAAGGATTGACTCAATCTATAAATCAACCTACTCCATCCCTTGTTCCAAGTCAAACATCAACTCTTAGTCTTGCAACTAGAATTACAACAAACCTTGGTCTCACACCCAATGTAGAAGGCAACACACTTTTGGGTACGCAAAACACCAAACTCCATAAAACATAAATTGGACACCAACATTTGGTGCCCCATCACATTCTTCCACCACTGTTCCTGAACATCCTCTACATCCATACGTACCCCTCACATTCCATAACACGACGACGAACTCAACATTTCAAGCGCAACCATCTTCATCCATCACCACAAGTACCACAAGTGTGCCTACTGTTACACAAGGTAATGTGAACCAAGTGCCTCAAGTAGAACAACAAGGGCAAGTTAACACCCTTACACAAAGTCAACCCTTAACACAACAAGGGACATCTTCATCCAACCACCCAATTGGCCCATCAAACCCATTGGTTCCACAAAACACATCAACCCCATCTATCATGCATCTAAATCAAAGCAACACATTGATCACAAATCCCATCAACCAAGGTAATACCTTGGCCCCAAATCAAATACAACAAGTGAATCCTCTACACATCAGTCAAGGGAACCCTTCTAATCAATTGACCTATGGTCCAAATGTGTCATTGATATTGCAACACCAAATGGCACCATCATCTTTACCATTGGTCCCTCAAGCCATGCAAAACCAAACGGGGCCCCAAACTTACATTCCTCCATCCCAATCGATAATTTTACAAGGAATGATAGCACAAAGCAACCCACAAACACTCACCACACAACAACCATCTCAAATCAACCCACAACCCACTCATACCACAATCACCCAAAATCCATCTCACATATCCCAACATCAAAACACTTCCATATTGCAACAACAACAAGCTCAAGCACAATCTTTCCAACAAGCACAACGAGCCTATCAATAGGCATTGCAAGCACAATAAGCTCAAGCGTAATCCTTACAACAATAGCAAGCCCAACAACAAGCTTTGCAACAACAACAATCCTATCAACAAGAATTGCAAGCATAACAAGTTCAAGCGAAATCCTTGCAACAATAGCAAGCTCAACAACAAGCCTTGATTGTCCAACAACAACACGCCCAACAACAAGCATTGCTTTCACACCAACAACAACAAGCCCAACAACAAGTGTTGTTAGTATAACAATACACCCAACAACAAGTGTTTATGCGACAACAAGGTTTGTATTATAATCCCCAACAAAACATCGTGAATCCAACTACACAGGGAGCATATACACCTACCCCACTATCACCACTCTACACACAATACTAATCTCCACTCTACACACCATATCAAAATCCCACTTACAGCTCATCTGCCATCCCACAGTATGCCACATATGCTCCCCCACCAAATCCTCAAGATGATGTTTCATCATAGATCAAAGCACTCACTCAATAGATCCAGGACATACAAATGGGAGAAACAAAGAAACCATATATGCAACAAAACTTGTGTCCATACCCTTTTGATAGGAACATCGCAATGGTACCTTTCCCACCTGGATTTGAAGTCCCAAAATTTGATAAATATGAAGGAAAGGGAAATCTAGTGGATCACATCAAATAATTCCACGTAATGTGTATGGAGGTGGCTTACAATGATTCCTACTTGATGCACCTTTTCCCATGCAGTTTGATAGGCCCGACAATTGATTGGTTCTCACAATTGCCTCCAGGAATTCAAAACTTCTAACAGATAATTGATAGGTTCATAGATCATTTCTCTTTCAATATTGACATGGATGTGATCTTAGAAGAGCTATACAACCTCAAACAAAACAAGGGGGAATCCTTCGCAAAATTCCTACAATGGTGGAGGCAGCGAGCTAGCAAGAGAAAATGGCCTATCCCTAAAGAGCAACAAGTTGGAATCATAATTGCTAATGTTGACACTGATTTATCCTTTCAGTTAAAGATGTAATGTGTCACATCTTATGACAAGATTATCCCTAAGGCCCTTAACATCAAGAGAGCAATTATTGCACAAGGGAACACACAAGTTTACAAGGTCAATCAACCATCTACTAGTTCTAATGACAAACCCCGCTTTTGGGCCAAGAACAAAAATGTTACTAGTGATGTTGTCATTATTCAAGTGCTCATGTCTTAGCAAAGAAATTTCTTCAAGTAGGATATCATTGGCACGTTATGATAGTGGCCTCTACATCAGTACCAAAAGGTGGTTCAACATGAAGGTAAAATTTTCATAAAACCAAAAAATAGTAATAATAATAATAAAAATAAAAATCATCCTCCAGTGAAAACCACTACGATCGCACTTTGGCATGTACTATGATGAAAACCTGACAAACATGTGTCATGAGTAGAATTGAGCATCTATATGATCCTTCTTAGACAAAAGTATCTCATCCTTGTCATGATAAATTCAATGTTCCCTCCATCCATCCAATCTAGCTTTATCCAGATATTCTAGCTTATCTTGATCTTGACAAAGGTTTCACATATACTTCAACTCTACTCATGGCAGACTCTTGATAGGCTCTTTACCATTTCATCCCATTTCATCCCATAAACCATATCTAGCATGTTGAAACTCTATTGAAATCTTCGCATATACATTACCTATCTTGGTTTGTCCATTGATCTATGAAACATTGCTAGACACTAGGGGTAAGTTCTTGCACTCCTATTTTCGAATAACTCTTGATTTATGTCTTATATCTCACAACGTGACATCAACATTGTGATCTAGGTATCATTTACCTCAAAATCTCTCAAAAATCCCAAAACATTTGAAAGGATCATCAAAAAATCAAAAACACTTGCAAAATACAAAATATCCAAAAACATCAAAATCTTGTATAGCCAAAAATCCAAAAAACATTCGAAAAATTGTAAAGTCAAAAATCCAAAACATCCAAAACACATCAAAATCCCTAAACAAGTCAAAAAGTAAAAAAATCAATAACATTGCCATGTCGAACTACGTTGTGTCTAAGCTTGAACGTAGGCAAGACCATCACTAATGTGCCCTCAAGACACCCTAGATCAGTCCTTTATGAGTTCATCATAATAAACTAACAATCTATCAAGTGTTCATATCTCATCAATAAACTGTTACTAGTCAAAGTTAGTTGAACTATGTGGTCTCTGCGTGTATAACATAGGAAAGGCTAATATTTGATAAGCCCCCAAGGCCCTAGGTCAGTCCCTTTTAGGTCTTGGTCAAAACTCAAAAAACACAAACATTTGAAAACTAGAAAATCAAAACATTTGAAAACTTGAAAAAATCCTAAACAACCTCAAATAATCGAAAACATAAACATTCAAAAAGATTAAAAAATAGCCTCAAAACACTTTCGAAATATTGGAAAAACATTGTAATATTCCAAAATAGTCCAAAACCACCCATCCCATTTCGCTTTCACCAGCAATAAAATTTCATCCATAATAAATCGATCATCACACTCACCCTTTGGTAACACAAATGGGAAACAAGTACAACAATCAGCAAAAGTAGAACTTGAAACGTCACAAAAATCAAACTCTTGATCATTATCAAACATGTCAATCAAACCTTATATCAACATCCTTTCAAACAACCTATCAACCTACCACCATCTGCTAGCATGTCCTAGGATGCATCCTTCCTACAATGGGCATTATCATTGACAATCACTTTGGATACTTATCCTCAAAACACATTACACCTTTTGGCAAGAGATATAGATAACATTGACTATTTGTTTTGATATTGTCTTATGATTTATCTTGTTGACCCATTTTGAGGACCTCTTGATGATGTCTATCAAAATGATTTGGAGAGAAAGGAATGGGGCATCGATCATTATCTATCATTTGTTGTGCTTGTGGGATGTTTTTGTAAAATAATCTTGGTGAATACTTGCTTAGTTGTGTGTAGGGAGGTTTTTTTGAATAGATTGTCGACTATTGCGCATGCTTTGGTCTGAAATATTCTAAACTTCTAAACTACATTCCAACAAGGTTTTCGTATGTCAAGGTGTGAGCAAGGATTATCATATCTATTTGTAGAGTCAAAGTCCATCGCACTAGACCCAACACCATCTAGGTTATCATAGAGGCATCCTTTTGCCTAGCCCGCTTAGGCCTTCTCCTTCTTCTAAATCCACAAAAAATTGTTGTATCATCAACAAACTAGATATTCATGAGCTCATTGTTATCGGGAAGAGCCAATCATTTGATTTTGAGGGAAAAGCTTGTGCCCCTTAGAAGGAAATGGATTGCATTAGATGCAATTACAAATAGAGTAGGGTCTAGGGGCCATCCCTGCATCATGGACCTTTCTAGGTTGATCTCTTTAGAAAGGGAGCCATTAACATCTACTTGGGCAGTTGCATCCTTTAGTAGTGTATCAACCATACTGCATAATTCCTTAGGAAAACCAAATGCTTCTAATGTTATTCTTAGAAAGGCCTATTCCACTTTGTCATAGACCTTCTCAAAGTCCAACAAAAGCATGGCTGAGTTTTTCTTAGAGAGTTTTGACAATTCCGTTGCTTCCCGACTGGCTATCAAATTTTCAAGAATATACCTTCCCTTAATGAATCCTATTTGGGTGTTGTTTATAAACGTAGTGTTGGAAGGTTGGTGCCTTCGTCCCCTTTGATAGGTTGGTGCTTTTCTAGCTTTCCATGGATTTGTGACATGGCTTAACCACCTCCTGTGGATCTTATATAAATATGACATTTGTATCAGGCAATAATAGGTTGATCTTTTGGTGCAACAACAAAGCCATTGCAACAAATGGTATCAAAGCGAGGTCATGGGTTTGAATCTTGCGTTTGCATTGAGGGGGATTGTTGGAAGGTTGGTGCCTTCATCCCCTTGGATAGGTTGGTGTTTGTCCAACCTACTGTGGATTCATGACATAGCTTAACCACCTCTTGTGGATCTTGTATAAATCTAGCATTTGTATCGAGCATTAACAGGTCGACCTTTTGGCATAACGATAAAGTCATTGCAACACTTAGGTAGGATGTTGATTACCCTCATGGCTAATATTTTTTTCAAGATTTTGTATGAAACATTTAGCAATGTGATTGGTCTCCAATTTTTTTATGCTAGTTTTATCCCCATCCTTTGGTAGAAGTTTTATTAGTCCTTTATTTATGTTATTCCTAGGAGAGCCTTTATTTAGGGCTTCCAAGTACACCTAATGCAAGTAATCACATATCTAATCCACGAAGGTCTTATAAAATTTGACCGATAGCCTATCTGATCTTGGAGACTTGTCATTGTTCATAGAGTTGATGGCTCTCCTAATTTTATCCTTAGTGATACCCTCAGATAGCATGGTTGCATCTTCTCTGGAGATTTTCTTGGGAATCATATTCTCGACGAGTGCCTTGGATCTATGTCCTTCCTCACTATTTCCTTCAGAGGAGAGTAGCTCCTTATAGAAAAGAAAGAGTTGATTCAGGATATCTTCCCAATTTGAAAGGAGAGACCCATTGTGGCAGATTTGGTCAATTTTCTCTCTCACCCCCTTCTCTTTTATGTATCTAAAGAAGAATTTTGATCATTTTATCACCATTTCTTAGCAAATTAAGTTTGGCTCTAACTTTTATCCCTTTATCTTGTGAGTTTGTAGTCTTCTCAAGGCATTTTTTCGCCATATTGAGTTCCTCACTTAGTTTCTCATTTAGGGGGTCATTTTGGATATTAGACTTTGCCTTCAATAGCTCATCTTGGAGATAAGTTTCCTCTCTCATTCTATCCATGGCCTATTTTTTTCCAATGGTTTGAAATGGGATTCTCCAACCATTAACATTGTTTTCCCATCTTTTAATTTCTCCTAGACCTTTTAGCATCCACTTATTGATTTCTCTTAATGTGATTATGGATGTCTTGCAGTCACAATCCTTCAACATATTTGCATTTAGTATGAAATTTTGTTCTTTCTTTGACTCTTTTGTCCTAGCAAAGTTTAATATTAAGGTTGCTTTAATTGGGTGATGATTAGAGATAGTATATGGATAAACCATCACACTATGGCCATCATTTAGGGGGCGAAGTTAAACCAATCTTTGTTTGCATGAAATCTATCTGACCTGATATCCTTTCCCCCCCTTTTTGTGCATTGCACCATGTGTATCAAATACCATTTTTATAGCTTTTCTTCCCTTCCATTGGGTCAATGAGGTTAAACTTGGATTTCAACCTCTATCAATATTGTTTTTCAATGTCCTTCCAATCAATATCCAAACCATATTTTTTGTCCTCCTTATTTTATACCATATTAAAGTCACCCCAAGCACCCAAGGGATGTCAGGTAGATTTACCAACCATTTCCATAGCTCAGTCCTTTCTTTGTGCTCATTTGGTACATAGATAGAACATATGCCAAATCTAGAAGTCCCTTTTTCAAAGGTGGCCCAGACAACTCTATTGTAGGGAGAAATTCTAGATCCTGTCAAATGTTGGTTCTAGTACTTAGCCATTAGAATAGAAGATCCACCCCTGCCCCTACCATGGTTGGTGACAAGGTAAGAGAAGCTATTCCAGATGAACCTCAAGTTGATATCAAGAGTGGAACCAGTAGCCTCGACCTCCTGAAGGAGGATTAAATCTTTGTTTTTTTCAAATTAAGGAACCTTCTAACCATGTATTTCCGGTTAGGGGATTCCAAACCCCTTACATTCCATGATGTACAATTAAGATTCATTATTGAAAATAGTTAGGTTTTTCTCTTTTTCATTCCTAAATAGCTCAAAGTATTTAGGAGCCTTATCTTCACTTTCTAGCCTTTTTGAGGCAGGCATAGGGAGGACCACACTTGTATTCTTCCTTTTTCTTTTGCCTATATTGATGCTACTTCTGTTGAGGGTGATTACCATATCTTTCTTCCTCCGCCTTTTTTTTTGTTGAAGAGGAGGACAAGCATTAGAGTCTTATTTCCATTCAATGAACTTTTCTTTGTCCAAACATCCATTGCTTTTTGCAGGTTCAATGGTGTTATCCTTTTCATTTCCTGGTCTATTTTCAAGACCAATTTCCCTAGTAGCCCATTTGTTTATTAATTCATTTAGGGAGTCCAAATTACTTTCTAGTGATTGAATCTTATTTCCTTCATCTTTATTACATAAACTCAAGTTTCTTTCTAGGTTGTTTGTGGTGCTTTTTCAAGAATCTTCCCTAGTATTTTTTGGAAGATTACTATTGTTGTCAATCTACCTAGGTGATGACTTCTCCTTATCTTCCAACAACATATTAAGTGCCCCCAGGGCACTATCACTCATCTGTTTCACAAACTCCATATTATTATGGCAAATTGGAGCAATTTCACTATTTGGGGTTGCATGCATGCTAGTACCCTAAGGGTATCTAATACCCTATTGTTTGAGCTCATATTAAGAGATGATACTTTTCACCCTAGATTTTTTTTTGTATAAATCCTTATTTGCAATTTCATTTACAAGAATTTTTTTTTTAAATGGGGTCTCTATGGGTTCCCTTGCTGTTATATTTTTTAATGAACACTTCCACTTCTTTAGGTTCCCCTTCATTCTTGTTCTTCCCTTCATTTTTAGACTGGTTTGCTAGTTTAATATTGTTTCTGATTTTTTTTCCAAAACAATTTGTTGAGTGTTTCTTTTCACAGCCATTGGTGCCACAACAATTCCAGGACTTAAGGATTGGTTGGTTTAGTTCTCTTTGCATCCTATTGGGGTTTCAAGGTTTTTATTTGTGTTTACGGATGCAATTCCATAGAATTTCTCCTCTTGCAAAAGAGGATCGAAGGAGTTTCTATCTAAAATAACATCTTGAGCTCCAAAAGTTGGAAGATCTTCATCTTGCGATTCAGGGGGATGAAATTTGTGGTTCCATTGTTTTTGTTTGGAGGGGAGAAATCTCTGTCTTTCCTTAAATTATACTAAGGATTATCCAACTAGTTTGAGCCAGTATTCCCCAAAATGCTTGAAGGAAATGAGTGCTTCATGTCATTCTCATCGATTTACCCAGTTGGGACCCCAATGTTTATTTGGAAGTCTCTTGATCTCAGAGTTTCAACATCAAATTTATGGGAAAAAACCTCACCCTTAGATCCAGACTTAGTGGTGTTTTTGTTAGGGTTTTTATGGATGATAGGGCCTACCTACATAGATAGCATGCATGTAGCTCGCCCAAGATTTTGATTGGACAAGAGTGAACATAATTGACTTTCATGGCCTCTGGTATTTCCACCCACAGGGTTAGTGAAATTAGAGCACAAGCATTCATATCTGGGAGAGACACCTGCAACCTATCAACCCTAATCACATTGCCTAGAGGACCCAAAATTTGTGGGATGAACAACCATAAATCTAGAGGAACATTTTTCAATAGAACCCAACTAGGGCATGAAAGTGCCATGATTTCCTTTGTGTTGGCCTGGTGAGACCAAGCTAGAGTTATGAATACACTTTTTCCTACATTCCAATAGGGCTTATTTAGGATTTTTTCTTGCATCTTTTGGTATTTTAGGAAGATTAAAAACAAGCCACGTTGTATCATTCGACAAAGTGAAACTGAAACCCCTATTATTTTCCAAACATTGATAAACCAACTATCAAGAAATTTCCTTGCAAGTAAATTCTTAGAATCAACGACCTCCATGAAAATGGTGACATTTTTCAATCTAATTATTTCACATTTTATAGCTTCTTTCATTTCTTCATTAGGAACGATAACCATTTTTCAGGGCGACTGAAGGAACACTTACCTTATTCCTTGCCATCCACTCCAATGCCTTTGCTACCACCACAAGAACGAGGGATGAATTTTGCACTTGCAATGACTGAAAGACTTTCTTTTGCCACCATGTCTCGAAATGATTTATAATAATCATCTAGTTTATTTAGATTTTCTAAGCCATTTGCATGTGGGACGAGGGGGGGTCGTACCCCCTCAATTAAGTCTCACAAATGATCAAGTAAGCTTTCACACAAACGAACATAAATGTGAAGCTGGAGACAATACCCACACACATGCGAAAGCAAGAACTAAATTGCAAGCAATGAAGGAAATGAATGAGGCTTAAATTAATGAGTACGAAGGATCAAACCTTTGTGGGGGAGGGTAAGCCTCCCTCATCGCTGCTAGTTGAATGAAGACCTAGCTTGGAAATGCGTGCCCCCATCCTCTTCACTAGTTACCTTACGATATTATTGTTCCAACAAAATTTCCTTATGTTATATCTCCAAAAAGAGTGGTTAGAAATCATGAAAAGAAAATACAATATTCATCATGGGAGTTTCCAAGTTTCTTGGAAAATTGTCACTCTATCTCATTATTGCTTGGTCACCTTGTTGATTAAAAGGAGCCTTAGAATTCAATTCCCTAACGTGTCTTGGGAAGAATTTCTAGCTTGTAACAATATTAATGACATACTTATGAGGCCAGGGTTAGAGGAAACAAACAAGGCTCAAGAGTTGAATGAATAGTCTATAGTTGATGAGGAACATGCACTATCTTCCTCACACATTGCATCACCTACTCGCAACATAGATGCTCAATCAGAGCTAGAAGCGTAGGAAACCCAATCTACAACCTCTAAGACATAGCTCGCATCAACTATAGAGTTGGAAACCCCTGCTACCACTAAAACCCCTTCCAAGCTCAAGTAGCACAAAAGAAAAAGTATACCCTTTTCTTTTGCACCAAAAAAGAAGCAGAGAAGGTCAGTGCAGCCCAAAAGATAGTCATGTTGCCTTAAGAAGAAAGGCACTGCAAAAGGAAAGGCTAGGCCTCAATAGGAAAAGGTTGTTATAATGGAGTTTGAAACATACCCACAAGAAGAAAATTTTCCTAGTGATAAAAAAAAATAAAATTTGCAATTTTTGTACCTGAGCACCAGCTCATATTCTAAATCTGAAGATTTATTCACAATGAGGAAGAATAATAGACCTCATAATAGTCCAACTACTAAATTTTTTTTGCTTCACTAGTTGAGATAGATGAAATATTTTTGGAAGATGAGAATGAATTGTTTTTAACAGGAAAAGATGAAAGTAAGGAGTTGCAAGCAACTCTATAGAGAATAAGAGAACAAGAAGAACAAATCAAGGGATATCAACAAAGAGAGAATGGGTTGGATAATAGGGTTAAAGAATTGGAGAAAAAATTGCATGTTTATGAGTAGCAAGGAGTAGGTTTGGATAAATTGGCATAGTTGACCATTATTGAAATTAAATAAAATACTCTACAACCTAAGATTTAGAATGAAGCTCCAATGATGCCAAAAACTCCTATCACGGTTACCCTTGGAATTGAATTATGGAAGAAAATAAAAGAATTATCTCAATCACAAAAGAATTAAGATAAAGAAAAAATTGAGTTGATAGCAACACACACTAGAGAAAATGAGAAGGATGCAGAGATTAAAAGACTAAAGGTGAAAATGAAAGAAATGGCTGATAAAACAATTCAACTTTTGGAATGTAGACCGTTTGCTAGGGTCTACACCATATTTCTGTAGGAGAAATTTTTAAGTTTTCAATTCATCCAGCTAACCAATGACCTCTCAATTTCGTTATTTTCACCCACGCCATTCTTAAAATCCTATCAAGAGGCCACACTAGATATGCAAGATCAATTATGTGAATTCTATTTGCATAATTTAGCCATTCCCTATGACACTGCCTGGAGTCCACTTATCTTTGTGGGAAATGTTCAAATAAAGGCATTAGCCACATTTATTAGAAAATAACATCAAAGAGGATAACTGCAACGAGACTATCAAGAAAAGGAGAAGTTACCTCCCCTCCATATTCAAGCAGAGGTAGAGGATCCCCAAAGGATAGTGGAGGAACAAATTGACCTCATAGGTAGATGTTGGGTGGAGAGGAAAATTTTGGATTGCAAGGAATGAGATTACAAAAGATTCCAAGAACTAATAGCAGGAGCAAGAAGAGAAGCACTTACCTTCTCAAAGGATAAATGGAAAGAGTTGACACAAGAGCTGAAAGAAGGAACCCCATTGTGTTTTTAATTACTTGGCAATAGTTAAAAAATCCTACAAGTATATCACATCCACCCTCCAACATCATATTACCTAGTTCCCTCTAATGTTTCATCTTCCCCTTCTCTTATTTCCAATTCCACATTGGACAAGGAGAAGGGAAGAAATAGGGGCAACAAAGCAAGCTAGATGAGAGAGGATGTTTGAACATAAGGGATTCTACCTGAAGCAGGGTGAAGGGGTTACTAACACAATGGATTACAGATAAATTACATTACAACATAATCAAAGACCTTAAACTGCTAAGGATAAGCAAAGAGGCAAGTTGGGGGAATTACGAGCCTTAGAAATATCCCGCTTTCCTTGCTTTAGTTTCATACTTTTCATTATATTTTTGTTAAGTTTCAAAGACATTTCCAAACCTTTTCATATATTCTAAGTATTTAAAGCATTGAAGATAGTATATTATATTGATAAATAATTGTGTGAATTCTTGAATGTTTATGGAATTTAATGGAGTTTTATGATTAATTATAGTTATTAATGATGAAAGATACCTTTGGAATAAACTAACCCCCATAACAAAGGATCTATCAACCTACGACAAAAGTATTTTCAACCTACAACAAAAGGATGCCAATCCAACACAATCAAAGGAGGTGATCAATTACAATACGTGCATTTTTTTGAAGCTAATTTAGACAATCGTAGAATGTGTAAACATGATCTATTCATGGATCACTCCATCTATTCACTTTTTGTTATTAATGAATCGTGGAGGAAAGAAGAGAATTGTTCTAACAGTTGTTAGTGGCTTGTAATAAGTTCTTTCCTGTTAGGCACTATCATGCCCCCATTGAGAAATATACTATACAACAATGCTCAAACCTCTTTATAATCTTAATGCTGGTCGATCCCTATCACCATTCTTTATATAAAATTAACTTCTCATTTAAACATGGGACGACCTCATGATTGATGCCCAAACTTGCATATAAATAATGTTAATGTTGACTAACCACAACTTGATATATGTTCAAAGGCATATAAATAAACTATTAATTTCCCAAGCTTCATAAATGGTGGATTACTAATGAAGGAGCAACAATTACTAAGGAGGACGCAAATTGTAAATGCAACAATCACTAATAATGTAGTGATAATTATTATTCAAAGAGCAACAAATGTCTTAATGAGTATGTAGCAAGATAATTATGAAAGCCAATGATTAATTGTAAAGAGGCAAAAATTATAATTAGCCAAAGGTAGCGATCAACTTGAAGAGGGACGTGTCCCTTATCAAGGGAAAGATACGATGGAAAAGCCATGTCTTTTCCCCCATTGTGGGGATATAAAAGGAAACACATTTCAAAGAAGGGGGATCATCATCAAATCATTCATTAATAAATTTGCATTTAGAAAAGCAACAACTATAGATACAATTAGTGATTGGTATGCACTTGAATATATATATATATATATATAGGCATGAAAATATATGTATAGTTACTTTCATAATGAATGATTTGCAATAAGGAAGATATGTTATGTCTAAATGAGTAAATAAGGAAAGATAGTGAATTTGTTTATATTATTATAATTTACATCTTTTTCTTTAAGCAACCATGTGTAAGGATGGTAAGGAGACATATTGAAGGGTGATATGGTAATTATCTTGGTTAGATGTTCCCAAAGGGATTGTCTTGGCTGGATGTCCCTAAGATGAAAGGAATTGTCTTGGTTGGATGTTCCTAAAGGGGTTGTCTTGGTTGGATGTCCCTAAGATGAAAGGAATTGTCTTGGTTGGATGTTTCTCTTCTAGCGCCCTATGATGCATTTCTCACCCATCCCTACCACAATTGGTTGTTGGAAAGGAGTCTATAGATTAGATTCAAGTGTAGGTTGTTGTTCATTATTTCACAAATGTTAATAGTTTATTAATTCTTAAGTGCAATATATGTTATATAATTTGCTATGGAATATCATCTATAAGATAGTTTTATGTTATGTAATTATCACCTAAGGAAATCCAGGCATGCTCCAAGTAGGGGACATTACATGCACGTATTCAGTTATAACCATCTTCTTATCTGATGTAGAGTCCTTGTTGGATTCTTACACTCTTACTTCCGCTAGCTTTTATTTTACTATTAAACTAAGACCTAGTCCTCTTCCTATGTTTTCGAGAGAGTTGACAGTTGCTTATAGTTTGTTTTTAGTTTTGAAATAATAGGAATCTCACATATCCTACATATATCTAATCTTGTGAGAAACTAAGCTAGCTAGATTTTTTGTATGAAATAGATCTGAATATAAGCATTGCCAATTAGATAGTTTGTTTGTAAGTCTTTGTATGTTCAATTTGCAATAAAGAAGAAGACACCATTTCCCATGAATCTTCAAGTTAGAGCTTGAAGGTGTTTGTGGAATTGCAACAACTCAAGCAAGGGCCACTTGAGGTACAACAATATCCATTGCAGTTTAAATTATTTAGCTTCAGTAGAATAATTTTTTTAATCATATTTTTTGATTTATAGTCTATTGAGTTGTGGAATAAATGATTAGTTTTTATTGAATCAATTTGTATTTTACCAAGTCATTAAGTTATTGTTTGTGTAGGAATAGTTATCTATAGCAATTATTATGGTTACCTACAACAATTGTTATTTATCTGAATTTGTTTCTAGATTTAGTTATTTCAGTTAAGATGCTTTAATTAAGTTTATTTTTATTACTTGTCTATACACAATTGATTAGGAAGCTTTAGGATTCTCAGTCACACATACAGTGCTAGCATCATCTCAAGATTACGATTCCTTGGTTGATAATTTAAGTGAAGCACCTCTAGTACAATGAATTGTTGAATAAGGGATCTCTTGGTCCATTAAGTTGTATGTATGCTAGATCTACATCAATTGATTGAACATAAGGGGGGGGGGGGTCTACAACCAACACAAAAAGAAATCCAATTGTGAATAAAATCTCTAGGTTAACACAATGTAGTCGGGTTTTTTGCACATGGGGTTCAACCCCTCTGTAATTTAATTGTTGACGTTTAAAATAAAAAATATACATTTGAATTGACCATATTTTGGTTATTGTTTGACCTTGTATGGAAATTTTGACTTGCAAACACTTATGGGTATATTAATAGCTTCATTAATAATATTTTATATATAAAAATATATACCCCATATAAAAAATACATAAGCATGCACTGTGTATGGATTACGATAGCTTGTACAACAAAGCAACAAACATGGAGACCTATAAAAATAATTAGAAAACAAAGATGATTGTAGAGTATACATGCATGTGTGAATAAGATCAACCAAAGAAATAAATCCTTTCAACTAAACAAAAATGTTATTTCCTCCTCTCCAACCTGCAAAATAAAATATAATGGGAAGAGCAAACTCTTAAATTAATCCTTAAAGGAATTAGGACAACTTGATATGTTCCCTAGATTCAAGGGTGGATATTTATTTCACCCAAGGTATAAGATCTATTCCTCTCTTAACTTGAGATGCACTAAGTTATATTAAATGTTTAATTCAATGGCATTTTGATTATGAGTTTATCTTTGTGAGAGAAAAATATTAATGAAACCCTCACTTTAGTGTAAACTAAACTATATTTGTAGATAAATTATTAAAATAAATTAATTATTTGATCTCATAATTAAGAAGGGTGTCTATAATTATTTTTTAAAATAATTGTTTGATTTAATTATAATCATTGTTCGCTGGGATAATTAATTTATCCTACTCCTCATTAAGTATTAATGGGATTATTGAACATTAGAGAAATTTGTAATTAATTGGTTAAGTAATTTATTTTTATAAATGCGAGGTTTGGGTTAAGAGTGCCCTAAAGCGAATAGTCTTTAACTGGAATAATAATTAATTAAAATCTTCCAAATCAAATCAAGGTTGTGCACCTTATTTAATTACCCACCTTGTAGTTTAAATCTTAATAAATGAGTTAAATGAAAATTCTCACCGAGAGAGTATTGAAAGGGTTTAGTGGCAAATTAATTTATCATGCTAAAGGCATTTTCATTAATTAATAGGGAAATTTAAATAAATTAATCCATTAAAATAAAAATACATGTTTACAAGATAGAATTGAGTTTAAATGAATAAGTCAATTATCTTTAAGATTCAAGTGAAATATCAATGAGAATCTAGTATGATCAATTGGGGAATTCAATTCATTTAAATTAATGCTCCATTTTATTTAAACATTATTAAATTTAAACCACCAAACCATTTAATTTACAACAACGTGACATGCATGCAATTGGGTGTCTCACTAGTTGTTCTAAATGCCAACCATCCACATTTGATTAAACCATTAATTTTATGAAGTCTAGGGACCTAGATACTTAAATGGGTTACATCTTAATGTGTTAACAATTAGTTTGTCTTAGTTAAACATATTATTGAAAAAAGCAATGTAATTGAGTTAGTGTTAGGCATTAGGTCATTTCCTCTTATTAGGCATGCTACGAGCTAGTGTGTAAATACTTTTTTTTAAAAATTGTTAGTTGTGTGTGATTCTTCCACATTAAAATGTGAATATGACATTCACATGGGGACACTTGAGCAAAATTTGAAGCTAGGACATCTCATGAGACTTCCTATCTCACATTACTTCTTGGTGGGGGAATTACTCCATCATTCATCATTTGATTTATTGTTTTCTAAGGGGAGAAATGTTATTTGCCACAAACGAGTCATCTTTAGCATTCCTATATATACATTTTTTTATGGCACAAGTGCCATTATATTGGGGGGGGGGGGTTCATAGTCTCTTTCTATCTCCCATGGAGGGGGTGTTCATTGTATAATTGTGATGCATTTGTTCGTTTGTGATTTATGTTGAATCTCCATCCATCCCTTGTATACTTTTGTTTGTTTGTGATTTATGTAATCTTCATCCATCCCTTGTATTTTTTTGTATATTGTCTCTCTTTTAGAGGGTAGTTTTTTCTTATGGGTTTCTCCTTTTCCTTGTTCATGAAAGATTCTTTGTAAATTGGTATCTAACACGGCCTTGTAGTTGAGACCCATCATTGCATCTTTATATGTTTTATCACATCTTTAAATTGCACTTAAACGGTGGTGTTAGTATAATATTTTTATTTAATTTGGATATGTTTATTTTAAGTATAATATTACACTTGTATATTAAGTTCATTTAGGCAGGATAAAATATTTAGCTTTCATATTCTCCTTATTCTATGGGATAGAGTTTTTTTCCTTGTTGTCATAAATTTGAAAATTTATAAGAAATCCCTTATTTTTTGGTTTTATGTTTTGTCTCTATCTTCATTAGATTTATAAATTTTAAGACTATTCATATTGTAGTTCTTTTTCTTTCCTTAATTGATTCAATAGTTTCTCTTTATGAATTCTTAATAGAGATTTGCATTTTTGACACTTACATATCTCTCAAATTTGTTGACTTGCAATTATGTGGAGAGGCATCTACACTGGTTGGAGCACACTCTAACGACTGACTTCATTATTGGATTTGTGGTGAGCCCAGGTCATATTCCGTTCTCTCTTCTTTTTCTATTACACTTCATTGGTGTCATTCTTACACATCACTGTCAGGCAACAATTAAGAACTTTTAACTATACAAAAAAATCAATCTATGGCAAAAATAATTTTGAACTTAAAACAATAAAATTAAGCTTAAATAACTATTCAATAAACTTAAGCTTAAATAACTATTCAAATTATATTAATTATTAATGATAAACAATATATTATATATTATTAATGATATAATGTATTATTTAAACTATATTTACTATTATATAATATATTTAATATATTATATATTAAATACAATTTAAATAATATTTTGTATTGATAATAAATGATATATTAATAATATATAATATATAATACATTATTTAAATTATAGTTAACATTATTTAAATATATTATATAATATTAGATATATTATATGATATATGTTTAATAATTATTATTGATATATATTATTAAAATTATATTTAATATATTTCTAACTTTGGTTTAAAAATTATTTAAATAATATATGTTATTGTTGACTATAATGGTGATGGCGAATATAGTTTAGGGGAATGGAAATTGATTGGCCAAGGAATAGGTTAAGCTTCAACTACTTAAGTGGCACAAGTGAGCTTGCTTAACTTGTTCCTTTTGTTAACTAATCTATGCTCCCTAAAAAAATAGCAATATAGTCAACAATAAATAGTAATATTTAATCATATTTAATAATTTGATCACATAGTGGGTGGTTGGGGGATGACCCTCCAAATTGGCGGAGGGATGTTGGCGGATGTGTTGAGTGGCATACTTGTGGGGGTGTATTTTGTTGAGGTGGACGCTGGCGTGTCAGGTTGGTATCGTCGATCAAGGCAAGTAAATATAATGATGGACGTCAGTTCGAGCACGTTTCCTAAGGATGGTTGTGCATACGATGCAAGGATTGAAGGACAAAATCACTGGTGCAAGGATACCTTACCTTGCATAGAAATTATTGCTCATTCGTGTGAAGTCTGAATTGTTGGTGTTTGTAGGCTCTATTAATGTGTGAAGGTGATAGTTGTGCAGCATAATAGTTTTTTCTTGGTGGTGATGCTTTGTTAATGGTGTGGTGGTTGGAGGACTTCGCTCGGCTTCTGGAGTTGTCTGCGAACAACAATGGTTGGGAGTTTGAAGTTCATTATTTTCGTTTCGGTGGAGGGCTTGTCATGGTTTGGTGCGGATACACCAATATATTTGAGTGCAAAGTCAAGGCAGGTCGTGTTTCGTGAGATCACAGATCAAAGGTTGAAGCGAATTTTGCTCAACATTGATCCTCTCATTGTTGCGGCGGTTAAAATGGTTTTAGGTGTTGGCCATCTTGGGCCCAAGGAGTATGGGAGGGATAATGTGCATATTTCTTCGTGGTTCTTGGCTTCTCTTCTCAATAGTTGAGTTCCTAAGTTAGAGGTGAAGGAGTTGTTGGTGAGGCTGTTTTAGGAAGGATTTGGTAGGCGGTGTGGAGGAGGTTCTGAAGGCAGCAATCTTAGGCACGTGGATCCCTAGACCAACGGATTTGGAGCTTCTATGAAAGACCAATGAGGCCGGGAAATTCTACCCCTTTCTCTTGGACTTGAGCGAAGGGCTCTCGTGTGTCATCATATGATCGTTGCAGTGGCGGTGGATTATTTGAAGAAGATGTTAGGGTTAATGGTGGCCGAAGGCTTCGACTGGGTTAAGGACTTCAAGTCCTTTGCAAATCTTAACGGTTTTCTATAATTTGGCAGGTTTCTAATTAGTAGGTATTTGCTATGGTCTGGTGGTGGGGTGTTTATGTATGAGGTTTTTTGGGTTTGGGTTGTGGCACAACCAATTTTGTAAGCTATAACGCCATGAACATTTTCACTATGCTGGTGGTTGGTAGTCTGGTATTTTTTGGGGTTGGAATGGGAGAATGATATTTCCTACTTAGCAGACGGGTGTATACTTTCTTTTTAATTAATATAAACTAAAAATCTTAGTATCAAAAAAAAAATTAATCACATAAATATAATTAAAATCATATATTATATGTAATCATATAATATACTTAATATTATATAATAATAATATAATAGTGTATTTTTTTAATTAATATTCAATATATTATACATCATTATATAAATATATTAAAAATTAATATTTAATATATGATAATTATTAATAATTATTAATTAATAACTAATATTTTTTATTAATATGAAATATATATCTATAATTATTATTATTCATATATAATATATTATTTAAACTATATTTAATATATTTCAACTATTACTTTTATGGTTGATGATCCATTAACACTGTTTAAGGGAATGAAAATTGGTTGGCAAGAACAGGTTAAGCTTTAATTACTTAGGTGGCACAAATGGAGCTTACTTAACTTGTTCCTTTTATTAACCAATTTCCACTCTTAAAAGTCAACAATATAGATAATCAAGCAATCAACAAAAATATTGAATGATATTTAATAATTTGATCAAATAAAGTAAGATGAACACATTAATTATGAATTAATATTATTCAATACATATTAGTTATGAATTAACATTATTCCATACATATTAAATAATAATTTAAATCATTTATTATCTATTAATAGTATTTAATATTATATAATAATAAATAATATATTTTTTTAATATTAAACATATTATATATCATTATACAAATATATTAACTAATATTGTTTTAAGTTCGATTGAATTTTTTGTATAAAAAGTTTTTTAACAGTTGTCTGAGAGTGCCTGCGTAAGAGTGACTGGGAGAGTGACAGCAACAAAAACGGGAAAAAAACAGGAAGAACGGAATAAGACTGGGTACCACGAATCCTGTACGAAGTTAAGAGCGTGCTGGTTAAGCCCAGCAGTCTACACTCGCATTATAGGTCTTAACAAACCCGTGTTCCCAAAATCCTTTTTATCACAGTTTGCTTATTAATCCTTCAACACTGCTTTTTCATCCTTTAAAGCGACTCTTTTGCAACATAGGAGTAAATCCAACTGTTTAAGCGATCGATGAAGAGCACGACGGGAAGGAGATGGAAAAGGCGCTGCTCAAATTGCTCGGCAACGGCCAATCTGTATCCACTGTGCTCGTTCCTCTGTTGAAGGAAGCCAGAGCATTGTGACTCTTAAGATCTTTTTTTCTCTCTGCCTTCAATTGTCCATAACATTCTTCGACAATGAGCTAGGGTTTCCAGTCTCCATTTTGTCGATGCTTCTTTTTTGGGGTAGTTAGATACCTATTATAGTGATAATATATTGTATTCCTTTTTGATGAATACAGATTGCATTTAGGAGAATTGTTTTGTGTTATGGTAGATTCACATCATAGTCAATCCAGGTGTTGCTATGCTGGAATTTGTAACGAGGATGGACAATCTGTTCTACCACACATTAGAAGGAAGAGCGAAGCGCGTTTTTCTTTTAAATTTGATTCGTTATGCTTTATGCGTGAATCCATTTGTATGAGACATTATGTCAAACAGTTCCTTTGTTAACCCTTGCTTTGACAGATCAATGCATGTAGTTTCTGAAACCATTCTCTCAGACTACTTTCCCATCTATATTTTTTTATAGAGTTCCAACAATACCAAAATGCTATGTCCCATTTCTTTCTTAATATTGCATTTTCTTAATTATGTCCGTATTAAGTAAGAGAAACTTTTCCAAAATTTTGCAAATAAATCGATCAATGTGAAGTACCTCATTATCAGTTGCATCCATCTTGTAAATCCATCATTCACCAGTTTCTGTGCGGTTACATCCCTTAAACTTTTGCTTCTCTAAGTAATGATGATGATTTCACTCCGCTCATCTTAAGCTAATTGTATAGAGGCAAAACAACTTCCACTGTGAGCGCTTTTATCTCCTCCATCCAGCTCTCCAGCGCAACTGCCGGCTACAAAACAAACGACTAAGCAATTTCATAACTTTCAGATTCGGTTCTAGGAAAATTCACAGACAGAAAATTTATTGTGGAAAAATTTACCATCGAAAAAATTTCGAAGTTAATCGAAATATATATTAAAAAATATTAGTGCGCTGAATTTGTCATGGCGGTGAATTGCTGGTATGCCTGCAGATTCATAGAATGCCAATCCAAAATCTTCTTCTAATGTGAAAAAGAGGTGTAAATTTTTAAGGGGAGAGGGTCAATGTATTGCCACATATTTATATCTTATATGTATTTTTTAATTGAAGATGACATTAAAAGATGAGTTACTTGACATGGAGTAATTGACAAAATTAAGAAAGTGTGGGAACCAAATGTTTCAAAGAGAATCCATTGAGTGTGAAAATTGTGTTTTTTAATTGAAGATGACATTAAAAGATGAGTTACTTGACATGGAGTAATTGACAAAATTAAGAAAGTGTGGGAACCAAATGTTTCAAAGAGAATATGTCGATGTGAAAATTTTGACAAAATTGAGAAATCACTCTATGATAAAGTGTTTCAAAATGATAAAACTGAAAAAGTGTGTTAATTGCTTGACAAAATGTTTTATAGAGAGCATGACAAATGTTTGGAAAAATTGTGAAAATTAAGTGTGTCATTTGTTTGATAAAATGTCTTCAATCTCAACGAATGAGGTTATTCATATTTTTGTCACATTGTTCATGAATGATGAAATGGTTGTTTTTTTTTTCTACTGAATTAATCAACCTTAATTTTTAGAGATGTTGCATAAGGTTTTGTGTTCAATAATATTTGTAAAAGGAAAATAATTTATGAGAATTTGGTATTTAGCACTAGTGATCTATGATAGAGATTTATGTGACGTGGACAAGTCTATGCCACATAACCTGGTCCTATTCTGTATTCCTTCTCTTCATCAGTTGAAGTATTAATTGTGTATGTACTTGCTAATCAAATTTTAAGTTTTTTAAATAATAATTAGAAAAAGTGAAGGATATGGTCTTTATTTCTTTTACATTTTGCCTTCAATCTTCATTATAATTATTAATTTATAGGTTGAGCATTGGAATTGATGGACTCTTAGCTAACTTCTTTAAGACTTTGTGGACCTTGCAAGCTTTTGAGAAAAATTGTCATGGTTCCAATTTTAATAGGATGGAAACCTATGATGTTTCTTGATACAATGTATACAACAATCTTCACAAAATTTATTATTAATAAATTAGAATTCAATAAAGTATATGATAGGATGGGATGATAATTTTGAATAGAAAGCTACAAAGAAAACATGTAGAATGTGTAACTAAAATGACATTCAATGAAATTGAGCAAAATTCCAAATGTGAAACGACATTTTTTAACCAATGTATTCAAAATGCTCATTTTTCATATCCACTTCACTACTCCTTTGCCAAGTTTGTGTTTAGTAGGATGCTTGGCAGAATCAACAATGGAATCTCAATAAAGATTCAACTAGAACTCCATTTATTGAAGGTGAAATTTGTGACAAGAACACTACTCTTTTGAATGATTTGCAACATCGGTAAAGAGTGTGTCAAATATTGTTGTTTTACTCTTCAAACACATTGAATGTTGATTACACATGCATCTCTTTGTGTGTAGATCTACATGACCTTTACCAAACAAGGTATACATAGGAAGAATAAAATGACTACATCTTGGACCTTTACCTTTCATACGCAACTATGTACCATAACTGTTTTATTTCGTAGAATTACTTCAATACTTATTTGCTTCAAAGTATTATTGTTATGAAACCATGCACCCTTAGAAACCTATTATTTTTAATTGCTAGTCTCTTTTCTCTTGGTGCTTCCAATAATTTCAAAGTGCTCTCTCTTTTGTGTATGTTCTCTTGGTTATTTTGCAGTGCTCTCTATATATGTAAGACTAAGCTATCATTCATGTAATTTGGAGAAAATACAACATTTAAAAGTTGTCTCTAAAATGTGACATTCATCTATAGTATTGGTTATCATCTTAATTTGCTAAAATGGTGAGATAAATATGCATATACAAGTGAATTATGCATAATATTCTCATATCATTGATCCAAAATGTAGTTATCAATCTCCTTACTCTTGCTTGCTTCAGTTCAATCAGGGTTAGAGTTTAATTAGGGTTTAACTAAGGTTGGCGTTCAATTAGAGTTAGGGTTAGGGTTAAGATTATATTTCAATTATCATAACAATTATAGTAGAGTTTAATGAGGGTTATGATTATAGTTCAATTAGGTTTAGCATTAAGGTTCTATGAAAAAGATTATGGTTAGAATTAGGGTTAGGGCTCAATTACAATTAAGCTTTTATTAAGGGTTCAATTAGGGTTGGGGTTACATATATGGTTAAGATTACAATTCAATTTCAGTTATGGTCTAATTATAATTACACTTAAATGAGTGTTAGGATTATGATTTAATTTGGGTTACAGTTCAATTATGGTTAAGGTTAAAATAGGGTTACAAATACATATAGGGTAAGCGTTACTATTCAATTAGGGTTAGACTTCAATCAATTTTAAGGTTAACTCTAGGATTCAATTATAATTAAAAAAATGTGTGCCTCAAATCAGATATCTCTCAATGTATTTTACATTAATCTTTTTAAAGATAAATATACTAATTTTTTTATACTTACAATTTTATAATTTATTTATCTCATAAAAATCTAAGTTTATGATTTATTAGAGATTCTAACAAATGCCATTCTCTTTATATTACATTGAAACATTATATGCAATGCCATATTTTATTGAATGGAGATAAGAGAATAGAGAAAGGTGTCATAAGAAAACATATTTGAATAAATATCGAATAAAGGGTAAACATGTTAATGTAATAAATTGTGCTCTTCTATTTATATATTAATAATGTGTAAATATATGGATAAGTGACTAATTATTAATTTGTATTTTCTATGTATGCATTTTTTTTTGATACGTAATAAGACTTAGTATATTTCTATCAGAAAATATACAATACGTTTGCCAAGCAAGATTCAAAATATAGACTCTGTTTGCCATAACCAACCCCTAACAAAACAAGTTGAATATGCTTCAACAAAAATGTCTACCAACCCCGATATGAGGCAACCACACCTACCACTGCCTCACTATTATCAAAATGAGGCATCTATATCTATAACAGACTATATCAACAATATCTGAATACCTACTTTCGACGCTTACAGACCTGACCGCCATAAAAAATTCACAAGGAAGAAAAGCATTTACTATCACCAACTCGACCATTAAGCATATCCAACCTCACCTAGAAAGCCATTGGCAAAGGCGAAGGATTTGAAATCCTAAACTTGTTGCGCCTCAAAGGAGAGGTTCAGGTTGAACTTCCTTTGTAGAAAATTCGCTCCCACTAATGCAATCTGTCTATGCTCAACCAATTCCATGCCCTTCAAATCCAAGATGAACGAGTAGTATTTCATTACCTCCCCAGGCACATAGAACTGTGACAAATCCTTTGGGTGAGGGACCCCATGTTTGCAAAGGTGACATAGAGAATCTCCTCCAACCCAACCAAGTAGTCCACTGAGAAGAGCTTTTTGATCAAAGCATCTACGTCCTTCTTCGCCATATGTATGTTGAGCAACATCACTAGAAAACAAGAGGTGATTGTCGTGTCCACCCTAAATGGCTCTATGTTTCCTAGAAATCCTTTCCCCAAGACCATCTTAATGCAGCCAAAATGAGGGGATCATATTTCTTCTTCAACAGGAATTTAAGGTGATGGTCAGTAATGACCTTGCATAAAGCCATTTTCCTCACATTAGAGTCCAACATTATGGGAGTATCGGCCCCGATTGTAGTTAAATTCTTAGAGGACATTTGCACTACAAACTTAGAATGCTCCCCCATGTTGCTGCTCGAAACAGAGAGGAAACAAACTCAAAATGAAATGTCTATAGCATACGAATCAAGATGAAATGACATTAGCTACCACCCATCCTTAATTTATTGATGTTAATCACTTTGAATGTCGCTGCCTTGTCATTCCATAATTGCTTGGAATGAATGCTAAGCATGAGAGCAGTCGTAGGGTGATGCGAGCCGTCCAACTCACCTGTGGTAATATGTTCTTAAAATCATATAAGGACATGTTGGTTTTCTAAATTGCATGCTTGGTAACTTGTTGGGTGAAAATTATGTAATCAAATTTTTGATAGATTACACAACTAGGACTTCAGCCATAGCTATGTGAGATATGAATCTCTCCTCTTAGAAAAGGGGAGGCGCCCTTCTTAATGCTAACGAAAGCGATGGTAAAACAAATAAAGCAATTACACAATGTACACAATACTTACGAAGTGGGGGGGTGTGTCACATTCATCCTTCTCTCTTTTTTTAGAGAAGATGTTTACAATGCTTCACTGTTGGAAGTTCTCAATTCACAATAACCTAAAACGATTAAAATTAGGAAACTAATTGAGAAAATTAAGGAAAGTTGGGTGAGCGATTCAAGGAGATCTCACCTAACTTTGACCAAAGTCAAAGTGTAATTAATTTTTAAAAGAGTACATCTTGAACTTGGTGCAATTACAATTTACAAAAAAGACATAAAATGTCAGGAAATATTTACAAGATGCATAATGGGAGGCATAAAAATTGTCTAACACTGGAGATTAGAAACCTTCATGTTTCCTTGCTTTGGGCGCTGAAGTCTTTGTATTTCTTCTTGGTCTCCTGCACATACTTCTCATCCAGACCAACAGTGTAATCCACAATGGTGTGAATTCTCGTGATCGATCTCATGGCAAATGAGTGAACCTTCTTGCACCTATCAAGATGCATTTTCAAGTTATCCAATGTGAGCCTTGTATCACAAATGACGTTCAAAGAGGCTTCTAAAAATTATGCGCTATCAATCAACTTCATGATGGCTTCTTTGAAGATCTGACATATTTCTATGGCTAGCAGGAAGATATGATTTTCCTCAAGAAGTTGTCATGGTAACTCTTTGATGCCTTTTTCAAGAATCACACGATGCCCTTTGACATCTTCTTGCACTTGGTGGAGATCCTTCGTAAGAGATTGAATTACTTGAATTCGATGTTTCAAGGATTCTCTTACCTCAATGACTTTTCTTTGTTGGGAATTACCCCGGCTTCCACCAATTTACTGAGCTTTACCTGCTTCATCTATGACCATGACAACAGGCATTTTTCCATATCTCTGCGCTCCTGGGAAAGTACACTTTTCTCTTTATCAAGCTTTGTGGTGAGCTTGGCTAACAAAGTAGTTTTCTCGTCCGCAACAATTATGATATGAGATTCATGTTCTATGATCTTCTCAACAAAATCATACAACACCTTGCCTTTGGAGGCGAAATTTTCAGCTTTCTTGATCGCTGGGTCCTCAATACTTACTACTTCCAGCGGTTGTGCATTAGTTGAAGATCTTGCAAGTCTCTTTACAACAGTGGCATAATGCTCTACCCTTTGTTTGTACATATTGCGAGCTTGCTCCATTTTATCTAGTCTTCCAACCAAGATGTCCAATGTCACTTGCGCATCTGCTTTTGCACTTTCATTGGTAACTTTTCCAAGCTGGACTCTTGTTACTGTGTAGTCCTCCATATTGACATCTCCTTGCGGTGGTATACCAATCTCCACATACTTGTGGCCAACCTTGTCAATGTTTAGCCTTGAGTATACTTTTGCCTTTTTCTTCCCTTTAGCCTTTCGAGGGACTATCTCTTCAAGGTCGAGCTCCTCTTGAGAGATCATTTGCTTCTTCTACTTTGATACTTGAGATATTAGCCAAGGGGGAAGGAAGGAGGTGTGAACTTCTGGATTCACTTTCAACTTTGTTGTCATTGTCACCTTTGAAGTTACCATGGGTATCTTGACAATAGGAGAAGTGTTTGTCATCATTGCTCCTATAGACTGCACATTGAGTTGATCACGTATTGATTCATTCATGAACCAATTGAATTCAGTTTTAGAAGTGATATCATATGTTGGTGAAGACAAACTATGAATGGATGATGGAGGACTTGACAGAATATCAACCGTATGAATGCTTGTCACCGAGGGAGTATCAAGCAAGGTTGATGCTGCAGGAATAGTGGATACCTCTACTATAGGAATGCCTGTGGTAGGAATAGATGATGAAGGAACAGGAGGTGGAAGAGTACTCAAATTTGGAGGAGTATGGGGAACACTGGAAATCACAGGTGAAGACATTCTAGGAATTTCCTCAACTACATTCTCATGTGGAGACATAGTTCTTTCTTGATCATGCCTGGGTTCCTGTTGATCACCCTCTTGTCTCTCCGATTTTGGTTCACCTTCAAAATCACCTTCAGATTCTTCTTCAGACTCTTGCCTATTTTAGAAACTTCTTTTGCATTGGAGTTTGCTTCTGCTAAGTCTTCATCTTCAACGGATTGGTCACTAGAAATACCTTCTTCATCAGAATCTGTCTCCTCTGAAACAACCTTTTTACCTTTAGAGCAAGATGGTTTAGATTATGTGGTTTCTCCTTCTAGGACAACCTGGGTATCTTTCTTGCCAACAGTAAACTTGATCCTGGGACCTCTTTGTGAAGAAGTGGGAACAACCACTGATTTTTTTTCATGTGGAGTTCTTGTTGTCGGCGAGCTTCTACTTTAGATTCTTCTCCTTCTGAATCTATTTTGAAACTTTTCATTTCAAAACCATGCTTGTGTAACCATTCTACAGTATTGGATAAGATTGGTGCCAATCTCTCTCTAATGCTAGTACTTTCTTTCCTAGACCATTGAATTGCAGGCAACGACTTCTTAGAAATCTCTTGTTCATCATAGACAACATTCATGATATCGCTAGGATCTGTAAAATCCTCTGGTAGGTCAGCAATATCAAGGTCTCTGATCTATTGTATGGTCAACCTGCAATAATCCATTTTGTGAATGGCTTCTTCATCTTTGCAATCAGCCTAAATGTCCTCAAAATGGTACTTGTGATGATGACCCTTTTGAAATTTCCTTCTGACATCCTGGTAATCAAAATCAAACCTATACCTGTAGGTTTTGATTGTCATGATTTGCATCTCAACATAAACAAACTTGGCTTTTTGTACAGTCGGGATAGTATATCTACCGATTGTTAGTGGGAACTTGAATCCACGCTTGTGAATATTTCTTCATTCTTTGTGCACTAAAATCAATTGTCTGCACATCTCCATGAGAACCCACTTGTCAGAAGGATATCATGGTAGCATGTAAGGGTAGCCAGAGTAGCACCCTACTCTCAAATAAGTAAATGTTGGGAATTGTAGAAATATGCATCCAACTTTACTTACCGCCTTATAGGCCTTATCAGATACCCTTCTCCTCTCGGGAGTCAGATCAAAATTGAAAAGCAAAGGTGCAAAGAAAACATCAGTAACCCTCCTGAAATGATGGAAGCTTTCCTTCAACTCTAGTTGATAGAAAAATTTATACACAGGTACCAACATTCAATTCCCTTTTGTGGATAGACCTGGAAATTGCCTCATTACAGCCGCTGCATACACCAGGTAAGAAGTCATATAGAATTTTAATGTGGAAGGCATATTGATCAATTGCTCATGTATTTCATCGCCGATCTGTTTGCCCCAGTCAATGTGCACTTTTTGTCTTCTTATGATCCTGATGTATTCACACATCCAGTCATGAAACATGGATGATTCAGGCAAGCCCTTCACTCTGCTCAAGAATGTGATCATATCTTTGACATCATCTTTGAAATCACTTCGCAGGAGTCCCTTTGGCCATCTGGAAACAGTTTGCCTAGGCTTCTTCAACCATTGGCTATTTATTAGGTTTTTAGCCTTGTTGGGATCAACGTCATAGACTTCTTGTGATTTTTGTATCGAGATGTCAATGTACTTCTCCATTTGAGTAACTTTAAACATAATATCAAAGAAGTCAGGGTCGAGTCTCAAAATTTCGTGCCCAGAAGAATCAATCACACTTCTACTCTCCCTGATGTAGTGGGATGCAACTTGAAGGACAAGTTATGTATTGTGTGCAGCAGTAGGGAACATAGCTACCAAATGTAGGTTACTGTGTATAATTGCTCTCATTGAATCAGGAAGAGGCTTCTTCTTAGTTTTCTTTGCAAAATCAACCAAGTCTTGATGACCAACCTCTGTGTCTTTTATCTCTTCCACCTTGGAGACCACTATAGTTGGCAGATAGACACCTTGATACTTATATTTCATTTTGTCTTTTGCTTTTGAAGATGACAGAGGTTTTTTGGCAGTCATCTAAGAGCAATTGAATCCTTGATCAACAACTTTGATGATCTTGAAAAGAGATTGCAAGATGTGGAGTCAAAACAAACGTTAGTCGTTAAATAACATGGGGATGCGTGAGGTGAGCAACGACGATGAGCAAGCGTGGAGCAGATGACAAGGCACACAAAACGATGCACAAAGTGGAAGGAGTGAGGTTCAGGATGAAACTGACAAGTTTTGAGGTGTTTAAGACAAAATTTGGGAAAAGTGTAAGGGCGCTGAAAATCAACGCCCTTGCACTTAGGGGAAAACAAACTTTGGTGTAGGGGCGCTGAAAAACAACGCTCCTGCACTTAGAGTGTTAAAACAAAGTTCAAAGTGTCAGGGTGCTAAAATTTAGCGCCCTTACACTTTGCTCATATCTTGTGTAAGGCAAGTGTGGACTAAAATGACACACCATTGTTGGAGAACTTCATCACTTAGGAGATTTCAAAACATAGAATATGTTTAAGGTGCAAACTCTTCTGAGGACGACGCCATGGCATAATGAGGGACTTCCAGCCAAGATTAAAACGAGTGTCATAGCATGAAGAAACCACGCACATGAAGCTATTCAAGGAATGATCAAGAACAAAAGATAGAAGGGGACGACTAAACCAAAACCCCTTGGTAAACATGAGGAAGAAACCCAAACATGAGAAGAATGCGAAAAGAAAGAATAGAAATGCGTGATGAAGGGAAGAGAAACAAACGCGTATGGAGAGAAGAGAAACAAATGCATAGGGAGTGAACTCATGTGCAGGGAGAGAAGAGAACTAAACTCACATGAGGAAAACATGTTTTCATTTATAGAAATCAAGATCACGACTTGGAAAAACACAATAACAGAACCTAGTAAAACAAAACGCAGACATAAAGAGAAGTTAAGAAAAGAGGAACAAATAACAACATACCTGAAATAAGAACTCAAAATCCTAGCACGACCAAGGAGAAGATCCTCAAGAAAATGCATTTTTGGAGAAGGAAGATGCATGCCCAACAGAGAGGAGATGAGTTTGAAGACCACATTTGATGAAAATGAAACATAAAATCACTTTTAAGTGATTGGGAAACATAAAAAACCTAACTCAAGCCGCACATTAAATTGAGGCATAAAAGATGGCACGAAAAGCGAAATATGCAAATGACATGAAGAAGTGCCCCTGAGCCAAAAATTGGCTAAGTCTGGCAACAATGTGTAAGAGTGCACTTTTTTAGCGCTTCTACACATTTTTTGAAAAAATCACTTTTATATAGGGGCGTTGATTTTTGGCACCCCTGCATTTTCAATACTTAGCCAAAAATTTGGATGAGTTAGAGCGCACTTTTTAGGCACAACTGCATTTTTCACAATTTAACTAAGTATGATCAGTGAGACTTCGCGAAGGAGCTCATTTCAAAGGTTTTTGCGAGGTGAACATAAGGGGATGCTCAAACTAACTGTTTGAGGCTTTGGAACACATTACGAGGTGGCTCAAAAATCACCTCATTTTACGTGCTTGAACTTCACAAACCTAGGAAACAAACAAGTTTCGTAGGGGGTTATTTGTGGAACAAGCGCTGCTAGATTATGCGATAACATAACTTTTCTGACATCTTGCCATAACGACGACAAGATCGGTGAATGATTACTCATTGTTAGCCAACAAAACACCTTCTTGATCGCTCGACTTGACGTCTATACTTAGCATGTGACCTATCCGCTAGTATGGCATCTGCCCCAGCCATGCACACGGCGCTAATGATTTTAGCATCCTGCCACCTTGGACCCCATTTTATTATTCGACACCTTTATCGCTGATAGCTATGGAGTTGTGGAGAGTCGCCCCCCCTACCATCCACATTTTTTATGTATACATTACTCTCTACTATAAATCTCATTTGACATGTAATTATCATATAACAATAACTACTTGAATATAAGAAATATTAGAAATCAAAATATTATAAAATATAATCATAATAAACTCTGTGTTTGAATAATTTTTTGAACATTGATTAAAAACAATATTATATTGTTAAATTTAATTAATTTCATTTAATACTATTTAAAATCTAAAATTTATTTTTTTTTTTTTTTAAATTCAAAATTTAATTTATTAATAATAATTTCAAAAAGTTTACATAATTTTTAAAATGAAGATATATTCAACTCCAAAATTTAATATTGTGTTTATTTTTATAGTGTTAATTTGTTACTTATCTAATATATTTTTAGGATATTATTATTGTAATTGATTTTTATTTTTAGAATATAAAACAAAATGTAAAGAAACATATGTAATTATGAGTACTACAAGAGACAACACAATTTCAGTATGATTATTAAATTTTATTTGTCTATATTTAATATATAGATTTAATTATAAATTTAATGATGTTAAAAAATTCATGAAAATAAATAATTTTAAAGTTAACAATATAAATAAAAAAATTAAACTAGAGATTTTTTTTAAACCTAAATAAAAAATTGAAAATTAGAAACTAAAAAATTATAAGTAGAACGATTACAAAATTTCAACCCTCTCCCCATCCATCCTTAAAATTTTCTGTTTTAAAATGACAATTACCATAAGTGACCAGACCAGCCCCGCTGAATTATTCGAGCAGTCAAAAATAATATACAATAAACTATTTACAGAATTGAATGTTCAACTCCCACGGTATTCAAAAGAGAAGGGTAGCTCAAAAGTCCGCGGGACCACGCTGTTTCTGAAATCAATTCTCAAAATTCGAGATTCCTGTAAATAAATTGGTGATGGAGACTCACAACTGCCCTTAGATGGAGGCAAAGCAGAAATAAATTATTAGGCCTTAAAAGAGAACAGTACCTTTGTAGACACGTTGCGCACCTTTATGCTAGGAACTGACGCTCCAGATTACACGAAACTTCAACCTGTCTTCTCAATTTGCTAAAACTTGGTTGGAGTGCAAGACTACTGTTTCGATTACCTCCACATTTTCCCAATCCATCTATAATAGTTAAGCAACGCAAATGCATACAAAATAATTGATCTGCGTGTGTCCCAATCAATATACTTAAGAAAGCAAACCATGCTTTTTTGAGAAATTTTGCTAGTGCAGAAAGAGAGATTGAAATGGCTATTGGGTTACTAGTGACATTTGAAATTGTAGGGACTGTATGGTTTATTCTGAGGGACTGGATTGCTAGGTGTGTGTCGGTGGCCATGGAGATAGCACGAGCTTTCCATGCAGGTGACATTGGGCCCTTACATGTTGGATAATAAGACTACATGTTGAAAATTTTCCGAGGTATATATGCATGCAAGGATAAATTCCAGTTTTGGTACTTTTGAATCTTTGATTAATGGAATATTGTTCGGTAAAAAGTTGTCGATTTTATGGATACCCATTTGGAATTTTGATTAAAGTTTTTCAGGGATTGGTTACAGGCTGTAATTAAGTTTCTACTCTGAATGGAGTCAGTTGTCTAACCGAGGTGAACATTCTAGTTGAATTTTGATAAGAGTCCCAGAGTATAAGAACACTCTATATATTCTAGGGGAATTCATTTTATTATTGATTTTATACACTCCCAATTGAACAATTTATTTCAAAAAATTACATGGATTGCAGGTAGTCTGCAATCAAAATTCTAATTGACTTTTCATGCATGTAGGTTTTATTTCAGTCTTTATTTTCACTGGGCTAGAAAAATTTGACGACAGTCGTATTCTTTAGAAGTATCGCATATCTTGATTTTTATTGAAACCCAATTTGGATTTTATTTACAAAGACTATACGATTTGCAGAAAGGCCGTCATTAATCTTCTACTAGATTTTTACATCTATGACTATTATGTTTAGGCTGTCTAACCGGGTAAAAATTTAAGTAGAATTCTAATGACAGTTCCATTCTGAAAAGCTAATGAATATAGTTGTTGATGAAATCATTTCGGTTGTTTATTTCGTCAAATGCCCAGTTAGGATCTTGATAAAATAATTATATGGCTTGCAGCAAGGCTGTATTCAAAATTCTGTTTGTATTTTTACTACCTTTAATTTTTATAACTCTCTATATCCGGTGTAAAAATTTGAGTAGAATTTTGACATATTTCTAGTTGGAAAAAATAATGGATACGAAAGGAAAAGAAATTTAAGTCATCACAGCTTTATGTAAAATTATTTTCCTCCACGGGATCTGGTTTGTATTTCTTGCGGCTTGGTAACTGAACTTTTGCCCTTGGGGGCTGCTGTCAATGGATGTGTTTTGCGGCTAGATTAATCCAGTTAATTTTGTGTCTGTGATTGGGTCCCATGATGAATTTTTTTGTCTGTTCATGAATTGGGAAAGAATGATTTTGGTAGACTGTGAATCTAGTCTCCAATTGTCATCTGCATTCTTGCTTTGCACTGAGAGGCCCATCCCATAACGCCCAAATTAAAACATAGGATTCAGTTAATGCTAATAATGCAACCAAGTTAAACATTTCAGTGAGATAGCACAATTTCAAAATGATCATATTGCATGAGTGAAAAGACATAGGAATGGACACCTCAAATCATTTGGATGCCTTTTGTCGGATATGGTTTAAAACATAAAATGGCTACTAGTATGTAGATTGGTCAGATGGGTCTTGATCATGAGGTTGCAATCCAAGAGGTAAATAATGTGCACAACATAAATGGTAAAGTGAAAAAGTACCTTTTTTCCTACAAGAGGGGTTTCATATGCCAATTTGGCATTCTGGCTATGTTGAGACCTTTAGAAACATAGTTACCTTTAACTTACCTTTTATCATAAAGACGAAAACATTTCCTGGCCAGAAGATGCTGACATAAAAACAACTTTCTGGTGTTTTCCTGGCCTGCAGTAAACTACTTTCCACTTCCAGCCTAAAATCACGCTTAGCACACCTAATACCACTTGGAAGTGGCTGAACTATGGTAAGCGACCAATCAATCAAACTATTGAGTCAACCACAAACAAAGCCAGTGCAAAGATGTTATTTGTTGAAAATCCAAGCATAAATTTTGAGGCCTTTTCTCTAGGAAAGGACACATCGGATGTTTTTTTTTCACCAGAGCATTAGACTGCTCAAAATGGAAAGCAGTAACTTCCATATGCTCTTTTTCCATGAATACATATACTGTAATCTTTTCTGGCCAAGAATGAGGCAGCTTTTGGGCTGGCTTTATTAGGCTATTGTCCGATTTTCAAGATAGTTTTGCATTCATTTGCCAAGCAGTCCTTTTGTAATTAGTCAGTTAGCCTTGGTAATTTTTTCATGACGTTTTAAGGCTGTTTTTTTTTGGGTTTTCATGTTAGATCCTACTTCAGGTTTCTAAATTTGACCTTTTCAGACTCCACAATCTGTTGGTTGTCCTGTGGTTGGAGTACATTATGTTTCTGTAAGCTATTTGCTTTTGAAGTTTGGTCACATTTGGTTAGTATGTGCCACTGTTACCATACTTGGATAATCACAATTGCAAGTGACTTAATCCGTTGGATCTACCTGTAGTGAGGATTGAAGTGTTAAGAAATGAGCAAAGTACAGTCACAGAAATGATCAAGTTGTGACTTTTGAGAATAATAGACTGTGGCAGAAAAGAGAATTATTAGACAGTGAATTTTATTCGTGGTTTCTTAAATTGATTGATAAAAAGCTATATAGAATTTGTGAACCAAAAATTTCTGTGGAATGTATTCTGTTATTAATATTCTTCCTCCAAGCACAATCTAATAATGTGCAGTTTGATCTCCAAAAGGATCTTGTAGATGTGAAAAAGATGGAGGACAAGAGAAACAAAGTAGTTTGATTTTATGGATGCACATGTTGTTGCAAGTATGAGTAGTTGGTGTTGTCATTGATGTCAATAGGCTTATGTTTGTGTTGTCATTAATGTCAGCTAGTGATGGTTGAGAAGTTGTGATGGTGCTTTGATTATTTTCATTATGTTGTCATTAGTAAGTGCTATTGGTGCCAAACTCTAGTGTTGCTTTGATAAGCTTTTGTTTGTGGATGTTGTTTGGTTGAGTTGCTGTGTTGCAGTTGGGAAGTGGTGAAGATGATGAGAATGTGTTTTTGGTGCTTGGTTTCCAAGTGCTTTTGAGAAAATTTGAATAAAAGAGGAAATATTGTGTTGCAAAGGTGTTCTTGTTTTGCTCCGCATTTCTTCTGTGTTGAATATTTTCTTGTGTGGTTCAGATATGTTGATCAGAGGTGTTCATAGATGTTATAACCAAAATTTCTTGGTCTAGATCATTGTGTAGAGAAAGTTGTGTTCACTAGTGTGTGAATTGTGTTGTAGTGTTGTCTGGGAGAAATGGTTTTGCTCCGCATTTCTCTGTAGTTTGGAAGTGTGCTAATAAGGCTCATATCTACCTTTAGTTGAAGTCGTTGTGGTTTGATGCTCCGCAAGTTGATTTCTTGAGTTACAGTGTGTGGAAGATTATCTGGGTGAATAGGATGAGCTTTTTCTTCAAATGAAAGTTGTTGCGAAGGAATTTGTTGGATTTCAGGGTGTTTGTGGAATATTCCAGATTGTGCTTAAGTGTTGTGCGTGGTTTGCGAGTTGTCTTTGGATTTGAGGAAGTGTGTGCTTAAATGTTAATGGTGTTTACATAGGTTTGGCTGACCTTGGGTGTTTACAATAATTGCGGATTTGTTTCGGTGATTGTGGAAGTGTGGTGTGGTGTATATGTATGATTTTGGGTTCGAGTTAAGGAGTATTATGGTCTGCCTTCATTCCTTTCCACCGTAAGAATGTTTTGGTGTCGACCTAATTTGAATTTGCATGGTTGAGGTGCATAGCCGACCTTGAAGAATGTTTTCAAGGTTAAAGAAGGTATAAATAAGTGTTGTGTTGATGGAGAATTGGTGTGTAGAGTGCAGAGTTGTGAAGTGCAGTGTGAGCTTTAATGAGTTAGACTACTGGAAGCAGTGAGTAGAAGATGTCTACAATCTTCAATAAGCCTGCGAATGCATTGGTGATGGTATGGTGGACTTTTCTGTTGCATTGAGATGGATTTTTCATTGTAACATTCTTCTTTTCTATAATTTGGCAGTGAGCCTTTTGTATTCGGTGTTGCAATTACTTTATATTGTGAGCTAATCCTCACCGTGGTTTTTCCCTTCTTGGGTTTTCCACTTAAATCTGGTGTTCTATTGTGCATGATGTTGATGTGTTTTAGTTTTTGTTATTTGCTTTCATGCTAAATCATTCTAATAGTTTAAAGGTTATTAAAGTTGATATGAATCTGAATGTTAATGAGGGTTTTGATATTTTAATGTACAACTGATTCACTCCCCCCCCCCCAACCTCCCCCTCCCCCGCGCGTGTCTCTCAGTTGTCTTGTGCATTCAACACATGGAACATTTGATTAAAAAATTATGAATTGTAGATAGAAATAGTGAAACTCTTTATTTTTTGGTCCTATTTCTTTTATGTTAGTTTGTTTAACTTGAATGAAAACTCAAATAGGATTTTGATGACATTTACATTTTGGATAAACTAGTGGATATATTGTTTGGTAAATGATTCTAGTTATTGATTTTATTAATTCCCAATTGTTAATTTGATTAAAAAGTTTTGGAGTCACTCATGCTCTAATAGCATATTGAAGTGAGTAACTAGGATGCAACTAGGATCATCAATCTGCAACACCAAATAACCTCCACACACACAAGAGAGAAACAACAACAGAAGATGCTATTCCACCAAACAAGAATACGATATTATACAAGATGTGTCTTGATACCCTTGCAAGATGCAAGAGGAGCCTTGCTTAGAAAGGCAAGGTGGGAGATAGGATTAGACGAGATCATGATATGTGTCTTAATCCTAAAGACAACTAATGTAACAAATATTAAATGACCTAGGACACAAGAAGTAAATGACATAAGATAAGATCTCATCAAGACAACTAATACTTTTAGAAAGAATATTGCGACCTAAATAAACTTAACATGTGAATAGAACCTACTAGTGGACTAGTCAGGTAAAGTACCATATCACACCAACAAAAAGTATATGGGTTGCAGACAGAATGTGGTAAAAATCCTACTTGATTTTCTGACTCTGATTTTTATGACTGTATATTGGACTATGATATAAATCCATTTATAATTCATATGACAGTCCTATTTGGAAAATAGTTCTATCAATAAAAGGGGCAAATAATTTAAGTCGTTACATGTTCCATTGCAGTATTTCTCTCCATGGGATTTGGTTTCTAATTTTGGAGACTTCCAAGTTTCAATGGATGTGTTTTGCAATTAGATGAAATCCTTTTTACCTTGTGGTCTAGTGTTTTATTTCATCACTTTAGCTGTTATTTACTATGATGGTTTTTTTTCTATTCATGAATTGAGAAAATTTTGTTTTGCTAGGAGACTGTAATCCTATCTCAATTATTGTGTTGCAGTCTTGGGCTACACATTCTACAGCCTGGGTGGAGGGAACTCCATATAACACAATGTTTAGTGACATTTGCTGACACACCCATGTTAAACATACCTGAGAGTTGATGTTGATAATGCACTTTGCTCAAATTAATGAATGAGATAGCACAATTTTCAAAGTAGCCACATCAAATGGAGAGGAATTAGCACTTGGAATCTTTGGGATCTTGTTATTTCCAATTATAGCATATATATTACTTTTTATTATAAAGGCCAAACAATTTCCTGCCCATCGGCTGTTGATGTAAACAGCTTCCTGGTATTAACCTGCCATAAATCACTTTCCATGTCCATCCCAAAACTATCCTTAGCATTCCAAGTGCCTCTTGGAAGTCTGCCAACCAACCTTTTGTGTTATCCACATACACAAGAGTCAAATAAGATTTTTCCTAGCAGAGAACAAGGCAAGTTGTAATGGAAGGTAGCAATTTCCACTCGACACATTTTCCACTTTTTTCTTGATAATGCATATGATAATCTTTTTGGGCTGAAGAATAGGGTAGTTATTGGGTTGCATTTGATAGTTATTATTTTATGAAGTTTTTTTCTGCTTGGAAAGCTTATTGGTTTTCATTTTTTTTATGATAATGCATATGATAATATTTTTTGGCTGAAGAATAAGGCAGTTATCGGGTTGCGTTTGATAGTTGTTATTTTATGCAGTTTGCTTTTTGCTTGAAAGCTTTATTGGTTTCCATTTTTTAATCTTACCTCTATATTCTAAGTTGTCCTTTCCAATTATAAAATCTTTTGCTTCTTGCATCTTTGGACATATTCTGCTTCACTGAGCTTTGGATGGGGCTCTGGAAGTCTGGCTGCAGTTTGTTAGTTCCATCATTGCTACCGTTATCATTTCTGATTATTTCAGAAGCTCAAAAGCTCGTGGCTTTGAGTCAAAACTGAAATGCTAAAAAAAAATCATATTTCACTATAGAGAAAGGAATCAAGTATTTAGATGGTTGATTTTATTGGCAGTTTTAAAAATAAATGATATAAAACTTATGTAATATTTTGTCACCAAATTTTTCCATGGAAGTTATTCTATTATTGATATTGCTTCTCCAAGGATTTCAAGAATGTGCAGATTAATCTTTGGAAGTGTTGTGACCTATTTCACACATCGCCCCATTGCAAATGGGGACCCTTGCTGGTTTGCTCTTAGGGTTTAGCTTTGAGTAGCAATTTTATAATCTCTGTTGCTCTGGGAATTTCATGTCGAAGTTTGGAGTCATCACCCGACCCAAGTTGAGAATTCAAGCCTGAATTTGTGCTTAGACATCATAGAAGTGCTCAGAAGACCTCGTAGATGAGGATTGCCTGTGCTTTCACTCAATTCTGACACTTCCTATTTTTTAGGGATTCTGCTTTTTTGCTTTTTCGAAGTTCCATTTTTGGCATTTTTGGACCAATCGGGTATTTACTATTTTTAGAAATTTTGCTTTTTGCTTTTTTCTATTTTTAGCAGGTGCGAGGGTTAGGGTTTCGAAGGCGTCAAAGCATAAAACCTATAAAGTTCGCCCAAAGCAAGGAGAAATCATTTACAAGACTCAAAGTGCGCCCATGGAGAAAAATCTAGTTGAATTCTTGTAAAATCCAGTTGAAATTCGTCCAAGTCCAAGAATGAAATCCAGTTTGATGAGGCAAAATTCCAGTTGGGCGAATATGTTTAGAAGTGGAAATTTAACTCAAAATTAAAAAAATTGGCTAAGGCAAATGAAAAATTCGAATTGGGACTTCAAGGATTCCATGATGAAGTCAAAATCCACTTGAAAGGATAAAAATTCCAGTTGAAAGTCGAATTCCCAAGGAGAAAATCGAAAAAATTAGCTAAGGCAAAGAGTTACCTTGGTCAATAAAGAAAATCTAGTTGCAAAGTGGATAAGTCCACTTAAAGGTCGATTTTTCTAAGGCAAGGAATTTAAAATAACTTAAGTTTTTATTTAAAAACTTAACAACCAAGCAAGAAGGGGCGCCCTTGAAAAATCAAAAGGAAGATAAGATCGCTTTTTTGTGTTTTAAAACAAAGCAACCAATCAGAGAAGAGGTCGACCCAAGCCAATAAGGAAAGTTTTTATCATAAAAAAAGTGCTTGAGAGTTTATTTTTCATTATTCACAAGTCAAATTTTCTCACAGGCAAATTCTCTTAGCCAAAGGCGTCCTTTTCTTCTTGAGCTGCAAGTTACATTGATTCTAGAGCGCAAGGTGCAATGTCTACCACAAAGGACGTAGGAGGAGGAGTTAGAAAGAATCAAGTAAGAGAAGTTCTCAAGGAATTTTATCCAGAATCCCAACTGTCGTCTAAATGGAGGAAAGTTGCAAACACTAACTTTGAACAATTCAATGTGATCCAGCACTTGAAGAGGAAATGGCATGAGGTTCATGAAGTCCACCTAGCCAAGAGGAGAAAAAATTCAGAAAATTGACTAAGTGTTGGAAGGAAAACAAGAGGAATAAAAAGGAAAAGTAAAGAGGAAGTGAATAAAATCCTTGTCCAAGGATGGAATTTGTCCTACATAGCACAAGCCGGATTCAGAATTGAAGGCAAGTCCACAGGCAAAGTTCATTCGAGCATCGAGATGGCCAAAATCTTGGCTAAATGTTGAATAATCCGCATGAAGGTGTTACAAAATGAACTTGAATAGCCAAAATTTGGCTTAGTATGGGAAATACTTCACAGAGAAAATTCCAATTTCCTCCATTGTGGCGAAAGCACAAAGGCATTCTTCTTCAAATTCAAGGCACTTGAAAGAATATTCAGACATCTTGGGGGGATTTCATCTACAATCCTAGACCTATTGAAGCAACCAGGGAAACTTCTTGAAGGATTTCATCCCCTGAAGAATTAAAGACAAACTCTCAATCAAAATCAGATGGTGACAGGAAGAGTGTTCCAAACAAATTTCCGCACTTAGATAATTTCTTGACACAAATTGGATAATTCAGAGAGGAAATCCAAAGGAATAACACCAATCCAACTCAAGGCACTTGTGGGAATTTCAAAGCAATCAAGAAAGAAAACCTTAATAACTTCAAGTCTAAACATGTGCTCCAAGGCGAGAGTTCCAATACAGGTGAGAAGAAGAAATCAAAGTCTCAAAAGGAATCCAGGATCAAAGCTAGGAAGAAACAAGCACAAAGGACAGAGTCATCGGCAAGGAAAATATTCTAAGGCAAGAATATGGAAAAACGAACAAAGTGACCAAGGTGGACATCCAACCTGCTGAAGTGGCACCTCGACCAATCAAATTATTCCAAGTCAGCACGTCCAGATTCAACAACTTTCTATTTTATTGTGGGTTCATATTTGGCAAAAAGGACAAGTGTCCTCGAGTGTAATTTTCTCATTGGTCAAGAAGGAGTTAGTTATGGCAAGCCCTAATTAGGGTTTTATTTTAATCTCGGTCGTTGATTCTAAATCAATCTTGGCCATTGAATTGTAATCGAGGAGCCTATAAATTGAGCTCACTCCTCATTTGTAAAGCATGGGAGCATGTTGCAAAACATGTTGAGATAAGTAAATTGTTGCATATGACTGCCAAAGTAATAACTAATACATTGTTCTAATTGATGTTGACTACTTTATTTTGGAGTTTGCATGGTTCTTATCCCTCATCATAGTTTAGATTTTATTTCAAGTATGTTAGAAGAATGCAAGATCTGATAAGTATTGATTTATGGTGAATTTTCCGCTCATACTTTCTTTGAACGAATGATTTTCGTTCAATGTGTAAAGTTAGCTTGAGCTTACTTTGTGGATGCTTAACTTCTGTCTGGATAAATATTGTTCGATTTGATGGTAGTTATTCATGACGTGAAAATTATAAGAACACTCCCTTGAAGATTGCACCCACTTTGTGTAGTTGTCGTTGAGCGTGACGAAGCAAAGCATGGTTATTGGTTTCACCAAGTCAATACCGTCTCTTGAATTCTTAGGAAGTAGATTAGAACTTCTAAACCCTTATCTCTTTTTTAGATTGTTTGAAAGACCCAAACAACAGAGCTTCATTGCCTAAACCTTCATTGTGAATTGAACAAGCCTAGCGTAAGTCCCTTTGTGTTACCAGCATATCACAACAACCATTGAGCTTATCCATATGTCAAGACCAGACATAAGGAACCTTGGAATTACCGTATGACCTTTCTAGCAATCTTAGCATACGAGGTAGTTTTTCAAGAGAGGATAGGGTGTCTTTGGGCATTTTATTCTGATGTTTGGTGTGTCACAAAACCCACATCAACATAGAATTGGCGCTAGAGGGAGGGCTTGAACATTAGGTTGTTTATTTTCACAAGTGGAGAAAGTTAGCTGGATGGAACTAGTATGAACTCTTAAATGCCAAATCAAGATATGTTAGATCTCTTTTATGTCAAAAAATCCAAAAAAAGTGAAAAGTTGAAAAAATTCAAAAATTAAAAAATCAGAAATGGAAAATCAAAAGAGAGATTTCTCAATGGATAGGCATCCATTCCATATTTCTTGCTCTCGAGATAGTCTCATGGATATTGCCCAAATCCAAGAAAATTTGAATGCACAACTGCATCCCAAGAATTTGTCTCAGTTTGCTTTGCCTGAAAGATGTTGAATTCATGAGACCTCCAGGCACGAAGAAATCAATTGCTTGACATTCCTTTCAAGGGTAGAGCTTGTTCTCCAAGGGAAAATTTTCTTTTGGGATGTTCCCAAGCCAGGAGTGTTGGATTTTGAACTTAATGACTATAGCATTCCAGAAGTTATAAATGAGGCCTTCACGAGGTTCATACTTAGAATCCAAAATTAGATGGAACTAGGTAATGTTCGCTTGAAAGGCGTTTTGCTCCCTCGTTGGTGTCGGATTCACAATGCACCTCATTCAGAGTTCACTTGCACAACATGTGAAGAGGCCATCAACTGTGCCAGATGTCACCTCGGATTACTAGAACTACCACATGGATGCTTCAAGGACAAAGCATGGATTGAATATGTCAAACAAACATTTTTGGTACCAAACGAAGAATGTCCCACAATGTCATCTAACAGCAGGGATAATAAGTCACAACAGGATAATGTGGTTGAGCTTAGGGATCAAGCAGATGAAGATTGTCCTACATCACACTAGAACGAGAGGCCATTGGAGTAAAGATCAAGAAAGCAATGGGATACATCCAAGCAAGAGGAACCACCCAAGGCAACTGTCAGCATACAAAAATGAACGAATATATAGAATTGCAAATTATTGAAGATCATCAAGAACCAAAACGGAGGACTTAGCTCAAAATAGAGAGGGTGTGAGATATTTCCAACGTTGATTCATCCAAGGAGGAAAACATGAAGAAGGAAGTGATTCCAGTGCACTTCAAGGAGGAGCAGTCCTTGATGAAAAAGTTCAATCATGCATGAACAAGATGGAAGGCAATGATTCAAGATCTTCAAACAAAGGAAAAGGAAACAACTAGTAAAGAGTTGGAGAGTAAGAAGCAAAAGGTGAGTGAAATTCCATCATCTTCAAGTATGTTATCTATCAGAATAGTAGAAGAGGTGTCCATTGCTGAGATTGAACCAAACCATGAACAAGAGGATGAATTTCAAGAGTTAGAACAGTTGGATTTTCTTCAAGAGCAAACCTTCATTGAGTGTTTGGAAGGAGATGATACGCTAATGATTGAAGGCATGGGAGATACTGAGATCCTTGAAAACAATGAGGAGTTGGAAGATGAAATAATTTCTGCCTTAAAAGAGTTTGATGATGATATTCAATTGGAAGATGGGATGGAATTATCCACTATCCCAGCTTGGTTGACTGAAAGTTTGATGAAGAAATCTAAACCACTAGATGAAGTTCAACCAGTTGAAAGCATGTAGGACTTCTTAGAGAGGATTGGCAAAGCTAAAACGCCAAAGAAGCCTAAAAAGTATTCTCAGATTATCAGAAATGATTCAGGATCCAGGGTTTTACAAGTTGCAATTCCAAAAGTTGACAAGCCTAAAGATCAGATTACTTCTATGGACTATGATGTTACAACGTTGGACATTGGGCCAGCCACGATAGATCAAGATTTCCATGAGCTAGCAGACACTTCCAAGGCCATCAAGGAGAAGTTCGACAAAACAGAGGAGAAGAAGGAAAGACTAGAGTTGGAAAATTTGAGGCTAATAGAGTTCATTCAGCAAATAACAGCCCCTTTGCGCCAAGAAGGTGAAGCTTTTATCCCACCATCATCCCTTCCTTCGGAATCCGTTGACACTCTTGAAGCTATGAGGATCACCAGCCAGGCAACTAGGAGTTGGATCAACAATATCTCAAAACAAATGGAGCAATTCTTGGAGAAATGTGCTCAAACTTATGACAGATCAGCCTTGCTTATGACTGAAATTGGCTAGATTGACGATAATTGGAAAGACCTCTAGTACGTAAATGACAAAGTAATACCTCGTTTGAAGGTTTTAAAGGAAGTATCCCTGCAAATATTGATCCAAGAAGGTGTTATTGAGGAAGGAGCCTCATATGATTTCAGCAGGTGGTATCATTCCTTGTTAGCTAAGAGGAAAATATATGATGGAATGAAAGAAGAGTGTGCTGTTATACAGAATGCAATTGGGAAAATATAGTTTAAAATCCTCACCTCTCTTGAAGGATTAACAGGGCAGGAGCATAATGATACAAATGGCTTGGATTTAGAAGGATTGAAGAAAAGTGTGATGAATATTTACTTCAAGGAAATGCAGATTATCACAGAAAATCAGCTTGATGACATGTCTTCTCTTTTGACCTTTATGGATAGCTTTTAGAAACAAGAAGGTAGATGGGAAAATACTTTCATTCAATGCCTTGAAACCTTGGACATAATGGGAGTGCAGCTGGATTCTATGCCAAACATATCAATGGAGGAGCTCGATTTGGTGTTAACAAAATTTCTTGCATTTGCAGCCAAGGAGCAGGCCAAAGGGAATTGCATTTTGGATTCCCATTTGCTCAAGTAATTTGCAAGGTGTCATTATTTTCCACACTCCAAGTGGCTCGTCCTACTTGTGCCATGTGTCCATGGAGTTGGTTATGCTTTTTAGGGTTAGGGTTTCTTGGATTAATCTTGGCCATTGATCTCAAATCAATCTGGGCCGTTGCTTTGTAATTAGGCTGCCTATATAAACCCCACACATTTCATTCATTCAAAGAGACTTGTGAAATTGTTGCTACTAGTGCTATTCAAATAATGATTTGATTCATAGTTGAGCATTTGTTATTTTGAGAGCTTGCATGGTTTCATATTTCTTCAATAAAGTAAATTAGTTTCAACATTTTTTTAGATGAATGAAAGATTGATAGTGTTGAAAATAGTGAAATTAGTTCATACCTTTTTCAATTGAATGATTTTCAATTTGATGTGCAAGGTTAGTTTGAACTTTGAAGCTATTTAACTTGAATTCTATTACCTATATGCATTGTTCGAATTGATGGTGGTATTGTGTAATAGGACATCGTTGCACCATCTTTGTCTAGTTGTAGTCATTGTGCTTGGCAAAGAAAAGATTGGTTTAAATTTCACTATCCAACATTTGTCTCTTAAGTTCATAGGAGTAGTTTAGCATAAGTCTAACTTCTAAACCCTCATCCCTTTTCCTTTTTTTTTAAATCAAAAATCCCCCCCCAAAAAAAGAGCATTCAACGTCAAATCAATCTAAATCCCTACTTTTGAATAATTTGTTGTCCAAGGTCCCTTTGTGATACCAGCATATCACATCATCCATTGAGCTTGTCCATCCCCCCAACTTACGAAACATTGGAATTATCGTATGACCTTTCTAGCAATCTTAGCATACTAGGTAGTTTTTCAAGAGAGGATAGAGCGTCTTTGGACTCTTTATTCTGGAGTGTTCGGTGTTTCATAAAACACACATCAACAGGAAGGAGCTTGTAGATGGGGAACATGCATCATACTTTTCAATGGAAGTTATTCTGTTATTATTATTTGGTCCTCTGAGAAGTATTTTAAGAATGTGGACATTGATCCCAAGAAGGAGCTTGGAGTTGGCGAATAGGAGAAAGAAGCTTAAGTTTATCCAGTGGAACAAAAGAAGATTTAAAATGAAAATTTGGAACGTCGAACATGATTGGGCATGGAAGGTTAAGAAAAATATGGCTTATTATTGTTCTTAAACGTTAGAGAATGTATTAGAGACTTGCCAACTTTAGGCTATGGTGTAGTTCCACTTGATGCTAAAAAGTTGTAAATTGAAGCACAAAGATACTAGTAATTTTCTATGGTAGTGTATAACTCAAGTATGGTGCTATGGCATTCAAAATAAAATATAGAGGTAGCAACCAAAAGGAGGAACAGGTTCATTATGTGTGAAATTGAATCTTGCGTGGTTGCAAACTCTATATTACTTGATGTGATTACAATTGGAAATGTATATAAATTAGAAAATCTATGGGTTTATTTTTGATTAATGGAAAGCCAAGTCACAAGGTTCGAATTCGAATTTGAATTCGGCAACAATAAAATTCAAATGAAATTTGGCAAGGGTAAAAAATTTGGAAAAAAATTCGTCTTATATAAATTTGATTTTTTAAAAGATATAAATAATAAATCCATAAAAATAAAAGTATCATATTAAATTTGAATAAATTATAATATAAATATATTTAAAAATTTAATTTAAATATTATTATATAAATAATAAATATATTAAATTTCCAATATTAATTAATAAATATATTAAATTTCCAATATTTATTAATAAATATATTATAATTAAAAATCTAATTTAAATATTTTAGACTATTAATTTTAATATATTGTATAAAAAATAAAATTAAAAAAAAATTCGATTTAAAAAATAAAATTAAAGATATTAAATTTTATTTAATTAAACAAAAAATAAAATAAAAAACAACACTTAAAAATTAAAATCTAAATATTAAATATTAAAAGAGTAGCAGATGGGAGTGGGTGAAAAGTACCTATGCCTTACTCGCATTTTTTAAAGAATGGGAAGGATATTGCGTGGAAAAGGTAATTAGTTGAAGGATCGAGGTATCCAATGAGGGTTTATACGCTTATGTAGATAGTGCGTTTGAAAGGGAGCAGTTGCAGCCTCTTTTGTTGAGGCGGATGGTGTTTCAAAAGCTTTAGAACCATGTCTAGAAATCATGTTCAAAAGATTTTTTTTTTTTTTTTTGTATAAGACGATTTCAAACTTTTGTTGCATAAAACCCTATGAAAGCCGATAGAAAATTCCAACTAAAGTGCACAAAAAATGTTAAGCCCTTATCTATACAAATATGAAGGCGAACAAAAATGAATTTTTAAAATTTCCTTGAAGGACGTTGAATTTCAAATTTCATATATGAAATTCGACGAATCCTATGACTTAGATTCCATTAATTATTTTATAAAAGGAATGATTCTTAACCAAGGAATTCTAACTATTTCAAGCTAAAACAGAGCAATTGATTGTATATATCAATTCCATGCTTTCAAAATGCTAATACAAAATATCTGGCCTTGGCAAGATCTCTCTTTGTAATCTCCACTGCTCTCTTACTCAAGCGAACTTTCTTCTCCTTAGTCTTGCATTGCTCTTTCATTTCATTCTTTGTCTGTCCCTATCCTATAATTAGCCTCTTCTATATCTCTTTCTTCATTGATCTCTTAATGAAAGGCCCAAAGCTGCCAATATATACAAAACTGTTAACATAAATAACATTCTCTCTCAGCCCAATACATCAAGATTACTATCTTACTCACTATCCTAGACATAAGCTATTCCTTACCATGGTCAAATTTCAGAGAAACAAGACATGAAGGAGCATGCAACAAAAGTTGTGAATGTCCCAATGGGCTTTCTTGATGTCAGCATGTAATGTTCCCTACGGTCAAAGAGTGTAGATGATTCGCATCCTTCCTCCATGTGCCAATTAGGTTTAGAAATTGCTAAGGACCCAAAAAGTTTCTAAGTCTATAGGTTGTCGAAGTATCTATCTTCCCCTTCTTGGCATCTTTTTCTTTCAACCCTCGTTCCTTTCGCTTACCTTGTCAGAGAGTTTGACTACCTCATTTTGGTATGCCTCACTCTCAAACTTTGATCCTTGTTGAGCAGTAAGAGTCAGGTGGTATCTCCAACCTTCAAACTTTGACGTTCTTGCCTTTTTTGCATTGATCATTCCTACCTACCTTTGCATGACGAGGAGTGCCATTAATTGCAAATTTTGACTTAGTGACCACACTAGAAGGTATTTTCTTGCCTAGAAACAAGGGTCAACTTTCAAGTGAAGAATGAAGTAGGTCGACAAGTCAAACCAATTCAAATGGAAGCAAGAAAAGGGGAGTTGTTTTCTAGAACATCATGGCTAGTCATTTGCTGCTTGGGTGTGTCATTAATGCAGTAGTTGTAACTGTGGCTACCCATGCTCTGTGCATAGATATGGCCCTTTGTTTTGGCAAGCTCTCTCCTTAGTTGTTGATTTGAAGGATATGAAAAGGTGGGATTAATTTTGTTAGCATCATCAACTATTTTCCTAACCAAAACCCTAGCTCCCATCATTTTGAGCACCAATGTTCAAATAGTAAGATTTGAGGATGAAGACCCTCGGATTCACACGAAGCTAGAGGACATAAACCCATTTGTTTTCACAAAGTAGAGGACAAAACCCCTTTGCCAGTTGCACAATTTCACTAGAGGTCATGGGCGAGCTCCCGTGGTTGTGTTGTAACTGCACTGACTTCACATGGCCTACCATTTGTTGAAGGATTGAGTACAAAGGTATATGTTGTGTACTTGTTGTAATTGCCACTTCTTTTGACGATACTATGCATTATATTTCTGCTATTATTGCAAAGCTTTGTAATGTGTTCGTGACCCATTTAATTTAGGGTTTGTGCATTGTATTTCTAGTTAGGATTGCTATTGTGCTAGCGGGTTGCAATAGGTTTAGGTTTATTTGGTATAAGGGATTATGCATTGTATTTACAAGCTATGGTTGCTGTTGTAGTAGCATTTGTTAAGTATTCTAGAATTGCTTGATATAAGAGTAGTTCGTGTTTAGGGTTTTGCATTGTACTTTCCAATTCGTTGTTGTGGTGGTTCCAATCGTTGTTCTTGTTGTAACCATGGCTTGTTCAATATATTTTAGACTTTAATATAAATAGAAATAGCTCTACAAGTCATTTTACATCACTATGGATCCATTTGACAATCTAGGTGATTCATATTGAGGTGTAAATGGAAAGGACCATTAATGTGTAGCATACCAATTTATACAATAGATGCTCTGCAACTTGTTTCACACCCTCGTAAACTTGAATTTAATCAAGGTATAAATGAGTGCAACGATATGAAGGAGAAATTGATTTGTTAGATTTGGGTTTCACATTATTGTGTAAGGAAAAAGGGTAAATTTTGGTTTTTTGGCTAATTTCTACTTAAATATTTAAATCAAGAATGTATAAAACCTAAAAAGTCAAACCAATTCAATTGGAAGTGAGAAAGGGGAGTTTTTTGCGAGAGAACACCATGACCAGTCGCTTGTTGATTGGGTGTCATTAATGCAGTAGTTGTAACTGCAGCTACCCATGATCCATGCATAGATGTGGGCCGTTGTTTTGGTGGGCTCTCTCATTAGTTGTTGATCTGAAGGATATGAAAAGGTGGGATTAATTCTGGCAACATCATCTACTATTTTCCAAATCGAAACCCTAGCTGCCATCATTTTGAGCACTAATGTTCAAACAGTCAGATTTGAGGATGAAGGCCCTCAGATTCACAAGAAGCTAGAGGACATAACCCTTTTGGTTTCATGAGCAATGGGTGGTTGGCTTTTGTTGTTTCTTGTGAGTGCAGTTGGCATTCACTTTGGTTGAGGTTCTTTTGTACAACAGAGGAGGGATTGTTTCCACAACACTAGAGGAGGGATTTGACACACTCGGAGGAGATGTGGACTCTCGAAAGAGAGTTGTTCTCTCATGTGCAACACTAGAGGAGGCATTTTGACACACTCAGAGGAGATATGAACTTTTTAAGGAAAGTTGTCTCATTGTGCAAGGAGGCTGGGGACACTTTATGTTCTCTCATGTTGTGTAGAGGTTTGCAAGTTCTACAGTCAAGGGATTTGTTAATGGAGTTAGTTTGGTGTTTCTTGGGTGAGTGAGGAGGATTAGTGAAGGTGGTTCATCAAAGTCTCCAGAAGGGTTGTTATGATCAACTCTTGCAATATTCCATCCTTTGTTCGGACTAATGTAATAAGGGGGGGAATGTTTGAATATTACATTAATTAGATAGTTTTATAGATTAGATTGAATAATAAGTTAATAGCTAGTTTTGGGAGTTATTCCTGTAAGGGAATTTGGGTGGTTATTCACAGGAAATTGAAAGGCTTTAAAAAGCCAAATGTATCACAATATAATCATCCAATTGAATATCAATCTATCATTTTCATGTTGCTGTGCGATCATGGTGTAATCTTGGATATCTTACCATCATTTTAACACTCTGCATTATATTACCCGTTTCCGCTGTTATTGCAAAGCTTTGTAATGTGTTCGTGACCCTTTTAATTTAGGGTTTGTGCATTGTATTTCTAGTTAGGATTACTGCTGTAGCAGCGGGTTGTAATAGGTTTAGGGTTTATTTGATATAAGGGATCATGCATTGTATTTACAGGCTATGGTCGCTGCTGTCGCAGTGTTTGTTGAGTATTCTAGAATTGTTTGATGTAAGATTGCAGTTCATGTTCAGGGTTTTGTACTATACTTCCAGTTCATTGTTGTGGTGGTTCCAACTGTTGTTCTTGCTGTTACCATGGTTTGTTCAATATGTTTCAGACTAACATATAAATAGAAAAGGCTCTGCAAGTCATTTTACATCACTGTGGACCCATTTGACAATCTGGGTGATTTGTATTGAGGTGTAAATGGAAATGACCATTTTGGGTTAGTGTAACAGGCCAATTTATACAGTAGATGCTCTGCAACTTGCTTCACACCCTCATAAACTTGAATTTAATCAGGGTATCAATGAATGCAAAGATAATGAAGGAGAAACTGATTTGTTAGATCAAGGTTTCACATTATTGTGTAAAGGAAAAAGGGTGAATTGAAATTCTGGGTTTTTGGCTAATTTCAGGTTAAATATTTGAACCAGGAATTTATAAAAGCTAGAATAATTTGTCTAGGTTATTACAAAGCAAATTTTAAACGAGGAATCATAAATAGAAATGACATTCTTTCATGAGAAATAACTGGGACATAGAACTGTAACACAATATTATTAATATGAATGTTGTACAGCTGCCATTCTCCTGAAAGAGATGAACGATTGTCTACCCTTTCTACCTAATTCTAACAATTGTGTGCCTTCTCTATCTATATGTAAACATATGCATAATAGTGTAATAGAAAGCAAAGTGTTTATGGAAGATGACAGAATTGATCTTCCAGTTGTGTAAAGGAGTAATGGTCAGTTCTGGCCTGCAGGGTGTTGCCCTGCATCCCATAGGGACACTGTTCCTCTATTTGCAAGGTATACTGTTGAGTAATATTGGGGGTTCTACCCCACAAGGTGAGTGGACGGTATCATAGCTGAGAAAACCTAGCATCTGCACCATCATGTGTCAATAATATTGTTGATGCAGCAACTGATACAGGGCTGGATGGGCTTCAAATGAGTTGGAGATTGGCTCTGGTGTTCATGCAAGCCATGGATTTGAGTTTAATGTTGATGATGGCCATAGAATTAGAGCTGCCACCTGGTTCGGATATGTTCAGGATTAATACCCACTGCTCCCAGCTTGCCACCTGCACTGTCAGCATATTCCAGCTTGAAGATGAGATGTATATTGCTTCATCTTAAGGTTGATCAGACTTGTAGAGCTGCAGCACTGTGTCCTTAGTGAAGCAGGCGGAAGGCCATTCATTTTAGGAGAAACAGTTTCATTCAAAATGAATGATTTGAGACTGGGCAGTCTTCATAGTTATTTTGTTTTTTGTATCATATCAAATTTTCTAGTCAGTTAATAGGGTGTTCGCAACATGATATCATTTTATCGATCGCCTGCACAAAACAACTATACCTCCAACATAAAATCCCCATACATACACTATGTCAGTTTAGGAATTAGGATGAGAATTCATTATCTTGCTGTTGCAATAGAGAGAAGAGAGAAGAGTGCATATATTCAATAAGTAAGTAGTAGTTGAGGGTTAGACACATTGTATTCATGTATAAGAAAATAAGATAATCATAAAATGATTCCTTAATCATTTGTATAGTTTATTGAGTTTACCCACTAACAAATTGCTAGATATATTGCAGATGTTTTAGAACATCAAAAGACAAAAAAATTAGTGCCTATGGTATACATTTATCATGAAGAGATAGATTTTATGTAAATCACAGCTAAGATACAAATAATTTTCACTAATTAGTGAGTCTTAGGCCCGGAATTTTACATAATCATGATAGATAAAATTGCTGAAGGAACTATCACATATCCGTCCTACATCTCTTTCATTATAGTTATTGGAAAGTTTAATATGAATTTACAGCATCACGTAGTTCGCTTTTTAACAAAAGTTAGAGAAAGCTTTCTCTTACCTAGATTGGAAAAATTTAAATAGCAAATGCGTTATTGCTTTCATCCCAAAGCTGTTAGTTATGACTCAGCTGCAGTTGTTGGTGTGTTACTTTGGATAACTGCTAAAGTATTGCCTGGACTGTTACCTAAAATGTTATGATCTTCTGATATGAATCTGAATGATGATCTATGATTGTACAAAAAAGGCAAACCACTGTATGAAGGCTGTAGGATTAGTAGCCATTTTCGTATAATCTGACCCAACATAGTCATGCCATATATTTCTGGAATGCTCTTCAAGTTTGCTTTCTGGTGATTTTGTCCAGTCGTGTCATACGTTGCTGGAATAATCTCAAACATGCTTTTTTGTGATTTAGTCCCAATTCCTCGACTTTGTTCATATTTAATTTAGAGAATAGGTTTTTATGAAGGTCTTATTTTTATAGTTACACTGTAATATCAGAAGATAGCTCTCTGTATCTATCAAATATTTGTCTATTAATATGCAATTATTACCTCTAATTGGAAAGCTCTTGAAATGTGGATTCAAATTTTGTGTAGTTCTGTAGTCTTCAAACCATAACTTTGTTGTGCCTCAAGCAGGTGTTGGTGAGTATTTCCAAATTCTTGATGATGTAGTAGTCTTTCATGAGACTTTTCATTTGCTCAAGGTAAACCAACTATTGGGAATGCCAGTGAAGCTTGATATGTCAAAATCTTTGAACAAAGCAACTGGAAACTTATTGTCCAAATATTATGATGTTTTTGCTTCAATGATTAATCAATTGAGTGGATTCAGAATTGTATTCTACAACCAAATTTTCACTATTAACTAGTTGCACTCTCGCAACATGTTTGATTTCATCTTGTAGGTCAAGACAAGATGATGATTATGGCTGGATACTGAATTGAGTAGAGTACTTCAAGTGGATAAATGTTGACATGATCTATTTTTGAGATAGGGCTATAAGAGCAAAACCATATTTGAAAAATCAAATGCAATGTGATATTTTGTGATAATAATTTATGCTGAAAACCCTCACTTATAGCGAGCTAGTTGCATATATCAATCATGCAAACCTAAGAGCAAATAGCTAAGAAGGCATTCTTAGGTCAACTTGTTTCTTTTCTTGGTGTGAATGCTCTCAAACAAGCTCCAATTGTGCTTACACTCAGAATTGCTACAGGGATGTCACAAAACACGGGCTCCATAATTTTCCCATCCCGAATCTACAAATAAGACAGTAAAAAATATATTTTTCATTTTGTAGGTGGACTAATTTATATTTATCAAGGAAGTATAATAATAAAGGACTCAAATTTATTCATCTTGGCTGCTAGGTCATTCTCCTTTGAATGTATAGAGGTGAAGAAAAGAGTCTTCCCTCAGTAGCCTTGTAAACCTGCAACTCATCTGGAATTTGGTTGCTAAGGCTTTGTTTGGGTGTCATTCTCTCTGCGTATGTGGTGAGACCTCCTGCATAACCTTCTCATTGACCTTAAAGGAATTGGAAAAGAGAAAATTGGATTTGAAGTGGTATTCCACTTCATGTATTGGTTTATGGAGCTCCTTGTTTTATATCTGCATTACATATACATCAAATGACTTTCATATGTTCATTTATCTACCATAGTAATGTCAGATGGCCTCCTTGCCCTATTTATTTCTCACAAAGATATCTCATTGGCATTTATTGCTATCAGTCAAATGCAGAACTTTGACCAAAGGTTCTTTCACCTAAATTAATTTGAATTTGCAAATAAATAACTAAGATTAATAGAAAATCAAAAACTAACCCCTCAAAAGTTAAAGAATTAAAAATTCATAAGTTTGTTAGTAAGTTAACTTCAGGATCTCTTGTATGCTCTTCATGAACATACCATCAAACACTCTCTTTGTGACTTTCTCCCTTTCCACCTTTCTATATCTTCAGGATCTCTTTTATGGTCTTCATGAACACATCATCAAATACTGTCTTTGTAACCTTCTCTCTTTCCACCTTTCTAGGGTACAGAGACCCTAACCAGTAAGTGCTCACAGACATTTGCTTAAGAGATTGCTGTGCTGCTACAATGCTCTGCAATGTGATGAGATTTGTGGTGAATCCTTTGACACCTGATTGTACAATTTCGTTTTCTTTGGTGTGCTCTGTTATCAAACTAAGTGGCTGTAGATAGCGTTTATAATGATTCTTGTATCTTCAATTTTGCTTTTCACCAATCCAATTTTCCCAGTATCCTCAAATATGAGATCCACGCAATGGGCAGCACAAAGGGTCCAAAAAATGGTGGGATGTTTCTCTTGAAGAAGTCTCCTTGGTGCTATATATGCTGCTGTATTGTCAGTCTAAGCTTGGACAACATTTTCATCCCCATCTTCTAGAACAACAGCTCCTGATAAATTATGTACAGTCTCCCCATTCTTCACTTTTTGGGAGGAACCTACAGACTTCAAGAACACCAATGTGCCACTAGAAAGTTCATCAATTTTTCATTCCAGCCATCCATCCACCCATATTAAAGAATACGATAGCCCTTTTTGCATTACATTCATTTTTTGATCTTACACTATCACCCATGTATTTTTGCTGGCTTCCTCTGTCAAGTGTCCAGTGAAATTTTGAGTTAGTGCTTTCAACCTTGCACCAGCAACAGTTAATACATTTACCAATGCCTCCTAATATGGGCTTTTTGCTACATTGAATGTCATGATGCTATAATACAAGAAATTAGCAATAGCCATCCTTGTTTCGGGTGCTTCTCTTGGTCCCGATCAGTAAATTCAACTGAAGGTTGTACACTTGGAATGCAGTGAGAAATAAACAAGTGCATGGAAATTAATTGAGTCAGACTCTCTTTAGTGGATGAGTGGCAAATCCATGGGCCAATAATAGAGTCTCTTTTTGAATCAAGTGGGGAATTCTTGATGGTTGCATTTGCTTCCCCTGTTGTTTATCTTTGTGTTCTTCTCCTCATATGTAGAAAGTAGGAAATTCATCTCTTGAGTCACTTCCTCAACTTGATTGCACAACTTCAAATTTTAGCCAGAGATTCATGTGAGGTGATGATTTTTTCTTAGATTAAATTCACAATAATTATAGGTTGTCATGCCCTTGACCACACCTAGAGTGCTATGCTTCCAATCAGGGCCCTTGCTGCCTTGCATTGATAGCTCATACAACACTGTAGAGAAAGAAAACAAGAACAAGAAAAATTTAGTAGTGAGGAATAGGAAACAGAAAATGGGAAAGCAAATCAGGGAAGCACCTCTCGAATTGAACTCCAACTATTGAATCCTTCCAATCTGATGATGATCACTTCATAACAATTAATTAACAGAGACAAACTGGTATAACCATGCTTGCATGCTGAAAACAGAGGGAGAAATGGTAAAAACGCAAAACGCAGGGGTTTTAAACTTTATGGCAGTATTTTTTTGATAACAGGTGAGTCCTTGGCATAGACATTATGAATCAAGGCTGGTTACTTGCTGAATTTGTGCAGAGACTTGTTTTGTGAGCCTTGGGCATGCAACTTGCTTGTCAAAATTGCTTAGAGTTAGACGAGTACTTGCCAGCTTCTGATTCTATGGTTTCAACTTCGACTTCGTTTGATTCTATCTATGATGTGAAATCCTATTCTATACTTTTAGGAGGCAAATCACTTTGATAGGCATTTGGCTGTCTACGAGGTGCGAAGCAAGATCATGTGAGAAAGGTTATGCATTTATTGAGATCATGCTATATATTTTATTACAATTCTTTTTGAAACAAAAATTCTTTTTTCCCCCTGATGATGGTTTTGTTGGAAATATTGTCATTGATGTCAAAGTGAAATAGATGGAGTGAAAAGGTTTGTAAGGTTGAAAAGGAGCACAATTAAAGAGAGCAGCAACGTGTTGAAGATCATGAGATTCAGCTCATGAGACTTACTGGTAGTGGCTTTCAAGTTTGGATTCAGACCTCAAGTAGATCGTTCAGTTTGAAGAATGATTCAGAATTCAGACCTTTTAATCGTTAGATTAGAGTATCATAAGTTTCATTATGAAAAGGCTTAAATAGAATCACCATAAAGTTTAAGATGCTGGTTGATGTTGGCTTGACTCGACTCAGAGATGTTACATTCAGATTCAGATTTAGAGATGTATGACAGATCTTCAAGAAGATATATGGAAAAGTTTATGAGCAGACTTTGAAGAACTTATGAACAGCTTACGAGTATCAAAAGAACATAACAACAAATATCTCAGAGAGAAAAGGCATATTGTCTTGAACCCAAGGCTCTCAAGAGATCAGGTTGAACAACTGACACAGATACACATGAACTGCAAGTTACCTCTTGTTCACTTATTTGGAGAATTGAATATTTTGTTGCCCAAGTTGATGACTAATAAGGAGAGCAGCTATTTACATAAATCAAGCTTGTACACAAAGACAAGATACCGATGATACTCAAAGGATAAGGTCATGTTGATGTTGCTGATAACGTGTCCTCAGCAATGGCCCTGAAGATAAATTATATTAAGCAGAGTTTATATTAAGCAACGATCTTTTTAAGGATGATACAGATTTGATTTAAAAAGGGCACATAAAGACAGAATCAAATAAGACAAATGAAGAAAGGACAAAAACAAATAAGACAAAAATAGAACAACCTCAGATTTGCAAAAAGAAAAATTCAGAAAAGGTGCGATTAGTTTTGTTTAGAGAAAAAGAAACAAAGTAAGAAAAAGACGATTTAAGAAAAGGACAAAATGAGATAAGGACAAAAACCTAATAAGACAAATTTAAAAAGTACGATTCCATACATGTTTTATTTCTGAAAAGGTGCGATATAATAAAAAGATACGTCTTAACTCCAAATGGTGCGATCTTCAAAGGACGTGTTTATTAAATCTGAAAAAGCATCAAAGGACATGTTTTAGAAATAATGCGATGGTTTGAAAGTGATTTATAAGGGATGCGTTTTTACAAAGGACGTGTTTTTTTCTAGAGGCAGATCTCTAATGAGATGACCTTCCATTAGATGAAGATATATATATATATATTTGATATTCAAAAATGAGGAAGTGTGCGTGAGGAGTGAATTAATGATATATCTTTAAAACGAATTGGATGTTGAGAGTACTGAGTATGAGTTATACAATGAGAATTTAAAAAGATATCTACAGCAGGTTGAGTGTGAGTGGGAAATAAAAGTTATATCATTCGAACTCAAGCAAGTGAAAGAGTAACATATCATTTGTGTGTGAAGAATAAAGGTTATAGTGTGGTGTGTTGATTGGTGTGGGACAAAGAAAGAACGTAATGAATAATTTCTGAGAAAAAGAGCAGATATAAAGAAAAAGAAGAGGCAGAAAAATGAAGAGCAATGCTGATCTATTCTAGAAGAAAGTATGTGTGATAGAATGAAAAAGATCTGAGCAGATTTATAAAGAAAATTGATATACATAGTGACCAAGTTTGAAGGGAGATATTGACAAAGGTTCATATTTATGAAAGAAGAAGTGTGAGTTGAGAGGAAAAGCATTCAATGATATAATCTGATAAAGAGCAGATCAAGGGCAGGTTCAGATACAGAATACTTCAGATTCATATTGAAAGTTGTATGCAGTCCACATATAAAGGATAAGTGTAGGTAGATATAAAGAACATGTGTGGTATTTAAGATCATATTTGAAGTAAGTAATTGTCATCAGTTTGAAGATGAAGAGAGTACATATATTTGGATCAGATTTATGATAGAGTATTTGATTTAGATCAGAATTGTGGAAAAAGAGAGTACATGTATATGATCAGTTTGTAAAGGAAAGAGTACATAACTTGGATCAGATTTGTGAAAAAATCATCATCTATTGCAGAAGATAGAGTGTAAGTGTTGAGCAGATTTGAATTAAGAGAATATAAGAGGCAGCTTTGCATGTGAAAGAAGAGTGAATTCATCATATGCTGATTTATGTGAATATCATTCAAGAAAGATAAGTTCTAGAAGAAGAGTGGTTGTATTGTCCATCATCCGTTGAAGGAGCAACATTGAAGGTGGAGCATTGTTCTTTCAGTTATTATCTTTGCTGAGTTGGTGCTTGGCAAGTGGGGGTTGGTGCCTCCAGTAGGTTAGTGCCTACGAACAGTAGTGGTTGGTGCTCCTTGTAGATTGGTGCCTACTAAATCAGGATTAAGGGTTGGTGCTCTTTGTAGGCTGGTGCCTACTAAACTACTTATTTGGTGTTTCAAGTAGGTTGGTGCCTACATTTATTGTAAAAGTTTATATACTTCATAAAGTACATTGTTTGTACCGTGGTTTTCTCCCGTAAGGGTTTCCACGTAAAATATTGGTGTCAACTTGTTCATATTGTGATATTCTTGCATAGTTGATTTGTGTTAGAGTTTGAAGTTGATAAATAAGTAAGAGGGTAAAATTTGTTGATATACTGATTCACCCCCCTCGGATATCTTTTGTGCTCTTCGTGTTTCTATAGATGGATTCCAAATGTCAAGATTTTGTATTTCATATGCAGTGTATCTGGTATTATCAACTTCAAAAGATCATTTGGGTCAATCTCTTTTGCTGGTGATCAAGCCCATCAATGTCATTTAAATTCTCTCCTGTCCAGATGAGCAAATCAATGGCCTGGTATATAGTCAAGGAGATCAAGAATGTCAATGTGCTCTATGGTTAATTGATCAATAGGTCAATTAGACTGAACATTAGGATCAGATCACCAGGAGAGCATTCAATCAATGTTAGGATGCTAAGAAAGAGGATGGAAAGAAACCCTCTCCTACCTTTCAACAACCTGTCTTTTGGCCTTGCAGCTGAGCCCATAACTGTCCTCTCCAATCAGTGAAGTGCCTATTTTGACATAAAAGACTTTGCAGAGAAATCTACTTTGAGTTTGAGGATTAGCTCATGCATGTTGCTTGTGATGAGCACACGATTATACTGAGATGGGGGGTGGAGAGGTGAATCAGTATAACAATATTCTTTTTCTTTTTAAACTTAATTTATCACTTTAAGATTTAATCAAATTTAGCACATATAAATAGAAAATGAGTAAGACAATAACAACACAATTTACGTGGAAAACCTTACGGGAGAAAACCACGGCAAAAATAATGCTTTTATTAAACTTCTTTTTACAAATTCTAAAGGCACCAACCCCTCATTCAATTTGTGAGCACCAACCCACTAGAGGCACCAATCCCTCATTCAAATTATCTTCACAAATTTTGCTATTACTCTCTTCTTTAATCTTCTATAATTCCCTCCTTAAATCTGCTATAAACTGATCATAAATCTGCCACAAAATGATCACAATCTCCACATGAAACTTCTTACAAATCTGCCATACAACTTCTCACAATCTCCTCCTTTAATGTCCAAATAATCTCCTCATAAATCTGCAAATGATCTTCTTATAAATTGCTCTTCAATCTGGTGTATGTGTTTTATATTTTATTCTTATTCATTCCACACCACACACTACACACTCTTAACCCCTATTCTCCATCTCTATTTATATCTTTATCTTCTAAAAGTCATACCTTTTGGAATAACCATTTCTTTGAAGAGACATATTTTGTTCTTTACTAATCGTTGCCTTTTTAATCAACATAATAATTGTTATAGACACACATCACTAAGTCGTGCCCTTTCATGAAGTCGCACATATTAGGAATATGATCGTACCCTTTTTGATATATTTTGTTTGCTTTAACAAATTGCTGTTTTAAACATGGGTCGCTTGCTTCTTCATATCTATACCTTTTTGTCTTATATTTGCAGCTGTTTGTGAATAAGACAAACTCTGAATAAGACAAATTTTTACTTGATATAACTTTTGTCTTATGCATTAATTGCTGACTTAGAATGATTTAATTAATTCAAACATGGAGCAATTTAGTCTTATCTGATTTTGTCTTTTCTCTTATCTTATCGCTGCCTTTGTCTTTCTATTTTTTGTCTTATTTGTTTTTTGTCCTTATATGACTTTTGTCATATTCTTAATTGTCTAATTCTTAATTTTCTGTTTTAAGAATAATGATATTATTCCTGGACCATTAATGAAATTAATTATGTTGATGTTGATCTTTCCTTTGACATCAATGACAATATTTCTAACAGCTGGAATGAATGGTGTTCCCCTCATTTCAATATTTGGACTAAAGAGGATCTTCTTCAGACCCTTGCTCCCTTGTACAGATTTTTTTCTATGCCTTATATTATAATATAGAACTTGCTACTCTATTAGAAATGCTATCGCCTGTAAGCTTCAAAGGAGATCAAACCATAGGGAGATAGGAGATGGTCTATTCTCAACCTTTTAACCGTTCCTTATTTTGAGCTTTTTTCAAGAGATTAAATTGCTGTATCTTAGTGTGACCAGCCATGGAATACAAAATGGATTTCAACAATTTTTCTGTACTGACTTAGTCACGACACTGCATTCTAGATATGACAGTTACCACCATAGCTTGGCCTGTTACCAACTCTCCGTTCTTATTTCATTATAGTAATTTTTCTTACAATAATACCAAGTTTAAGAAAGCCCCAAGGGAATGGGGTGGTTTGGCTTGAAACTGAAAATGAAGATCCCATTTCATGCAGTTCTTTTCCCTGAATCTGAGAGATTCGCTGCCCTGTAAATAGCAATGCTTTCCTCATCCTGAGGATGGATCATGGAGTTTCATGGACTCTGGAAATATCATGTCTTTAATTAGCAATGTGGGCATTGAGGTCCTGCTCCTCCATAGTGTTAGGATAAGTGGCAGCTTTCCCCCATTTCTTTTTCATCTGTACAGTAAAAGCAATCTTGATTCAGCTGTCCATTGGTTATGTGTTACCTAACAAAATTTGTAACTTATACAACCTAACGATTTGAATAGTCAGATTTACTTGTCCATTACAGTAGGAGTGGCATGAATGTAAAGTCTCAATGGGAAATCTGTTAAAGTCTCATTTGAAAGATAAGACTATACCTAATCATGGTGTGAAAGATACTATATAGATAACCGTTTAAATAAAAACTTGGGTGGTTATGGAGTTAAAACACCATTTTAATGAGCATGTGTCAGTGGCATCATCATGAACGTCTAATTTATTATGCATCCACAATTCATTTAGAGGGCTTTATGAATACTAGTATGTTTCCAAGAGATCATACACCTTTGTCATGACGGATGCAATGGTCAAAAGGCTACACTTTTGGGTAAGAAAGGTGAGGAATATTTCATTGAACATATACAGTTGTTCACATGATGTCATACTTCTTTTATTCCCAAATACCTCAAGGAGACTGTCAGGCAATAAACCTGTGCAAGAACTACAACATATACAGCATCATTTAAGCTTGACTTTTTTTGCTGTATGTTTCCTATTCCACCATTTAATTCTGGAACAAATATACTTGTGCATGCATCGGAAATAACAAAGGAGAGAAAGGTGAGAGTTTTGGGTTACAAGGTGCATTGGAGTGTGTTTGTACCAAATGTTGTAGCCAAGAGTGGACATCATTCCGCTCAACCTTAGATGAGCTATCTTTGGAACCCCTGAGCCAAGCGTCCACTACAGTCCAATCAAGGAGTCATATAAAAAATTGTACTCAGGATTTCAACAACCACACAAGAAAATGCAGGAGTGTTTGTAGAATCTTATCTTCAAGACATTAGCAGACATTGGTCCATCACTTTCCAAGAAAGGAATTTATAAGCACAATGAACACTGTAATGTCCCATTCCTAGTCAATCTAAGCCTATACATATTAGGTCTGTACTTGTGTCTTCCCCATTTCCATCTATTGTGTGTTTTCCATTCTTGAGTATGCTTTTTCATCCAACTTTGCTCTTCCCTTCTTAGTTCTTCTTGTTAGACTTTAAAACTTTCCCTTATTGGCATGCCTGTTGCTCAACCCTTGATGCCTCGCCCTATAGTTTGAGTCTTGAGATATGGCCAATTCACAATCCTTGATATTTGCGCCTATGTTTTTTTTCCCTCCTAACTTCCTAGCACATGTCATTACTGTTTCCATTAGTCTATTTTTGGTGCCATTACTTTCAAAGTGGAATCTTCCTGCCCATGATCACTATTCAAATTTGAAGTTGTGGGTGTGCATGGTGGCCAATTTGTTTTGTTTGTGGAGGATATAAAAAAGTGAATGTTTTCATGTAGAATCATCATCTACACTTAACCAAATCCCTTTCAAAATTTGTTTTAGCACTTGTGTTTGAGCGTGTGGATTTAAGGACGAAAACCATTAGATCTATTAGAGATCAGGGGACAAAATCCCTTTGATTTCAAAGGTTCGAGGATGTCACCCCTTTGGCTGGAGGACGATTTCACTTAGAGGTTGCATTGGAGCTTCATTGTTCATGGATTTAGCCGTACTGTATTGGTATTGTTTGCTGTTTGTTGTGGGTTGCTTATGATAGTTTATTGCTACTATATGAAGTTACAATCTATTTTGCATGTATTTTTAGATTCTATTGTAATAAGGAAAGGACCGAGAGTTACATTTGTTATTTGTTGGGTTGCTGTTTAGAATGCAATGGTAATAAAGTGATGTAAACAGTGATTAAATCAAGTTAAATATCAAAATTGATGTTACTTGTCCCAAATACTTAGCATTTGAAAAGTGTTTAAAATCATGTTAAAGTCAGATTTGCATAATTATTTTGGATTGGGGCATTACAAACCCTGGTAACCTTCAATGGAACAGGAATTTATAATTGCAAGGGACCAACTTGTACAACAGAACTTAACCAGACAAAGCCTGTCTTAGAATTCGAAAAGCAGAATTTTGAAGATTAATATTGATGAGCTTTAGCCTTGGAACACTATGTAGATGCAATTAGATGGGAAACCCATAATCAAGCATACTATAGCATAAATCATAGAAATAAATCAAAACACAGCCAAGGTAAAGGAATCAAACCTAGAATAAGGATGTGGAGGTTCCATAACCTGAAGTCTAGAACTCATTGTTTAATGATATCAGGGCTTGCCATATAGAATACAAAGCTCTTCTTGAGGAGATCTGAAGTGAGATGTCATTCACCAATTATATGAACATGAAGAAGTGTCCCAAAATGGTTACAAACTTGAGTTGAGGCCGCAAGTCTCTTAGAGAGATGTGCAACAAGCTTTGCGAAAGTTGACACTCTCTCCCTATGATGGATTTAAGAGATGCTTAGCTCGTGATACATATACCTATCCCTTAGATTGATGATCGAAGATGAAGCAATCAAATGTGCCATCTTACATTTGGAAGGTATTGCACGAGTGGTGGTACCATAGTTTGATCACTCAAGGTCATGGATCTATCATTTCATATGTGGAATTCAGCAAACTTTTGATTGAGAGATTTGATTGTAAGGATCTTGATGTTTACTACAAAAATTTGACTCAGCTCAAACAATGTGGTTGAGTGGAGAACTATGTAATAGAGTTTCAAAAGTTATTAGTGATGGTGCCATACATCATAGAGAGAAGATTGACAATGCTCTTCATTGAATGGTTAACTGAATCTTTTAAGGGGTTGGTCAAGGCTTTTGAACCACCTACCCTACAAGAGGCCATCAAGTGGGATTTGGTACTAGAGACTTCCATGCCAAAGAATAAATTCTAGACCAAAACTTTCATTTCAAAGAAGCCCTTTCATAAAAATGTATGGCAGACCAAGAGTTTCCCATCAAGACTGGACATTCAGGTAAGGAATGAATTGAGAAGAAACTGTGCTTCAACTACAAGGAGCCATGGTCACTTGGACATAGATGTGTTGGGAGAGGACAAGTGCATTACATTTAGGTAAGGCCAGATGATGAATCGGGATTTGAGGAACCCGAACCACAAAGTGAAGAAGAACCTAAATAGGAGATGAGAGAAGTTCAACCAAAAGAGGAAGAGGTCATATAAGAAGGCACTCTTGCTAGGCTCTCTGGTACTTCAAGGTGCAACCCCTTTTGCATTTGTGGCGTTTAGCGAGCAAAAAGTGATTGTACTCATTGACACCAGTACCACTCATAACTTCATTAATGAGGGATTGGTGGCCAAGTGAGGCCTCAAGGCTGGGGATTTTGAAGGATTCAATGTTATGGTGGCTAATAGTTTCACCATCTAATGCAATAGGAAGATCTCTCAACTAAATCTTAATTTGGGAGGATACGACATGAAGGATGACTTCAATGTTAGCATAGGAGAAATCGATATAGTCCTAGGTATCTAGTGGTTGCACTCATTAGGAGAGATCACACAAAACTTCCACACCATAGAATTGAAGTTCTAATTGGAGGGAAAAGAAGTGGTACTACGAGGAATGAAAAATGAAGTGCCAAGGATTGTATTGGCTAAGCGAATGGAGAGGATTTTCCATCATAGGCAAGTTGCATGGGTAACTTAGCATTTGGTGATTGTAACAAAAATTGTCGAAGAAAAGAAGGCATATCATGTGGATGTATAGAGCATTTTGGACAAGTTGAGTAAATTATTCATTGTCATTCCTCTAGGGAGACTATTAGACTGAGGCTTTGAGCACATCATTGAGTTAGAGGGCACTAAGCTCGTCATCACTACTTCCTGTAACCACCTTAGGAGACATAAGGAGGAAATAAAAAAGGCCATTAAGGAGCTGCTGGAAATGGTGCACATTAGACCCAACTTGGGTACCTTTGCTTCCTCTATGGTCTTGGTGAAGAAGAAAGATGGCACAATTCGAATGTTCATCAATTATAGAGTACTGAACAAGAAGATTATCAAGAAGTGATTCCCTATTCCTAGGATTGATGAATTGATAGATGAGCTTCATGGAGCAATCTATTTCTCAAAAATAGATCTTAGTTAGGCTACCATTAGATCAAAGTCTGAGAGGAGGATATTCACAAGATGGATTTTGCACTATGAGTTGCCAGTCGTGCCGTTTGTGTTGACAAACATTCCAACAACTTTCTAGTCATGTATGAATTAGGTTGTCTACAAGCAACTAAGGAAGTTCGTCCTTGTCTTCTTTGATGAAATTTTGATCTATATCAAAATGTGGGAGGAGCACCTACAACACAGTGATGAAGTGTTGGGAATTTTGGAAGCACAAACATTGTTTTCCAAGGAGTCAAAGTGTGAGTTTGCTTGACAAAGATCTTGTATCTAGGTCACATCATCGGTGCAAAGGGAGTGCAAGTGGACATGGAGAAGATTAAACCAGCTTTAGATTGGCTTCCCCCGAGGACCTTGACATAGCTGCAAGAATTTTTCAGTCTTTGTAGCTACTATAGGAAATTTGTGAAGGGTTTCTCCCAACCAGCCGCACTTTTAATTGACCTAACAAAGAAGGGAGTTTTCATGTGGATTGAGGATGCACAATGAGCATTTGACAAACTAAAAGAGGTAACGAGTTCGTGTGATGTATTAGCAATTGTATATTTCAGTCTTCCTTTCACACTAGAATGTGATGCATCAAGAGAAGGAATTGGGGCCGTGCTCATGTAGAACAAGCACTCTATTGCTTTTGAGAATTGAAAACTCACAAAGTTGGAAAGATGGTTCTCCATCTATGATGAGGAAATGTGCACCATCATGCATGTATTGGTCGAATTCAGGAAATACGTAGTGGGTAGCTGATTTGTGGTCAAAACTGATCACAATAGTTTGAGATATTTTCTCAACTAAAAGGATCTAAATGAGTGGTAGCAAAAGTGGATGAGAAAACTCCAAGTGTATGATTTTGATATTGAGTACATCAAAGGGAAGAAGTAATATAGATGCAAGAGCATATGGATTTCAAAATAATCGAATGACTTAATTACAAGAGGTAAGAGTACATATAGATTACAAAGAGAGGGAAATGTAACGTTTCCATAATCAATGAAAGAAAAATAGAAACTACTAAATACCACTAGGAGTAACAGATTGTTACACCAACAAGTTGAGCATTAATTAAATATAATTCTAATACCCTCCCTTAATGCTCAATCTAGCAACTACACCAAGATGCCCCCTAAATTTGACAAAATTATCCGGGCTCAAAGACTTGGTGAGAATATCGACAGTTTGATCCTCTGTCGGAACATACTGCAATGCTATGGATCCGTCTTCGACAAGCTAGCGGATGAAGTGACAATGAAGATCAACATGCTTTGTCCATTCTTGGAAGATTGGATTCTTGGTGAGTTTCAACACCCCTTGATTGTCACAATATAAGGGGGAAGGTCCTACTTGAGACATTTGCATGTCTGAGAGCATCCTTCGAAGCCAAACTGCCTCACAAGTTGCTTTAACAACTCCTCGATATTCTGCTTCGGTCGAGGAGAGAGCCATTGCCTACTGCTTCTTGCTGGTCCATGTAATTGCACCTGTACCCAAACTGAATACATACCCTGAAGTAGGCTTTCTGTCATCAACATAACCCGCCCAATCTGAGTTTGTATAACCAATTAGCTTTGGATCTTTGCGCCTCCCATATAAAATGCCAAGGTCAAAAGTGCCTTTCACATATTTCAACACATGCTTTGCTGCAACCTAATGTTTAGCTTTAGGGGTTGACATAAAGTGAGAGATGTAGCTCACTGCAAAGCTAAGGTCAGGTCTAGTGGCAGCGAGATAGATGAGGCTTCCCACAAGTTGCCTGAATTCTGATTCGTTCTGCACGGGTGAATCCAACTGAGCCGATAACTTCAACCCTCTCTCCATAGGTGTAGATGCTGGTTTGCAATTTGTCATCCGGAACTTGTCCAACAAGCTTTTGGCATACTTCAACTGTGAAATGAAGGTACTGCCAGAAGACTGCCAAACCTCTACACTGAGGCAATAATGGAGGAGTCCCAAATCTATCATGTCAAATGATTGACTGAGATTATGTTTGATCTCCTCAATCAGATGATTGGAACTGCCAGTAATAATTAAATCATCAACATAGACAACTAGGAACAAGATATCATTACCAATCTGATTGACATACATATTAGAGTTAGAAGGACTTCGCTGAGGGCCATGATCAATAAGGTACTGATCAATCTTCATGTACCAAGCCCATGGTGCCTGCTTAAGGCCGTAGAGTGCTTTCACCAGTTTGCATACTTGGTGTTGTTTACCAGCAACCTTGAAACCAAGAGGTTGCGTCATGTAAACTTGTTCCTACAAATTACCATTGAGGAAGGCACTCTTTACGTCCATTTGATGGACTTTCCATCCAAACTGAGCTGCTTTCAAGAGGACAAGCTGAATGGTACTCATCTTGGCTATAGAAGCAAAAGTCTCCTCATAGTCAATGCCCTCTTGCTGTGAAAACCCTTTGGCTACTAACCTAGCCTTGTATTTATCAAGGGTTCCATCAACCTTATACTTAACCTTATAAAACCATTTGTAGCCTATGGGTTTCTTCCCATGCGAAAGATCTGAAAGCTGCCAAGTGTGATTCTGCATGAGACCATGATGTTCAGCTGTCATAGCCTGTTCCCACTTAGGTGTGCCTTTAGCCTCTATATATGTCTAAGGCTCCAAAATGCTATGAAGGTTGGCCATAAGAGCAAAATTCACTTTATTCTGCTATTTGCTCTTATTCCGAGCAGATCTACCCTCTAGTAACTCATCATCATGAAGAGCACCAATCGTTGAAGCCCACCATTTAGGCCGAAGAGTAGATGAACCAATATCGGAATCAGGAGAAACAACCTCTACTGGATCAACTGGAACTGACATATTTGTAAGAACATCCAAATCTTGTTGAATAGGGGCCGGTGGTGGAAGTGACTACTGAGGTGCCTGCACCTCTGCAGAATCCCTCCCATAAAGTGGACCAAGTGGAAGATAAACACCCAAATCAGAATCTTTCTGAGGCTGAACCTCAAAACAAACAAGAGAAGACTGATAGAAGAGCCCACAATTCTCATCAACCATGACATCATGACTGAAGATCTATGTTACACGGGGACGTGTCCCCTGCCCCAAAACCCCCTGTACTCGTCCCCATTTGTCCCGGGGACGGGGGGACGTATCGGGGACAGTCCCCGGCCGTCCCCGAATCAGGAAAATTCACAGGTAACGGCGGGGAACATTTCCTCTTGTTTGGGAACGATCCCCCGTCCCTGGGGACGACAGGGGACGTTGGAAACGTCCCTCGCTGTCCTCGGGGACGGCTAACCGTCCCCCATGTATATGGAGCTCCAAAAAATTAAAGAACATAAAATTTTGTTTTTTAAAACATTTTATATTGCTATTAAATGTTTTGTGGGCCCACAGCAACATAATGTGTGTGTAAAGTTTAAAAACAAAAGTTTAAATGAAACTTAATAAAGTTTCATAAGATTCAATGATATTATTTGGCTCTCACGGCAAGCGACCAGGGGCGACGACTTCACACAGCAAAGCACGGAAAATCTCAATCTAAAGTTGGCAGACTCAAAAAAACTCGGAGTTTTTTTTAAAACGAGTTTTGAGTTTAACTCATGAGGACTTCCGAGTTTTCCGAAGTTTTTTGAAAAAAAAAAAAATATATATATATATATATTTTTTTTTTTCGAGTTTTTGGTGAGTTCTAAAAAATTCTCCAATTTTTGGCTTGGCGAGTTTTTCTTTGGGGCGAGTCTTCCAACTATGGTCTAAACGATTTTTTGGCATTTTGCTCCTACGTTGGGGCATTTAACAGAGACGTTTTTGCATTTTAAAGAGGCATGAAACAAATTTCTTCAAGTTTTTGTTTCTCACGCCTAGAGTAAAGTCGTGGCTGGGCTCTATTTGACTGCATTTTTTTCTTCACTCAAGCTGCATTTTGTTTGTGTTTGGGACGCCTTGAGGAGTTGGGAGCTGCACTTAGTTCCATTTCCTACCACTCTCGCAATTTATTGATATTGATAGACCATGGTTTTATTGATGTTTGATATTGCTATGATGAATTTTATAATGCTTTAATGACATTTATTATGTTATGCTACTACTCTCGCGATTTATTTATATATTGATATTGTTGTTAGCAATTATTAATTTATTGACATATATATCTCTTTCCCTCTATCTATAATACATTAATAAATTTTGAAAAAATCATATATATATATGTATTTTGTATGTCGCTGTCCCCTACCGTCCCCTAAAAATGGGCCCCTAGGAAATGTCTCGGAAACGCGTCCCCAGCCGTCCCCCCGTCCCCGTCCCCATAAGGCTGTGGAACACAGTTGAAGATTAGACGATCAGTGTCTGCATCTATCAGTTTGTATGCCTTATGGTTCTCACTATAACCTATAAACATGAGTTTTTGGCTCTTGGAATCCAACTTAGTGTGTTGAGCATCAAGAATCCAAACATGAGTAGTGGAGCCAAAAACCTTCAGGTGACTAATGTTCGACATACGTCCAAACCGGGATTTTCAGGAGTCATCTTCTTCACAGCATGAGTAGGAGATCTGTTCAAAAGATAAACAGTAGTATACATTGCTTTAGCCCAGTACTTCTTAGGAACATGTCTATGCTCCAACATAGAATGTGCCATTTCAGTAATGGTGCGATTGTGACACTCGACTACACCATTCTGTTGAGGGGTGTAAGGTGTGGTGAATTAGCACTTTATGCCATGTGCAGCACAGAATGTGGAGAAATCTTTGGAACAAAATTCCCCCCCATTATTAGACCTAAGAGTAATAATAGAAGAACCAGACTCTTTTTCTACTAAGGCCTTAATTGCTGAAATATGCTAAACACCTCTGATTTAAGCTTCAAAAAATACTCCCACATCTTTCTACTGAAATCATCAACAAAAAGTAAAAAATACCGGGATCTAGTAATAGAAGGCGTGTGCGTTGGACCACATACATTAGTGCGGACCAACTGTAAAACCTTGGAAGCCCACCATGAGTCGCCATCGGAGAAAGGAGTCCGATGTTGCTTTCTAGCTTGAGAAGCTTGGCAAACTCCATGAGTTTGAGTCTGAATCGCAGGTAGACCACCAACGAGATCATCTCGTGATAACTGAGAGAGATAGGGCATGTTCAGGTGCCCACAACGCTGATGCTAGAGACTGCTGATAGAAGTGCTCCTGGCTGCCATAGCGTGCTCTTGAGAATCACCAAAATCAAGTCTATAAAGACCATGATCTTCAAGTCCTTGAATGATTGTAGTCCGTGTCTCTCTGTCAACAATACTGCATGTATGCATACTGAAGACGATGTCCAACTGAGGAGAGTGAGTCATAATCTAACTTGCAGAAAGTAAGTTCAACTCCATGCTAGGTACAAAGTATACATCCAGAAATATCAAATTTCTCCCACCAGATTGAATCTGAATGTTGCCCTTACTGACAACAGTATACTCTTCGCCTTCTCCAAAGATAACTGAATCTCTGAAAGGCGTGTACTGAATGAACCAATCTCGACAATGTGTGAAATGGCATGAAGCACCAGAGTCAATGTACCAAGTAGAAGTGTTTACAGGATCTGTATGACTCTTTGCCATGAATGCAAAGAAGGTAGACTCCTTCTGCTTGGTGTGCTCTACCACATGTGCTTTCGGTCTAGACTCTCCTTGCTTGCCTTGTTTAGAGGCCAAGCGTTTCCGACAATCCTTCTTCATGTGGCCAAACTTGTGACAATAATTGCACTGAATATTCTTTGACTTCGAAGAATTTGAAGATTGCTCCTAATTGTGCTGCTGAAAGGATGAAGGCTTGCCCTTATTATTCTGAATGTCTTTGCAGGGAATGCCTGCATTGAAGAGGATGAAGTGGCACTCGTTCCAAACTATTGTTTCCAAGGATCCTGCTATAGAAGTTTGTTGCAGAGATCTGGGAACGTCAAGTCAACATTAGTTGCTATAATGTTGAGCGTCTCAATAAAGTGCTCATACGAATGTGGTAAACTCTTCAGAGTGATCACCAACATATCTTCTTCCTCCATCTTCCGACCAATAGCCTCGAGTTGATCTTGAATGTCCTTGATCTTGGTCAAGTGTGCTTGTAGAGGTGTATTCTCATCCATGACGATGGAAAACATGTTCTTCAAAAAGAACGCATGACTTTTGTCGGAAGTCTCATGAAGATATTTTAGAAGATCCCAAATCTCCTTTGCTGATTTACCTGAAGGAACTTGAGGTAATTGGTTATCAGTGACTAATAACTTTATGAGCACGGCTTCCCGATTTTGCTCATCAAACCTCTCCTGATCCTTATCAACGGTGAGAGGTTGTGTCTTGGTGCCCAGAACAATCTGGTCAAGACATCGATACTCAAATATTGTCATCATATGTTGCTTCCATGTGTTGTAGTTGCTGCGACTGTTGAACTTCCGATTGTTGTTGAACATGATGTTGGTCAAAGAGGCCATGCGTCATGCTTTTCAAGGCATGAAAAACGAAGACGACGTAAACATATAGATTGCACAAAATTTGAGGCAACACCTTGAACCCAGGAAGAAATTTGAACACGGATTTCGAGGCACAAAAAAGAATTTCTGCAAATTGAAAACATGAAACCCTAGGTACAAAAAAATACTTGAAAGGCTAAATTTGTAGAAGATGCCCTAGTAGCTGGTGGATGAAATACGAATTTCCAAATCGTTGGAAAATAGCAGAAAATAGATGAAAACCCAGAAACCCTAGGTCGCAGCACAAAATTTGAAAATGAACCCAATACGAATGCACAAAAGCCAAGACACCCAAAAAATTTGGAGATTGACCTAGAAAACTTCTCGAAAAACCCAGAAAGAATTTGTTGTCAGAAATTTCTTTTGACTTGAAACAAAGGATTTATTTAAAAACCTAGCCGATTTTTTTCTTTCTTCACAAATCTGGAAATGAACAAATTCGTGCCCAACAAATGACAATTGCTAGAAAGGTTGAGCTTAGAAAAATTGCGCCAAAACACGACCACTAGAAAATGAAATCCGTGGCTCACAAGGTCTTCAGAAATCGCACCCAAAATTAAGGTGAATCGCACCCAAAAAATACACAAAAACGCGATCAGATGGGTTGCTCAAATGGCGACCAAAAAACTTAGAAAGTGGCACGCCCAGATTTAAGGTGAAATCACATCGCCCGGAAAATGAACACGCGTCGACAAAATGCAGAGAATCGCGCGGCTAGGTGCAGATAAAAATCGCATCTACAAGTTGCGCTCAGAAAGCTTCAAAATGTGGCTTTAAACCAAGGAAAAAACGCATTCAAATCGTGTCGCGTGGGCAAGAACAGAGTTGCGCGTCTTCAGAAAACGCGACTAACAAAGCCACGAACAAATCGCGCAGGAAAAACTGAGAAACACTGGTCTCCACATACACGAAACAGGAAGACGCGAGCAAAAAGACGTAACTGAAGAAGCATGACTTTCAGAAAACGAAGCCTAATGTCCAAGAAGAAAACAACCTTCCTTTTTTTTTGTTCGATTTCTCACAGAAACACGAAAACGAATTTTCCCGCTTAGTGGCTCTGATACCATAATACAGATGCAAGAGCATATGGATTTCAAAATAATCGATTTAATTAATTACAAGAGGTAAGAGTACATATAGATTACAAAGAGAGGGAAACGTAACGTTTCCATAATCAATGAAAGCAAAATAGAAACTACTAAATACCACTAGGAGTAACATAACATTATACCAACAAGTTGAGCATTAATTAAATAGTAAATATAATTCTAATAAGAAAAATGTGGTTGTTGGTGCGTTGTTTAGAAGGCTAAATCTATGTTCCATGTCTCAGATGTCTATGGATTGGAAGAATGAAATCATAACAAAGTATGGTAAGAATGCATTCATAGCTGATGTGTTGTAAGAGAACTGGCGGATGATAGGTACACCATCTGCAATAAACTCATTCTCTACAAGGGAAGAGTCTATTTGGTGCCAAAATCAAGGATGAATGGAAAGATTTTGCGAGCAGTTCATGACACTCCCTTGGTGGGCCACCCTGGGTATTTCAAAACCTACAAATAGATCACATAAAGGTTCACATGGAAGGGACTCAAGGATGATTTCCTCACCCATATCGAAGAATGTATCATTTGTCCAAAGACTAAAATGGAAAAGACATTTCTAGGTCTTTTGCAGCCCTTGCCCATCTCAAAACATAAATGGAAAAGTCTCTTGATGGATTTCATCACAGGACTTCCTAAAGTCCAAGGTAAGGATTGCATATATGTAGTTGTGGATAAATTAATGAGGTATGCACATTTCTTTGCCATCTCTTTAGATTTTAAGGCACTATAAGTGGCTGATCTGTTTTTCAAGGAAGTGATGAAATTCCATGGACTACCCGAGAGCATCGTTAGTGATAGAGACAGTTGCTTTATGAGCTTGTTTTGGCAAGAGCTCTTCCTTTTGGTGGGAACTAAGCTCACCCTCAACACCAATGACCACCTACAAATAGATGGCCAAATTGAGATTGTGAACAAATGGGACGAAGGTTATTTGAAAAATTATGTTGCTAATCAGTAGAAGACTTGGATCAAGTGGCTCTACTTGGGGGAGCAGTGTTACAACACTACATATCACATGTCAATTAAGATGATGTTGTTCATGGCTTTATATGGGTATGAAGTTTGAAGCTTCATTGGTCTCATTCTAGCGGATAGCAAGGTACCAGGAGAAAGTGATGTGATCAAATAGAGCCAAGACATTCTGAAGTCACTTAAGAATAATCTCTAGTAGGCTCAAAACCAACAAAAGATGTATGCAAAAACCATCATAGGATCGAGAGAGCATTTGAGATCAAAGATATGGTTTTTTGTGAGATTGCAGCTGTACAAGCAAATCTTCTTTGAAGGCAAGTGAGCGGAAAAGCTCAAATTGCATTTTTGTGGTATGAGTTGGAGCTATTGAAGGAAAGGAAGATACACAATGTTTTTCACATGTCTTGTCTCAAAAACGCGCTAGACAAACATATAGAACCCTTGCATAAGTTGCTTCGACTGATGAAGACGAAAAACTAGTTTTGATTCTTGAAGCAATCATGGATGTTAGGGAGAGGAAATTGAGAAGTACAAGCACCAAGGAGTACTTGATTCAGTGGAAAGATCTTTTGGTGGAGGATGCAACATGGGGAGGCCATAGATAATGGAACATCGGACTTGCAATTGCTTGAGGACAAGGAATTTTGAGTGGGCTGGACTTGTGTCCCATTTCTTGTCAATCTAAGTCTGAACATATTAGGTCTATACTTGTGTATTTCTTGTTTTTGCCTATTGTGTGTTTTCCCTTCCTGAATATGCTTTTTCTTCCAACTCTGCTCTTCCCTTTTTTCCATTGGACTTTCACAATTTCCATGACCGGCATGCCCATTGCTCGACCCCCAATACCTAGCCCTATAGTTTGAGCCTTATGATATGACTGAGCCTTGATCCTCGATATTTCCACCTATGTTTCCATTTATCTCCCAACTTCCCAGCACTTGTCATATTTTTTCTAGTAGTCTGTTTTTGGCACCATTACTTTAAAAGTGGAGTCTTTCTTGCCCATGATCACTGTTCAAATTTGAAGTTGTGGGTGTGTGGCTGACCTATTCTGTATGTGGAGGATATACAAAAGCAAATGTTTTCATCCAGAATCATCATCTACACTTAACCAAATCCCTTTCAGAGGCTGTTTGAACACTTGTTTTTTGAGTGTGTGGACTGAGGACTTAAATCCGCAGATCTATCAGATATTAGAGGATGAAATCATTTTGATTTCAAAGGTCAGTGGATGCCACACCTTTGGCTGGAGGACGATATCATTCCAAGGTCGCATCAGAGCTTCATTGTTCACTGATTTAGCTGTATTGTATTGGTGTTATTTGCTGTTTATTGTGGGTATGCTCATGGTAGTTTATTGCTGTTATATCTGATGAAGTTAAAGTTATTTGGCATGTATTTTCAGATTCTATTGTAATAAGGAAAGCATCAGGAGTTACATATGTTATTTGCTGGGTTACTGTTTAGAATGCAGTGGTAATAATGTGATGTAAACAATGATTAAATATGAGTCTGATAAGATCAGAGAATTTTGTTTAAAACTGATATTACTTGTCCCAAATACTGAACATTTGAAAAGGGTTTAAAATCAGTTTAAATTCAGATTTGCATAACTATTTTGGACTGGGACATTACAAACCCTGGTAACCTCCAATGGAACAGTAATTTGTAACTGCAAGGGACTAACTTATACAACAGAACTTAACCAGACAAAGCCAGAGTCTTAGAACTCTGAAAGCAGTATTTTGAAGATTAATATTGTTGAGCTTCAGTCTCAGAACACCGTGCAGATGCAATTGAAGATGAGAAACACATAATCAAGCATAAAACACAGAAACAAACCAAAACACAGTCAAGGTGAACCAATCAAGCCTGCAAATGGAACTCTATATAAAAAACACTAGCCAAATTGTTGGCAAAACTGGATCACTGGAAGCCACAAACCATGAAAATTACCCTCAATGCAAAAATCTCAAGCCACTACAGTCAAGTAGAAAACAGTCTTTATCTTCAACCGCAAAAAGCAATGCAAACACAAGTAAGAAATTGTTTTTGGTTAAGTGCAATTAGCTAGGGAGTTGTATCAATCAAAGTGTAGAATTTGAAGTTTGAATAGCTGGAATGAAGATCCATATAGACTGGGTACAGAAGAATTGAGAGTTAGTAGTGAAGGTGACTCACTAATGGTGGTTACTTTATAAATTCAGAAGAATCACTGCTTTGCATGGATTGGAAGCAATGACTATCACTTGACAGAGGCAAATGTGGTACAAAGCCATTTCACTCAATTAGAGCTACATTGTAGGAATAAAGTGGTACAAAACCATTTCAACCTAGGAGTTCAATTTATCAGAAGCGTGGTGTCTAGTCAGCCAGTCACCACACTTTCCATAGCTGCCAACAACTCCTCCAAATATCAGAAACTTTGCAAAAGTTTTCATTATTACAACAAAGGAGCAATTCAGTTGTAGGATTGAAGAAGATAAATCAAGAAGATTCAGCAAAATATATCTAAGCAGGCTTCTATAAATTGTTTAATACACTCAGAGATTTTCGACATGGTTGAACCAGAATGTATGCTATCTTGATCGGTGAGAATTACTCCAAGTTGTCTGGCAAGATACTGAGAAGAGGCTGTGTTTATGGACTCCAGATGAATCTAAATATTTGTAGCTGTGAGGCTAATTGCAAAGAGCAAGTTGGAAGTGCTCCACCTCCATTGTTAGAATCAATTATGCCATCTTTTCAAACTCCTGTATTAATTTACAACTTTCAATTTCATGAGGAACACCTACAAATTCTACAGCTTCTTTCACTTACAACGAAAGGTAGCCAGAGGATGGAAAAATATTTACAATCTGGCTCATGGTATAAAATATCCATGAAGACTGACAGTGGAAATGTTTGGGAATCAAATAGATTTGAATACGGTATAGATTTGAGACAGTATTAGCCATAGTTCCACGGAGTTTCCTGATGGGGGGATGTGGGGACGGGTTTCGGCAACGGGGGACCAAGGGCCTAATTTTGTAGACGGCGGGGAGACAGTGGTGGGGTGGTGGCAGGGCGCTGAAATACATATAGTACTTGAAAAAATAGTTATAAAAAGATGTATAAGAATTATACATCTTGGAGACAACTAGGAGTCCCCTAGATGTCTTGAGGACACCCTGGTGTCCTTGAAGTCATAGAGGTGTCTTGGAGACAGCGACGCTGGTGGTGGGATGGTGGTGGGCTGGTGGGGGGACGTCCCCCCAAGTCTCCGAGACGGGGATGTCTAGGAAACGTGGGGTTTTTTTTTGGGGGGGCGGGGGGAGGGCGTTGGGGGTGGCGGGGACGCATCCCCGTGGAATACTATTAGCAGGATAAAATATTAAAATGTGCTGAGAGCCCTTAAAGAATGCATGGTAAAGCATCTTGCAATGACTGTCTAAACTGAATGCTGCATTGCATATGTTTTTGTCACTGTTACACCGAAGAGATTTTCTGCCCATTAACTTAACACCTATAGCATTTTATGGCTTTTAAAACTTTAGGCAGGTGGAATCCAGTATCTGGCTTAGATAGTCTAGCAGCAGTCATAGGAGCTATCACTAGCATTTCCTAGGAATTCTAAGCCACTATTTCAGATTATAGTTGAAGTTAATCTTGTATTACACTTTAAAACTTCTTGTTTTGTCACAAGAGAACATTAAAGTGTTGGTTATTAAAGATTATTATACAGTGTTATATTCTTGAACCTTGTGATTTTTTTGTTCTACATGGTTTTGTATATTTGAAAGGGTTTAGCTTCAAGTATTAATATACTCTAGTTTTGTTAGGAAAAATTGTTCTTGTGACATACTATCTATTTTTTTTCCTGGTAACTATTGTGAGTGCTATTCTATATGTGCCGATTTCTAAAACATTATCATGTCACTCGTGGCTGGGGATCCAGAATGTTGTTAGTGTAGTTTGTAAGATTCAAAAAATCATGACGAAAAGTTTAAAACTTTGCTCTAATTTATTACTATACCGACTCTAGATTGCAATCTAACCATTGTTAATCTGCTGGCACTCACCTTAAAAGAGTGTTTGACATAATTGACTCTCCTTGTTAAATAATTGAAAAAAAAAAAGACATGGTAGAGGAGCTTAACCTGTAACAGTACATGTTCATGTTCATGGAAGTTTTCTGTCAGGAGGATTTTGCACTTTTGAAAAAAGTAGAATATTGTAATTCTCTGTACTGTTTTCACCACAAAGTGGGAATTGGTAGGTGCAAGGAACTCTTAGAAATAGCTGTGTACTAAACTTTCTTATTTGATACAGGTCAAAGATCTTGTCAAAGCTTTTTACACTTTGTGGCAGACTTAGATCATGCTATGGAAATAGCAATCAATGTTTCAGTATGATCCATACAATCCTCCTCAAAGACTAAATTTCTATGGCACGTCCTGTTCAACTGAGTGATTGAATGTGCACAGATTAAATTGTTCTATGGCATGTCATCATGGCAACGAGCATGTCTTGTGAATCAATCACCGATTACACAGAACTTGATGGTGATGAGGGTTCTTAAGATTTAAATTTGTTCTAGTATGTGAGATTAATTTCTCTAAAATATCTTGAGTAAGAGTGTATTGTGTAAATTGGTAAATAGCTTGTTAAGACTGGAAATGCTCTTTACTGTAAATATTGTGGGAAACGAATATGGTCATAGTTGAAGAGTTTGAATAAATAATTCTAAAGAAAAATACCATTTCCAACATATGTCCAACATTTTCCAGGAATATTGTTTATGTTTTAGCAGTCTTCTTTGTGTTCCTTTGAATAAACCTCTATTCCTTATTGCAAAGATGTTGGCAACTTGGAATTCTAGATTCACAAACTTATATGTTTAGATCACTGTGGTATACTCTGCGTGAGTCCTATATAATCAATGTTCAGAAAATCGGATATCCAATCTTTCTTCACTGAACATAGCTATCTTGAACTACATATTCCAAACAATATTTCTTACCAGATCTTTCAAAGGACCAGCTCATTTTGTGTTCAGTGGAGGTTATTAGAAACTTGTTTGTCATGAAGACTTCCAAGGTGCTTACACAGCAAATTTCTGTGCTTTTGATGTGCGGTTAAGGTCTCCATTTACATTTCTTACACACAGTAGTGTGTTTCGATTGGAGGTCTTCTGTATAGGCAATCTAATCAAAATGAATCTGTCATGAAGACTTCCAAGGTGCTTACACGGCAAGTTTCTGTGCTTTTGATGTGCGGTTAAGGTCTCCATTTACATTTCTTACACACAGTAGTGTGTTTCGATTGGAGGTCTTCTGTATAGGCAATCTAATCAAAATGAATCTGTCATTTGATCATCTTAGAAACATGGGTTTCAACTTACCCATTAGTGTGTTATGCATTTGTTGCTGTCAAGAGAGACTATCATCTAGACTCAACGATCAGACATTCTTGCGCCAGTATTGATCTTATACACAATACAGAACATTGTATGTTAATGCAGATTAAAACCAAGCAGAGTTGCCTTTGCCTAAAGCTCACAACACTTTTCAGAATGCTATTGAGAAAGTTTCAGGTTGTGGTTGTTTCTACCCAGTGTCTGGTGGGAGGCTCAGGTTGGAGTCTTTATAGAATTTCAAGCAACACTAGCTAGGAAAAGTCGTAAACTCCTATTTATATCTAAATCGTGGCGCTGCAATTGTAATTTACCTTATATTCTTACCAAAAATATAGCTTTTCAATATATGTCAAATATGCAGAAAAAGTCCTCAAGTCCAAGAACTTGGCACAATTACAAAGAAGTGGTCACAATTTTATTTGGGAAGATTATTGTGTCGACTCTCTGAGAAGCCCCTAGTTTTGTTCGTGTTCGTGAAAGTTTGGGTTCTCTTTTTGTCGTGGAATGCCCATCAGCAGTTGCATTTTCCCTTTAACAGAGTTTACTTATTTCGTATCTTTTAGCTTGAACAATTAGATTAATGCAATTTATCACAATATCCTGCAAGAGAAAACAAATTTATGTTCTTTTTCTCGTAATAAACGTTCTTAGCTGTTAGTGATATGATTTTTGTCTTTATATCTATTTTCTCTTTTGTGAACTTTGTATTTGTGTTTGATAGGATTGTTTTCTGCTACATTATGATACCTTTTGCAGTTTTCATGTAAGGAATCCACATATCTTCTTTGTCCATTGTCGTTAAGCTCTTCAATTTTGTGCAGCTAATTCGATCCCAATTTTCTTTAGTTTAAGTCAAGTGTGAATGCCTAATTATTCTGCGTCTATCTTTATTGTCTGATGGCGGATCATGGCTCACACACTAGGAATTTGTGAAGAAGCCCACAATAAACATCAAATCTGAATAACAAATTGGATTCAATAAAAAAAAAAAAAACATTTAAAAAGGAATTTGCAACAACTACAAATATACTTAGCATAGAATATAAACCAGGATGGAGACATAATCCTAGCATACAAAGGGATAACTTCCTCAAGTCAGTCTTTCCTCCGATTCAATTTGCCGTTTCTTAAATGAGGTACCCCTGTTCTTGTCTTTTGGAAAAAAAATTCTTTTTAAAATGACCTTATCTATGTTCAATACTTATAGATTTGTTTTCTTAATTGGTTTGTTTGTTTGCAATTGTGTTTATTTTCTTGCGGGATCACCTTAGGACATGGTAAATAACAAGTGAGTAAAAATTATATATATATATTTATATTTTTTTTATTGTAGTACTGAGTAAAATCAGAGATAGTTATGTCAAATAGAGTTGAATGAATAGCAGGTGGTGGTAAAATCCAGGAAAAAGGGGAAACGGTTAGAAGCTCACATCTACATTTATTTTAAACATGTTTTACTTTTTCAGGTTGTTGTGTATCTAATACTTGCAAGAAGAAGAGAGTACATAGACGATGAGTTCAATGTCATTTAGTTGAATTTGTTGAGCAATTAAAATAACAACAAAAACAGAACTGCAATCAAGGAATAAGAGTACACAGGCACAAAAGTAAATACAGACAAATCAAATTATGTGGTTCCCCAATATATGGCTACATCCACGGGAAGAGCAAAACAATCTCTTTATTATTTATTTTGCAGCAGATACAGAGTTTTCATCATAATTTATTACAAATGTTTTGAGTCTCCAAATGTGTAGAGACAATAGGAAAACGAAGAGGCATGGGAAGAGTAACGGTTTGGTGACTATTGGACTTCACATTCAACAATCTCCCACTTGAAGTCCAAACTATTGCTGCAAGTAAACATGCTAAGAGATATCCCTACTTTTTCAGATTTATTGTCACATTTTGATGAGGCTTTGGAGAACTCGAGCTTCTCCTTTGTGACTACCTTTGTAAGTGCATAAGTAGGATTCACACTAGTATGTACCTTTACCAACTTCAACTTGCCCTCGTCAAGAACACTCGGGATGAAATGATATTTCAACTCTATGTGCTTTGTTCTATTGTGAAAGACATCATTTTTGGCCAGATGTATAATACTATTGCTGTCACTATACAAGGTGAAGACTTGTTTACAACCCAATTCACCCAATAAACATTGTAACCATAACATTTCTTTAGCTCCTTCGATGAGTGCAATATATTTTGCTTTAGTAGTAGATAGTGCTACCACTTGTATTAATCTAGAAATCCAGCTGATTGCTGCCCTTGCAAATGTGAACACATAACTAGCAGTAGATCGTCTTTTGTCCAAGTCACCAGCCATATCAAAATCAGCAAACCTTGCAGCAAAGCCTCTTATCCTCTATGTCAAAACATGATGTGAAGTGCCCTTTAAATATCTCAAAATCCACTTCATTGCTTGCCAATCTTATCGGGATTACTCATATACCACTCCCACTACATGAGTAATGTCGGGTCTTGTGCAGACCATCGCATACATAAGACTCCGAACAACAGAGGAGTAAGGCACTCTTCCCATGAACTCTTTTTCTTCTTTTGTCTTAGGACATATCTTAGCGGATAGTTTGAAATGATCAGCTAGAGGTGTGCTAACTTCCTTAGCATTCTTCATGTGGAATCTATCCAAAAACTTTTCAATATACTTTTCTTGTGACAATTTCTAACTCTTTTCTGCCTATCTTTGATGATAGTCATTCTAAGGATTTTCTTGGCAGCCCCTAAAGCGTTCATTGAAAATTTGTTAGCCAATTGTTGTTTCAGCTCACTAACAACCATACTAGTTCTTGTCACAAGCATATCATCAACATAAAGTAATAGGAACACAAATTCACCATTTACCAAAACTTTATAATATAGACAAGGATCATTTTCACATCTAGTAAAATTTTGATCAGCCATAAAAGAATTAAATTTTAAATACCATTGTCTAGGAGCTTGTTTCAAACCATACAAGCTGTGATTTAATTTGCAAATAAAACCTTCTTTACCTTCTTTTTCAAAGCCTTTAGGTTGCTTCATGTACAACTCTTCTTCCAAATTGCCATGTAGGAAGGTTGTTTTGACATCAAGCTGCTCTAATTCAAGATCATATATGGCTGCCAATAACCTTTGACCACCAATTTGGCCCTATATCTTTTCTTTCCACCTCCTTCCTTCAACCTATATACCCATCTATTTTTTAAAGCTTTCCGATTAGGTGGAAGAGGCACTAAATACCATGTATGATTTTCCATCAAAGATTCCATCTCATCTCTCATAGTGTCCATCCATTGTTTTTATCTTCGCATGTTTCTTCAAACATAGTAGGTTCAGCTTCATTGGACAACAACAAATGTTGAATGAAATCATTATATTTTGTTGGAGGCCTACGCTTCCTAGTGGACCTCTGATCTTGAGGAATCAATTCCTCATGAGTGTTTGTGGGATGATCTTGCTCTTCAATATCATCGAAATTTGGGGGCTGAATTTGTGGTTGAACTTGTGGCTGATTTACAATCTCCTTTTGTTTGAATAAATCACTCCCACTCGTGATGTCTTCTAATGGAACATATTCTTTTGTAGGCATCTCTTGTTATGGGAAATTTGACATCACTTTTTCATAAAAAATCACATCTCTGTTGCGAGTGACTATTTTTGAAATGGGATCCCACAACCTATAGCCATATTTCTTATCTGCATATCCAAAGAAGATACATCTCTTTGATTTGATATCAAGCTTTGTTCCTTTTTCTTGTGTGATATGAACGAAGGCCTCACACCCGAACACCTGCAAATGACTATATGAAATTCTCCGTCCCAACCACTTCTCTTTGAGAATTTTAAAATCTAACCGAGCGGATGGACTTTGATTAATTAAATATATTGTAGTGTTGACAAACTTTGCCCAAAATTGTTTTCCCAAGCCAACATTTGAGAGCATGTTGTGTACTCTTTCTAGAATGGTCATGTTCATCCTCTCAGGTGCATCGTTCTCTTGTGGTGTAAAAGGAACAATTTTAATTCTTTTAATACTTGCACAAAATTGATCTAATTCTATGGAACAAAACTCACCACCATTATAAGTTTTTAAGCATTTAATTTTGTTGTCGGTTTGATTTTTTACAAGTGCTTTATTTTTTTAACATGCTAAACAATTCATATTTCCTTTTTAACATGTAAACCCAAACCTTGCTAGTGCAATCATCTAAAAATGTAACAAAGTAATTAGACCCACCAATTGATGTTACCTCCATGGGGCCAAAGACATCCAAGTTTTCTAATTCATTTGGTTGTGTCTTCTTGCTATGTTGGTAGAAAAGCTGATTCTCTTTTGTTTTCGTAGATACAATGCTCACACAACTCTAAATCAACTGATATCAAACTTGAAAGTTGATCCCTTTTATGCAAAATCTCAAGGCCTTTTTTGCTCATATGACCAAGCCTTTTGTGCCAAAGCTCCATGCTGTGGGAGTTAATGGTGACTCCCCAACACCCCCAAGAATAGTTTTTGATAAAAGGAAAAACAAGTTTTGAATGGACCCGAAACCATTTACAACAAGTTTTGAAAGGACCCGAAACCTTTAGGTTTTAAGGGGACCCAAAACCCACACCAAGAAGAACAAGCTGCCCGAAAGATATGAACAGAAACAACTAGCAACAACACAGGGAGATGGCAAGCCAACACCCAGCCAAAACCCAGTAGGCAGCCCAAACAAGACCTAGGAAACTACAAGAGTCTAACACTCATTGGTTTTGACGGGACCAACAACCCACTACAGACCACACTTTCTGCCATTATAGGAAGGGTAACTGCAAGTGTGTAGGGCAACAATAGTTGCCTTCAAAGACCATATGTTCTCTCCACCTCTATAGGAGAGAGTCCCAAGCTCAACCATATCATGGTGACTGCAACACCCCTTATCCTTTAGATAGAACTCCATAAAGATCAACTCTCTTTTCAAAATCTCCACCTCAATAGAAGATGAAGAAAAGAAAGCAGCATGTAGGTCAGCCTCAACTTTCTTGCTATCACAAAACAGGGCATAATCAGACCTCCAACATTTCTTCTAGGCGTGCACGAAAGCATCCCGCAATATATTCCACAATAGAGAAAATGGCAAGAATACTTGCTTCAACAATGCAAGTTGAATATGATTGAATAATGGTTGAATATGCAAATGTACATAAGATTCCTTGCTTATAAAGGCAATGTGATAGAGAGGATTAGACAAGATCATGACAAGTGTTAATCCTATAATATGAGACAACTAACTCATAACTACCTAGGAATCAAACATTACAAGCTAGATAAGATAAGTTCTAGAGAAGCCAACTAAGACTTTTAGATAGAATCTTATAATCCTAAGTAAACTTAACATGTGAATATGTCCCATAATTTCCTAGTGGGTGAATTAGCTAGGTATATAACATTTATTCACACCAACACCCCCCTTAAGTGCAACTAAGGGAGAAGTTTATTATGCACACTATGCAAAATGATTGAAAATGACGATGGGTCTTGGCTACTAGGCCATGTTAGGTACCCATTTACAAATGCAAATGCAATACAATCAATCAATGCAATCTCTCACAAATGAAGAAAAGGAGAAAACCCAATGGGACAAAATTCCTCTTCAAAAAAAGAAAAGAAACAAACAAGATGATGTATGGAGGACTCAATGATACACCCCAAGGAGTGCATTCATCATGTATATACAATCAATGACCCCGCCATAAGAGGGAAAAAGAGAGACAAGATATCCCCCCCACAATGAAGAAGCTCCAATGCCAATGAAGAATGCTTGAAAACAAAAGACAATCCAATGCCTACAAGCAACACATCTTCCTTTAAGAAAAAAACAAATCCATAGGCTGATGAAGAAGCCACTCCATGTCCAACTGAAAGGAGGAAGGATGAATTCTCAAAATATATGCCTCTAAAAACTGTTTAGGAGTCTCCAAGCTTGAATAAGCCACAACATAATCATGGTCAAAATCAACCAAGAAACATGACAAATCAAGAGAGTGAGGAGACTCATGAATATCAATCTCCAAAGACAAAGAAAGATGAAATAACAGTTGTGAGTAAAATTGTCATTAAAGAGGAGAGAAACCCCCTCAACTGTCCTCCAAATCTGCAGTATGTGACTCCACAAACAAGTTAGAAATACCTGTCAAATATTCATACCACAAAGCAAGATCTAAAAATCTATGAGCATCCTGTTGAATAGAATCACTGCTGGTTGAAGAAGCAGGAGGTGGAGGCGGAGGCAGCTCAATGCTGGTCTCTAGAATACCAAGAGTAAGATAACCAAACTTATCCTCACAAAGATGATTCTCACTCGATGGAGTGTGATATGCAGTCAAAGGAACATTATTTTTTTTTTGAAACAAAATGTGAAAAGGAATACAAAAGAGATGAATGATCTACCATCCTGATAGCAATGATATTGCTAGTCTCCAAGTCCCTTATTTACACTCTATCAAGAGTGAACTCAATTGTTTTACCTTGACCATCATGGGTAATTTGATAAACAAAAAGGAGATTTGTGGACAAGAAAGGAACACAAAGTACATCACTGAAAGTTCCTTCACCCATGTCAATAGAACCCTTCCCACTTACCTTCATATATGTATTGTCACCCATTAAAATATGAGGTGAATTATAAGGCTCAAAAGAAGAGAACATATCCATAGAAGATGCCAAATGATGAGATGCCCTTGAATCAAGAAGCCATCTATTAGATTCAGGACTTGCAGAGGCCAAGAGTGCTTGTCCTTTCATTTTGTGTAGCCCAGATGTAGACCTGTATTATTTGATTGAGATGATGACAGGGTTGCGGATTGAGATGCTGAAGAAGACATTGGTGAGGGAAACTGTATGCTATTATTTTGAAGGTGTGTGAGTTTATCAATCTTCTTATTATAGAATCTATGCTCATCATGTCCTAGCCTTTTACAATATGCACATTTGAACTTCTTCTTTCTAGACGATTCCTCTTTAGAAGAGGGTGTAGACTCGAGTGCTATGTGAAAGAGAATCTTTACCTTGCTCATTAGACTTGGGTTCCTTTTTTGCTTCTTACCTTTACCACTTGAAGTCTTTGAATCTTTTGCAAAAAGAGCATGAGATATGGAAGACTTTAATGTGCCCATGTGTACCAACTTTGCTTGTTCCCTGGTGAGTTGAGTTGCAAATTCATCAAGAGAAGGCATTTTGTGTGCATTGCCAAGGTAATCCATTGTAGCATGGAATTTAGAAACAAACATTGAATAATCGGGACCAAGCTTAGCAAGAATAGAAACAATCAACTATTCATCCTCTTTAGTGACCCCATAATTAGATAATTGTAATATTAGAGAATTGAGCTTAGAGAAGAAGTCTTGGATATTGTCAAAATTTGAAGGATTTAGACCCATTAGTTCATTCTCCAACTTAAATTTCCTATCTAGCTTACCAAAGAGACCCTCTAAAGTAGTCCAAACTTGATTAGGATGTGTGCAAGATGCAACAAATATCTAAGATCTAGAGAAATGGACAAAATAAGAGCACTAAGAGCTTCATCTCTTCTATCAACCATTTTCTTCTCTCTTTAGCTCATGCAAGTTCTAGATCTTGACCAAGTGTGCTCCTTTGCAATGCCAATTCTAATAATAACTCCATTTGTGATCTCCATTCATGATAGTTATATGGAGTTAGAAGTACATCTTTTGGAAAATCCATGATAAAATCAGATATTACAATAGAGGAACAACAATTAACCCTCACAATACAAGCAATTAACCCCTTTGTCCTAATAACTTGACACATTTTTTTTACAAATTTACAACAATGTATCAAAAAGTACCAAATCAACTTCAAACTGAAAATTTGGAAACAAATATGCAAAAAGTGCATGGATAGAACTGTAATGCTCCTGAATACATTCTAATGGCACAAATTTTGAGAAAACAAAGATCAAAGCAAAAAGTTATAAGCTTGAAGGCAAAGAAAGAAGATTTGGTTTCAACCTAGAAAAAATGGCACAAAACTGCAATTTTTTTGCAAAACACCTACACCATTGAAAAATTGGGATTGTCAGTTTTCTGACAATATTTCATTTGAATTTTTTGCCTCCGTTAGCCCAAGATATGAAAATTCGAAAAAATGGCCTATTTGAACACTTTGGGGGAAAATCAGGTAATGAGCAAACTAAGTCGACGCAATTTTCAAGATCCTAGGCACATAAATCGAGGTCATCCATATGTCCTTAGGGAAAAGTTTGGCAAAAAAGAAATCGCTGACCAAGGGCAACAAAGGGGAGGCGAGAGGGTGGTGGGAAAGGCCATGCCGCCTACACCCTCGCTCAGCTGAACATAAAGGCAATAATACTGTCGACTTATAGTCTTAAACCGAAGTTTTTTTAAAACAACAAAACTTTTATTAAAAAAGAAACTTACCGATTAACTTTAACAGTCAGTGTTCAAATAACAAAACTTTACAATATAAAATCTTGCAACCGACCAACCAATAAATAAACTGGCGATAATTAAATGCCCAACGTACCACTAATGTGACGGCCCCATAGCGATATGACAAGTACCAAGTTTGCAGGCTAGAGGTACTTATTTGTAGAGAATATACCAAAATATGCCACTTGAAAGTATGGAAAAAATTTGCCCAATATAAATAAAATTTTCCCTAAAATATTTATTTTAAAAACCCATAGATTTTTTTAATAATTTTTTCCTGCGAAATAATAAATGTTGACTCGAGGGGCCGTACGGCTTGCCTAGGCAAACTTTCTTTTCTTCAAAAAATAACTTTACTCAAATATAGTTGATATTTATATCAAAATTTGTCTCTCAGGCCCCCTGATCTCAATGGTGAAGTCGATTTGGGCTCAAAGTGCCTCGAAATTCCATCTACCTTCAAATCTTGCAACTGAAACCCTCAAATTGAAAACTTCAAAGATCAGCCAAAACATAACCAAATTTGACGAAATGAAAGACAAACTTGACTTTCTTTGATGCCTTGGATTCAACCGTGAGGTCCTTGAAACCCCAATTTGCACCCAACAAAATGTTCAAGCCAACATGAAACCCTCAAATTTTGGAAGGAATTTGTAACATTGGAGCTTTGATACCATGTGGGAGCCATTGGTGATTCTCCAACGTCCTCAAGAACAATTGCTAGACCAAAATATCTTCCACAAGAGAGACAATGGAAAGAATACTTGCTTCAACAATGCAAGTTGAATATGATTGAATAATGGTTGAATATGCAAATGTACATAAGATGCCTTGCTTATAAAGGGAAGGTGATAGATACGATTAGACAAGATCATGACAAGTGTTTTAATCCTATAACATGAGACAACTAGCTCATAACTACCTAAGAATCAAGCATTAGAAGATAAATAAGATATGTTCTAGAAAAGCCAACTAAAACTTCTAAAAAAAATCTTATAATTCTAAGTAAACTTAACATGTGAATATGTCCCCTAATTCTCTAGTGAGTGAATTAGCTAGGTACAAGACATTTATTCACACCAACACATGCCATTGTCCGGAACTGCCATTGTAGCTCCCACTTCAATGTGACTCTCTAGCACATACAAAGTGTTTGATTTGTTGCCTCTAGTAATCACCAAGGCTCATTTTGTCACCTTCTACATTCAGGACTCAAAAGTGATGCTACAACCTTGAGCATCCAACTGTCCTGTAGAAATCAAGTTCCTTTTGAGTTGAGGGATGTGATTGACATCCTACAACAACCAACTATTTCCATTTTTTAATTTCAATAAAACATCTTCTTTGCCGACAAGGTTCATCGTCACCAAGATAAACCTTACTAAAGTTAGCTTTTTGATAGTTTTTAAAAACCTCCCAACATGATGTGGCATGAAAAGAAGCTCCAAAATCTAGCACCCACACATCTATTGTAGCTTCTCTAATGGACAAGATAAGAGCACCCACATCTTCTTCATATGCTGCATTTACCTCATTTTCTTTTGGCTGATTTTCAACATTTTTGAAAGACCAACAATCTCTTTTCATGTGGTCTTCCTTGCCACAATACTAATAACTAACATCTCTGCCTCTTGAATTTGACCTCTTGCTATACTTTGATCTTCTTCTATTATTATACCTTCCTCGTTCTTGTGATCTCCCCTTGTTGCCGGTTATCAAAGCTTCTCTCAATGAAGTACTTTGATTCTCCCTTCTCATATCCTCTCCGAGAAGAGCCCCAACAACATCATCAAATTTAGCTTGTTACTTTTACTAGATACCGAGTTGCTAACAAGCATAACAACTCCTTCCCAATTATCATGTAGATAACACAATAACAAAATGACCTTGATTTCATCTTCCAATTTGATATCAACAAAGATTAATTGGTTGATTAAGGTATTAAATTCATTCAAGTGATTTGACATATTACCACCTTCTTTCATCTTCAATTTGTACAATTTCTTCATTAGAAAAACTTTGTTTGATGTAGAAGCCATTTCATACATGTTAGACAATTTATCCCACAACCCTTTCACTATTTTTTGTTGTTGCAAAATTAAATAACACATTACTTGATATAGAGAGGATTATTGTTGCCACCGTCTTTTTGTCTAATTTCTTCCAACCTTCATAAAAAATTGTAGTTGGCTTCTTTGCTTTGCCTTCCAACGTGATTGAGAGATCTCTCTGAATCAACAATGTTTCCAATTACAACTTCCACATTCCGAAGTTTTGGCCTGAGAAGTTTTCAATCCTCCACTTATACATCCTCCATCTTTTCACAAGTTCACTCAGCTCTGATACCAATTGTTGAGCAATTAAAATAACAAAAGCATAACAACAATCAAGAAATAAAAATACACACACAAAAGTAAACATAGACAAATCGAATTATGTGGTTCACCAATGTGGCTACATACATGGGAAAAGCAGGGCAATCTCTATTCTTTATTTGCTGCAGTAGATACAAAGTTTTCTTCATAATTTATTACAAATTTTTTTAATCTCCAAATATGTAGAGACAACAGGAAAATGAAGAGGCATGTGAAGAGTAACGATTTGGTGACTGTTGGACTTCACATTCAGCAAAATTCACTTGTTAGCATTGTTGGAATTGGGGATTTGTTGAGTAAATTTTAAACTAAATACCACTTGCTTTAAATTATAAGTATCCACAAGAAATGTAACAACATATAATACCAAGGAGAAAATGGTCAAAAGTGGAGAACATATGTAGAAAAATATGAGAGCAAAGCAGATCACTTTGATTACTTGTCATAGAGACCTCAAAGGGGTGGGGGGCAACCCACTGTAGGGTCAAGAGAAGATGTCAAATTTCATAGGAAGAGTAATACATGATGGTTAAATTTTGGATATAAATCTTTGAAAATCAAATGAAGATGAGCTAAAGGTCAAAAACCAGGTTCATCATTTGTTTTTTAGTTAGATGATTATTCTTGAGCCAAGAATTTGAATGTAACTGAAGGCACTATAGTTGGGTTGTTATATCAACCCCACCATGACAGTGAACGAGACTTTTTTGATGGATGGAATTGGCTCATTTTCCAACAATAGATTAAGGAACTGAAGAAAAACCATTGTTAGATCATCTTCTTTAAGTTTTTCAAAGAAAAAAGGATAGTAAAAATTTGTCACAATCTGATTATCCTGAATTGTCTCCCTATAATGAAGTTTCACAACTTTTATTGTACTATAAAGAATTTTTTTTAGAAGGTTCTCAAAGTCTAGATGCAATTTTTCTTGTAAATTAATTAGTTTGATGTTTTTTATAGTTGTTTTTTTGCAATGGTTTTTAGTTTTCTTTCTTTCTTTCTTTATAAAAAAGCTATGTTCAATATAATCATTGTTTATAATGATTTATCCTCAAAGTGGAAGCAATTTTTTTTAATTAATGATTTTAATACTTGCTTTTTTACAATAAAGTTTAGTGTAAGTTTAATTTACTTAATAAAATGAAATGCTTGCAATTCAATGCAAATCAATTTAGATTTAATAATTAATTTAGAAAAGTAAATGCAAGAGGATAGGGGTATTGAGTTTATAATTAGATAAGATGCATTATTTATTTAACGTTTAACTTTTATTTTTGCATCATATTTTATTTTTCATTAAATGTATTATATATTGTTGTTATTTTAATTATTTTTACTTCATCTATTTTTTTCTTAAATCTTGGATTTATGTTTTTATTTTTATTTTTTATATGTTATGTATAAGTATAAATTTTTCATTATTTTATTTACTTTTATAATTATTTACTTTATTGCTTCATTTTATATTTATTTATTTGTTATTTGTTAAATATAATTTGGTTATTATATTTATTATTATGTAATAATGATTTATTTCATCTATTATTATTACTATTATTTTATAGTTTTAAATTATCTCTTTTGCTTTGTTTTTTTGAATTATTTGTCTTATTTTTCATCTTGATTTTTTATCTTGTTTTCTTTCTTTCCTTTTTGCTTGTTATCATTTCTTCTTCTCTAGTTGACTTTTGTATGCTTTCCCTATTTTTGGTCTCCCTATTTATACTTGCTGGATCCTACAAATTTTTCCATAACTTAATTCTTATCCTTATGAGGGATTATGTGGTATGATCGAAAATATCGATACAAAAATACTTTAGCATAATTTTATTTAAAATAATTTAAATAAACTATTATGAATTGTGGAAACATCATATTTTTGATTTTAGTGTTCAATTTACATTTCTTACTCATTTCAATTGGGGTTTGGATATACATAATGATTCATCTCTCTTCTCACTCTCCCACCCTAAGATATTTTCATAATTATAACAGATTTTGTTCCTTGGCTGATTTGCATAAATTTATTTTAGATTTTAACATGTTCCTATCTTTTATATCACATAACACATCCATCCTTGTTAAACTTGGACACCTTGTGTTTTCTGGGAGATGTTTTGCAATGTGATATATTTTCCCTCTTTCATAGAATTGGTTAGCGCTTATCCTCTTCTATTAGATATACTTATGTCACTCACCCATACACTTAATGATGATCCTATGCCTTGAGATAATGATGATCATACACTATGCAAGGATCTATTGAATGTGATTCACCTATATGTGATATTAGTATGTTTTGTGATGACACATCCCTTAATTGTCATGATAATCATGTTTCCATAGATTCATGTGCTCTAAATGAATTATATTCTTATGTACACGGTGATGAGCATTATAATGATCATTCTTCTACATCTCATGTTCAATCTATGGGTTCTTGTGATAACCTTTGATATTGTCTTACCCCACATGGCGATAACTTATTCCTTCATAAATTTAGTAGCTTCTCATGTTTCCTTCATTGAAACTTAATTATCATATCCTACCTTGCATGATGATATTATGAGCCTTAGTAAATAACTTTTACATGATGATTATGGATGGGTCTTTACATGTGAAGTTATTTTTACTTACTAATTATGACAATTTAGATGTTTATATCTTATTGATTGGTGATACCTTAGATGTTTGATTCATCTTATCTTCTTTATGCATCTTTCATGAACTTGGCTTATGCTTCCATTGCATATTTTTATAGCCCTAGTTCACAAGATTATAATGTTGTGGAAATACTTATCAAAGATTAGGAAGAGTTTAAGATGTTAATTTACCATCAGTAGTTTTATCATCTAATGTGAATAATCTACCCCCTCCACTTCAAATCACATCTAAAAGAAGTAATTTGACATTATTCAATAGTTACAAAATGCTCAAGTCAAAATGCCTCAATGAGACTTAGTGTGTATATGAACTTTTTATATAGGTAATACAAAGTTCCTAAGAGAAAATCCAAGTTGGGTTTGACATACATGAGTGACATTTAATTGTCTATTGGCCACAAGGAGCATCATGACATATCATTCACTAATGGTGAATCCCACTAGAGAAAGTTATTAAGGAAGCTTTACCTTTACACACCATGTTGAAATGTGGCATGTTATTCATTAAATTATCTTTAGTTGACAATGGATCTAGTCTCAGCATATGCACCAAAGATTTAAAATAATTAGAATTAGGCATGCCATAGATACAATCATTGAACCTCACCATTAGAGGATTTGATAATGTGGGTATGTCTTTTATTGGTACTTTTGTTCATCTTATTAACGTTGGACCTTGCACCTTAGGCACATTATTCCATATGATGCCGATAAAGTTAAATTACAAAATATTTCTTGGGAATCTATGATTACATGCCATGAAAGGTGTTCCATCTACTTTACATCAATGAGTAAAACTTTGGGATAAAGGGAAATTTTGTTGTATATTATTGACACATAACCATACAAAATGTAAACCAATGCATACATCTAATAATTTCATTTCTCAAATTGATCTTGGGACTTAAGAGACATAGATCATGGCATACTCCTTGCTAACACTTTAGAGGATAATAATTGGGCCCATTTAATTTTTGTGGTGGAGAAAAAATTGCTTTTTTTACCCAAGTGTCTTAAGGATTCCACAGCTAATCCAACATTACACTATCTAGATAAGATTTAAGTGAAATTAAATATTCTAGTGTTTTTGATCTAAATGTCTAATCAACCATAATGATAATTAAAAAAAATTAAATAAACCTTATCTAGATATAGATTCTCTCCCACTTAAGCTATGTGAGAGGAGAGAAAGAGGGGTTTTATATAAAACACTTAATTACATAAAACTAAAATATATAATTAAAAAATGAATTTATAATTGTAATGAAGGAAAATAAAGGATCTTTGCACCAAACTCTAGAGGATGAAGCTTATCATCTAGAATGTGGTTGCAATGCATGGACATCCATGTGATGTGTTATTTTCTAGTTCACATGTCATCTAGGCTATGCACTATAGTCCCATAAAACTATAAAACTTTGATTGTATGGATATTTTTTATTTTTTTTGCATAAAAGGGGACAAATACAAACACACCATGATGAAGATAAAGAGTGTGATCAAATATCCATTCATTTGAATGTCTCAAAAAATTGTAGCTTGAACAAGAAATAAAGTTTGGATAGATTGGGAGCTTCCCATGAATGGTCAAGCCCCTATTTACCTTTTGGTTTCCACATGTATAGGTAATGCTATAGAGAAAATAAGCCTAAGTGTGTCTAGACTAAAAACAAGGAATTAAAATACTATGAATATTACCTTTGGGTATACAAGAAGTGATAAAATAGTGTTTATGAATGCCAAAAAGGAAATGAGGAACCTAGGAAGGGCTAACAAAACCAAAGAGTTCAAAATGGAAAAAAGTAAAAAAGGTATGAACACCATCACTTCACATCATGAGCGAAAGTGAATACTTACAAGAATCAAAAGTTAGATATCCTCAACACAAGGATTCCAATGAAATCACACTAGACAATGGAGTGTTTGGTAAAATTTTAATTTGTTGATCAAGAATGATGAAAATAATCACATGCATAAGATTCAAAACAAAATATTTATTTCCAAGAGAGTAATGGAATTAAAAGATTTTAATTTGTTGATCAAGAATGATGAAAATAATCACATGTAGAAGATTCAAAACAGAATATTTCTTTCCAAGAGAGTAATGGAATTAAAAGATTGAGTTCTTGTTCCAAAATGAGATCCAAATTGGAATATGAGGAGGCATGAGGCTTGAATTAGCCATTGGGATTAGGCCTAGGTCAATTACAAAGCTTGGTCATTGAGAGAAGTGGTTAAATTAGAAGAAAATGGTTGTTGTATGATTAAAAATTTCATGGATTTCAGTATGTCACAAAAATATTTTCATGTTGCACTATTATCCAAGTACAAAAAACCATCCAAGTACTTGAAATAGTAGCACAACATGAGATGAAAACAAAAGTAAAATGATTATATAGAAAAGGAGAAAAAATGCATGAAAAATCATAAGGCAAGTTGGCACCAAGATGGAGAAAAGTCCAAGGAAAGGTTAAATGAACCTAAAAACACATTAGGGATATGATCAGTAAAGAAATCCCAAAACATAACATGAAAAGTGCAAGGGTATGCAATTTACAACATTACAATTTCATGCCTTGTGGTGTTAGTGAATATTGTGTTGATGCAAAAGCTCATGGTATCCCATCTCTTTATATCGATCCATCTATCTATAAAAAACATGAGGCATAGAATGATATAAAGGAAGCATGCATGTGTGAAAGTGACCTTGAGAATGATACTTATACAAATGAATCAACACCTCCTCCTAAACCATCATTTAAACAAATTATTGTCCTAGATACAAAATCATACATAAAATTAGATATAAAGGCACGAGATTTGGAAATAACGAGAAAGGAAGAGTAGATTTGTTAGGCCATGAGATACTTGATGATACCATGGAGTAGGCTACCAACTTGACAATATGAAACCTAAAAAGATAGAATAATAACACACATATTAAGATAGAACTATGTAATCTTAATTATGTTATTATTTCCCATGTGGGGGCAATCATTTTGACATGCACTCTCATGATCAAATTTTGCATTGTTGTGCTCTCATGAGAAAACCATGTTCTAAGAGACAACTTACCACATTTAGGGGAATTGTGCATTATGCCTTTCTTATCACAATGTGTACTTGCATGACCTAACCATGTTCTAAGAGTTACATTGGGGACACCATAACCATTGCAGACCTAGGATGACAACGTGATGCACTGGCATCTCATATAGACAAAGATAATAATCTATAACCAAAAACACTCATAACTTTCTACCAACCCGAATGCTAGAATCTAATAGTTTTAACAAAAAATAAATAGAATACTAAAAATGCATGAAAAGTAGAGAAGTACAACAAGAAGAATACTTTAAATGGTAAACAAACTAATTGTGAACAAAATGACGAGCAAGGTGAAAAAGATATCCAAATCACGGTAGTTCTAGCATCTCGTAAGCTCCTCATGGACAAAAAACCTACACACATGAAAATAAGAAAATGTTGGAGCTGCTTTTCAGGGCTTGCCTTAGTCAAACCCCTGCTTTGGTGTTTCCACCTACATAGACAACCAGATAGACCACAATATAGAAATATAGATAAAGAAAATGATAAGATGAGGTGAATGGAAACAAATTCCTACACTAATCTAAGTAGGGGAGAGTTACAAAAAAATCCTTTTAACACCTTAAATAGTTACAGTAATGAGGAACACATAGGAATAATGGAAAATAATAGCAACAACACATAAAACAATGACACCAGATATACATGGGGAAAAACCTTTCGGGTAAACACACCCCACCCTCAAAAATCACAATAATTCTCTATTATATCAAATAGTGAATACAATGTATCTCCAAGTACAAAGATTCTTCAACAAGTGCTTCAAAACAAACACCTATTTTGGAGTGAATCCGACAACACTTCGTTACCTGCAAACAAAACTATGCATTCTACAATGCAATGCATACATTTTATAGAGAATACAAGCCAAGAGAAGCATCTAGAAGAGTATGGGCATCCAAACACACATGGCACAATATCCCACGCCATAGACATGCATTCAGACACTTGTACTGGATTCCCTTACACCTCTTACAACTATTATAACATGCAATATTCTCTCTCCAAGCTTGGTGCCCAAAATGTGCTCAAAATAGCTTATGAAAGATGCCTTAAAACTGTCATAAAATCTATCATAAATCCTCCATAAAATCTTCCACAAAATCTATTATAGATTCTTGTAAGAGAATTCTTCATAACTGACCAAAATATTTGATTCTCTTACAACCCGTCATATCCTAACTTGGATGCCAACTTTCTTCATGCATGAAGATGCCTTATGGTGTGTCATAGAATCTGTCATATGTCATAGATTCCAAAGTAGGACGCTTATGTCCACTTGGGATGATTATGTGTCATCTAGTTGCCTCCCAACGGGGATGCCACCCAACCGATGGGTCCCAATTTATGACATGGCACCATAGGAAAATAAATAATACAAATAAATAAAATAAAACATTAAATTAATCAATATTAGGAATCTAAGGTTGAGTCACCTTAATCCCAACATTCTCCCACTTTTCAAAGACCCGCCAAGAGTCATACAAAATCATTTGCTCAGGCCCCCAAGGCCAATGGAATCAGAACACCATTTGAAATTTTATGTGCTTACTAGTTTTGTTAGTGCATCTACAACATTCACCAAAGTGTCAACCTTCTCCATGTTCACCTTTCCATCTTCTACCATATCATGAACAAAATAATATTGATACTTGATGTGCTTTGTTCTAGTATGGAAGGTAGGATTCTTTGCTAGGAAAATCACACTTTGACTATCACAAAAAATAGTAATATGTCCTACATCAAAACTAATATTAGAACATAATATCTTAAGCCAAATAGCTTCCTTACAGGCATGAGTGGCTGCCACGTACTCTGCCTCTATTGTGGACAATGTGACTATAGCTCGCCGCTTACTCATCCAACTGATAGCACCACCAAACATCATAAACACGTAACCACTGGCGGATCTTTTGATGTTAAAGTCACCTGTCCAATTTGAATCCATAGATCCAAAAATACTCACAAAATGCTAATTTCTAGTAGGATAACCATGAAAACACAAGGCATACTCGAAAGTACCCTGTAAATATCTGAACACTCTTAACCACATCCTAATGCACCCGTCTAGGATTAGCCATAAAACGGCTAAGGACTCCCACTGCTTGGGAAATTTTTGGTCTCATACAACCATCACATATATTAGATTGCTAACTATATTTGCATATGGTACTATGGTCATGTCCTCCATCTCAGTGGGATATTTTGGACAATCATTCACAAAAAGCTTTGTCCCTTGCATCATAGGAACAACTAACAATTTGCAATATACCATGTTGAATCTCTCCAACACTAAGCTCACATACTTGCTCTGGCTTAACCAAAGCTTTTTGTTAGTTCTATCTCTCATGATCTCCATTCCCAAAATGCACCTAGTTGCACCTAGGCCTTTCATCTCAAACTATGCTAACAACTAAAACTTTAAATTTGAAACCATACTTTTACCATTCCCAATAAACAACATATCATCTACGTATAAGACAATAATTAGAATGAGACCATTATCAGATTCAAAATATACACAATGGTCAGATTTAGATCTCTGAAATCCCAATGACAACACATAGGTGTCAAACTTTTGGTACCACATTCTAGGAGACTCTTTCAAACCATATAGAGACTTCTTTAGTTTGTAAACCAAATTTTCTTTACCTTTTTCAACAAAATTCTCTTGTTGTGACATGTAAAACTCTTCCTTTAAATCACCATGAAGGAAAGTTGTCTTCACATCCATACATTCCACTTTTAAGTCATACACTGTTGCAAGTGATGAGAGGAAGCAAATAGATGTCGGCTTTGCAATAGGAGAGAATATCTCCTCATAATCAATTCCCTCCACCTGTGAAAACCCCTTAGCAATCAACCATGCCTTATACTTCTCAAAATTTCCATCAAGACCACAATTTTTCTTGAAAACCTATTTACAACCAATAGGTTTACGTCCAACAGGAAAAGGTACCAGATCCCAAGTCTTATTTTTCTCTAATGCAACCATCTCCTCATCCATGCCTTGCCTCCAGGAATCTACAACACTCATACCCATATCCTTTCTAACGGTCCTAGGCTCATCAGTGTTAGCAATAAAAGCAAAAATGTAATTGGAATCCAATAATGAATAACCAAACCTTTCCGGTTGTCGCCTAACTTATGTGGACCTCCTCAAAGGCTGAGGTTGAGGATCTTCTTCTTCTTTAGAAATTTCAGAGCTGCTTGAGCTCTCCTCATTATCATGTCCAATAGGAGTGCGTAGTTCATATTTCTTCAGAGTCGGTGGAATTTGAACTACCTCCTATTTCTCCTCTTTCTTTGATTGTATTTCAATAGTGGAAGGTTTCATTTCTTTGAAAATCACATTTCTACTGTAGAGAACCTTCTGAACTTCGGATCCCAAAGCTTGTACCCTTTCACAATAATACCATAGCCAATAAAGATACACTTAATAGCCTTGTTCTACAACTTTGACCTCTTCTCAATCAAAACTATTGGTATATGGAGCCTAATTAGACTTCGAGGTTAAATTTTTCTCACTTTTATCCACACGGTTTCCCCCCAAATTATTTAACAGGGCTTTGGGAGCAACGCCCCCAAGACGGGGTCAAGGGGTAGTGCCCCTTGCAGGGTTATCTTCAATGAGAAAGTGTTGTACAAAGATCAATTGTAGCAACATGAGAAGAAAGAAAATTATTATATAGTGCTGGATGATACACTAAAAAATGATGTTCCAGTGGTTCCTCATGCTCTGCAACAACAACAAATACCACAAACTCTAGTGAATGTTAGACGATTTTCAAGGATAGGTAGACCTCCAAAAATATTTTCTTCCTCTTTGTATTCTATTTTGTTAACAGATGCTGGTGAACCTGAAGGGTATGATGAAGCTATGCAGGTGGATACAAAGGTTTAGTGGGAGCAAGCAATGGAAGAAGAAATGGACTCCTTGTTGAAAAATCAAACTTGGGAATTATGCAAGTTTCCTGTAGGTAAAAATGCTTTACCAAACAAATGGGTTTATAGGTTGAAAGAGGAAGATGGAGGTAAGATCATATTTAAAGCTCGGTTAGTTGTCAAAGGATTTGCACAGAAAAAAGGAATTGATTTTGTTGACATTTTTTCCCAGCTGTTAATATGACTTCTATTCGTACTGTTTTAAGTATTGTGGTTGTTGAAAATTTGCATTTGGAACAACTAGATGTGAGAATTTCCTTTCTCCATGGTGATTTGGAGGAGGAGATATATATGGAACAACCCCAAGGATTTGAGGTCAAAGGTAAGGAGAAATTGGTGTGCAGATTGAAGAAGAGTTGATATGGCTTGAAACAAGCACCTCAACAATGGTACTTGAAATTTGATAGTTTTATGGTTGCGAAAGGCTACAATAGGTGTAATTTTGACCATTGTGTTTATTTTAAGAGGTTGGATAATGGAAGGTACATTATTTTATATTTATATGTTGATGACATGCTTGTAGCGGGGTCTAACATGGATCACATAAGTGAGTTAAAACAACAGTTAGCAAAATCATTTGCTATGAAGGATTTGGGGGCAGCAAAAAAAATCCTCAGTATGAGAATTTGCAGAGATAGGAAGAACAAAAAATTGACTCTATCTTAGGCTAGTTATGTTGAAAAGGTCTTGCAGAGATTCCACATGGAGAATGCAAAAGTTGTCAGCACACCTTTGCCTAGTCATTTGAAATTAACTAAGGAGATGTGTCCAAAGACACAAGAGTAGGAAGACAAAATGTCTAAGGTACCATATGCTTCAGATGTAGGAAGTTTAATGTATTCCATAGTATGCATGAGACCGGATATTGCACATGTTGTTGGAGTCGTAAGCAGGTATATGAGTAATCCCAAAATGGAGCATTGGAATGCAATAAAATGGGTTCTCATGTATTTGAGAGGTACATCCAATAAACATTTATGTTTTGGGGGCTCTAATACTAATTTAGTAGGTTATGTAGACTCAGATTTGGTAGGGGATATTTATACCAAGTGAAGTACTACATGTTATGTCTTTACTGTAGGTGGGACAACAATAAGTTGGATCTCATAGTTGCAAAAGGTGGCTGCTTTATCCACCATTGACACAAAGTATGTAGCTGCAACAAAGGAAAGCAAGGAGATGATATGGCTGCAATATTTCATGGAAGAATTGGGAAAACAATAGGCCAACAATTACTTGTTTAAGGATAGCCAGAGTGCCATACATCTTGCAAAGAATTCTGCCTTGCATTCAAAGACCAAACACATATAGTTGCGGTATCACTTCATTTGGTCAGTGTTGGATGATGGATAGTTAAGGATAGAAAAGATACATACATATGACAATCCAATAGATATGTTTACAAAGGTAGTGCCAATGGAGAAGTTGAGCTCCTCTTAAGCTTCAGTTGGTCTTCAAGACTGAAAAAAATAAAATTAGAACAGGGTCTAGGGTACTTATTTCCAGTGGAGCTACAGGGTCAGGGGTGTTATGATTAGTCTCCAAGTGGGAGATTGTTGGTATATGGAGCCTAATTAGACTCAATGGTTAAATTTTTCCCACTTTTATCGGCACGGTTTCCCCCCAAACTATTCAATGGGGGTTTGGGGGCAGCACCCCCACAATGGGGTCAAGGGGCAGCGAGAGTTAATTTTTTCTATTGGATGACATTAAAAACCCTATTTTGTAACCGACATAAGTCTTGATAAAAGGCTAAGGGTTAGGGTTTTCGTTGATATTGTATTGTAGCATTTTGTAGTGGTATTGAGTTGCAAGGATTACTGGTTGTAATCGGTTTGATTTACTAGATAATAATATTGGACTCTATGTTGGTGGATGTAGCCCAAATTTGGGTGAACCACGTTAAATATTGTCTCTCACTGTTATTATTTCTATGTTTTCATTCCTCTATTTAATCTTTATTTGTATTTAATTGATATTTTCTGCATGCAATTCCTAACAAAAACATGAGCATAAGCTTCACAACCAAATACCCTAAAATGTCTCATTGAAGGATTTTTACTAGACCATGCCTCCTTGGGTGTCTTACCAACAAGCGCTAATGTAGGAGATCTATTGATCAAATAACATGCAGTGGCTACTGCTTCAACCCAAAATTTTTGTTCAAGACTAGCACCACTCAACATACTCTTAGCCCTATCCATTAATGTTATGTTCATCCTCTCTGCAACTCCATTTTTCTATGGAGTGTAGGGAGTTTTCTTATGTCTCTCAATCCCCGTGCTCTTTACAAAACTTGTCAAACTCTGTGGAACAAAACTCACCACCATTGTCAGTCCTCAAACACTTAATCTTTATGCTAGTATGATTTTCTACCAAGGCCTTAAATTCCTTAAATCGACTAAAGACTTCAAATTTACTTCTGAGAAAATAAATGAATGTCCTTCTATTGTAGTCATCTATGAAAGAAACAATATATATATATTTTGATAATGAAGGAACATTCATAAGACCAAAAAATTCTAAATGAACATAGCCCAAAAACCCAAAAGCCTTATGAGAACTAGAGTAAAAAGAAAAATGGTGTTGTTTTCCATATACATAATGTTTGAAAAAGTCAAACTTGAGATTACAATCATCGAGGCCTTCAACAAGGCTCTTATTTTTTAGGGTTCTAAGACCCTTCTCACCAATGTGACCAAGTCGTTGGTGCCATAACATTGTCTTCCCTATAGGAAGCTTCATTTCTATGGAATGAGCACCCTTAGGTACCCAAAATACATGACCATCGGATGTAGCTACAACATACTTCTTCTCTGCATGATCTGATGGTGAGGATGAAGAAACCAAAGATCTCTTCTTCACTACATTAGAAGAACTATTGCACTGTAGAATGCATGCATCAAGATGAAATAGAGTGCCAATATGAACTCCCCTTGTCATCTTGCATCCTCCAACAGAGAAAACAACTTGCAATCTCGAATCATTGAGTTTACTTACAAAAAGTAGGTTTCGTGCCAAACCTGGGATATGCAAAACACCGTCAATCCCCTTCACTTGTCCATTAGGAAATCTAATTTTGAATCTTCCATGGCCAAAAATCTTCAGGTGAGAGTCATCACCCAGGTACACCTCCCTGCCATTGTAGTCCTCATACTTCAAGAACCAACCTCTATGAGAATTCATGTGAAAGGATGCACCTGAATCTATCAACCACACATATTTTGATGCATGGGTTGCCAAGGATGCAAAATATGCTTCTTCTTTATCTTGGGATGATTTCTCAGATTCAAAATCGGAGAAAGACTTGTTTTTCTTCTTCTTCTCCTTCTTGCAATCTTTCCAAAAGTGACTAGTTTTGCCACAACTCCAAAATTTTTCCTTGAACTTCTTACCAAGAGACTTAGCTCTCCCCAAAGACTTTGAATTAGATTGATTGTCCTTCTTTTTGCCTTTCTCCTTCAGTTTTCCATGAACAAGGGATTCCTTGGCCATCTCAGAAGAATTTCTCCACATCTCTTCAGATAACAATGAAGCAACCACCTCATCCATCTTGAAAGTGGTTGTTATGCTTCCAATAGCCATCACCAAGTGATCTCATGAGTTTGATAATGAACACAATAGGAGCATGCACCACTCTTGTTCATCAATCTTGTCTCCAACAAAATTTAGTTGAGAAACCAACATGTTAAAAGCATTCAAATGGTCTACCACATATCCTCCATCTTCCATATTCAGAGAATATAATTCTTTCTCAAGAATAACTTTTTTACCAAGGATTTAGCCTAATAAACATCTTCAAGTTTCTTCCACAAAGAAGCAATAGTCTTCTCTTCATGAACATTCAGGAGCACAAAATCAGCCAAATAGAGTCTAATCAAACCCTTGGCTTTCTGATCCATGAGATCTCAATCTTCTTGTTTCATGCTCGATGGTTTGGTTCTAGAAATAGTAGCTCATAGTTCACTATCTACGAGCATGTCTTCCATTTTGAGCTTCCAAACCTCAAAATTACCATTGTTAAATTTCTCCATCTCAATCCTTGCAGATGAGCTTGCCATCATTTTCCTGCAACAAGGTCATGAAATACACTTTTTCAAAACTCTCACTAAAACAAAGTTCAACTCAAAAAACCCTTCTAACCCAACAAAGGAATCAAGGCTAGCTAGGCTCTAATACCAATTAAAAGGAAGCCGAGTGAGTGGAAACAACTTCCTACACTAATCTGAGTAGGGGAGAGTTACAAAAATTTCCTTTTAACAGCTTAAACAATTACAGTAATGGGAAACACATAGGAATAATGGAATAGAACAACACATAAAATAATGACAACAGATATACATGGGGAAAAACCCTTTAAGGTAAAAACCACCACCCTGCAAAAGCACAATAATTCTCTATTATATCAAATAGTGAATACAATGTATCTCCAAATACAAAGCTTCTTCAACAAGTGATTTGAAACAAACACCTATTCTGGAGTGAATCCAACAGTACTTCGTTACCTGCAAAAAAAACTATGCATTCTATAATGCAAGACATACATTTTATAGAGAATACAAGCCAAGAGAAGCATCTAGCAAAGGATTGTCATCCAAATACACATGGCACAATATCCCATGCCATAGAAATGCATTTGGACACTTGTATAGGATTCCCTTACACCTCTTATAGCTGTCATAACATGAAATATTATCTCTCCAAGCTTGGTCACCCAAAATGTGCTCATAATAGCTTATGAAAGATGCCTTACAACTATCATAAAATCCATCATAAATCTTCCATAAAATCTGTCATAGAATCTTGTAAGATAGTTCGTCATAAATGACCAAAATATTCGATTCTCTTACAACCTGTCATAACCCAACCTGGGTGCCAACTTTCTCCATGCATGAAGATGCCTTATGACGCATCATAAAATATGTCATATGTCATAGATTCCAAAGTGGGATGCCTATTTCCACTTGGGATGATTATGTGTGATATAATCACCTCCAATGGGGATGCCACCCAACCGGTGGGTCCCAATTTACGACATGACACCATAGGAAAATAAATAATACAAATAAATACAATAAAACATTAAATTAATCAATAGTAGGACTCTAAGGTTGAGACACCTTAATCCCAACATATGAGATGTAGAGAATACAAAGACAACAATATGCTAACTATAAGATAGATAATGCAATGAAATGACAAAGTTACCCTCCCTAAAACAAGCTTAGAGAAGCCGGGAGGAAGAGTGAGAGCTATGTAGACATAAGATGATCATGCAAGATGGTGTAGAGCTTGAGACCCACAATAATAATGGTTTAGAGAGAAATAATGGAGAGAATGAAATGCTAAGTGAGAATGAGCAAGAATGAGACTAAATTACTAGAATTGATGAAAATAAGGAATAGATTGAAGAGAATGGTCAAATTGTATACATAGGAGTCATTCTTGGGCACGCCTGTGACTACAGAGGTGTTACACTTTATAGGAAGGTGACAGTGTAATGTCCCAATGACCTAGGAATTAGGAATATTGTTAGGGAATTTGTGTGGCATGTAGATGTTTATGCAACATGAAACCGTCCTAGAAAAAATCCCCCACTGACAGAAAACGACAAGGCATAGACCGAAATGAACATGCTTAGGATGGTGAGATTTTGCATTATTGACTTATTAAGCTAAAGTAAATTATGATGTTGTGGGAAATTTTATAAGGGTGCAATTTTACATTATAATGTCTCCACTTTAGCAAGAATATGTATCTAAGAATGTGCGAGCTAAAGTAGAAAGAGATCAAAGAGAATATATCAAAAATAGAAAGGAAGCAATCCTTTGATTTGATATACCTGATGTGAAAGGGGATTCACTAGAATGTAAAGACGATATAGGTCTTTGATCCTGCTAAGCTAGTTGCAATCTCACTACAAACATGTTAGGTGAAAGCGAAAAATAATAGACATGATAAAAAATTTCATAGACGAGAAAAGACAATCTGATAAGATAAAGACGATGATGATAAGTATGGCTAGCATGGCTAGAGACTATATTTCAAGCATATAGGCATGCGGCTACTGCAAACTATGTTGTAGGATAGTCATAGAAAAGACAAGACAAGCCTAGTCAGATTTACCCCAAGCTAGACGTTGAGATAGAAGACATGAAGACATCAAGGAATCCTTTTGAAACTTATTTTAAAAGTAAGCATATAGGATATCCCCCCCTTAGAATGATGTGTGCTATGCAAAGGAGCACATGTCAATCTAAAGAGAAGAGAAAGAAAAGAGATGATGTGGCACAAGATACATGGCTAGATGTATTCATGGAATGTTGTCACGTGAAGGACAACACATAGAAACCACAACATCATGACGCAAAAAGACAAAGATGAAGAAATTAAGAGCACAGGGGGTCTGATTATTTAGGGTTAGAGTTGATCATAGATATAGATAGATAAGTAGAAGATATATATATATATACATATATATATATATATATATGAGCTGTCATCACCCACCAAATGTATTAGAACATGAAGAAAACACATGAAAAGAAAGAAAAAATAAAAAATTAGGTCAACATGGAAGAGTCCTAAATGCCCCCATGCTTTGCATCATCCTCGATGTGAAAATATAAGATTTACAACACATAGAAGAACGATGATAAAAATAGAAGTTTATGAAAAATTTTCTCATTTGTATCCAAGAACCTACAAGGGCCCTCCAAGTGAGAGCACAAAAATATATAGACAAGTACACAGGGAACACAAAAAGCACACAAATCTAATCTAAAGATGTAGAAGAGGGTGCCGCTCTAATCTGAATCCACTAGTAGGTCATATTGCTCCCAATCTATATCATTATAAGGGGAGGGATAGACAGGGTGGTACCTACCGACTCACCTACAACAAGGGCTAAGGAAGAAGGCCCCTTGAGGTCTTTGTTATCAAGCTCTTATGAGACCGAGGTCATTGATCTTGGAAAGATTGAGGATAGAGTCAAGATTTCGTCCAATGATTGGAACATGCACTTTTTAGGAGTAACATGTGTCAACTAAGTAGGAGGACAAGAAACCTAGGAGTCAGGGCCATCCTCGAGAAGAGGAGCTATGAAAAAATCCAAGGATATAGGGGTTGCCTCTATCACAAGAATGGCATAAGCCAGAGAAGAACACGACCCAAAGGGTGAAGACAAATTTTTTCGACCATCACTTGAAGTGAGGTCACTCTCTGACTTGCGCTTCAATGGAGGAGTTGAGATCCTCATAGCTAAAGAAGAAGAGGGAGAAGGAGATGAAGCCACAAAGGACAACACCTTTGTGAAAGGCATGTCTACGGGATACAAAAATGGAGGAATATCAGGAAGAGAATTAAGAAAGGGAGGCTTTACCAAGGGAGAAATGAAAACCTGCACCCTTTTAGGGGGAAGTTCATTGGGGTCCATCGATGAATCCAGAAGAAGAAGAATCAAGGTGATGAGAATTAAAGTAGAAGAAAAGACAAAAAAGGAAGGAACCGAAACTAAAGGAGCAAACACAGAAACAATGGGCTCATCCTCGGTCTTCTACAAAGTAGTATGCTCCTTAGCCAGAGCCTTTTTTTGATGCTTACACTCACATGCAAGCTAGTTACGTTGGTTGTGGGCAATAGATGATGCAGCCTGAGAAGAGGCCGGGGGATCCTGCTCTACCAAAGAAGCAACCTCGACAACTGTCACTGATGGAAGGGTGGAATTTGGAGGAGGACATGAGGAGGAGGCAAAAAATAAAATATAGAGATAGATGTCTCAACGACGGGCCTCTTTCCTTTCCCTACCCTGGGAGTAGGTGGAGGAATAGGAGGAGGAGAAAATGCAAGAACAACCCCATGGGAATGCTTACCCTTGCCATATAGAGTGGGTCGAGGCACCGTGGGCAAGACAAGAAGCTAAAAGACTGGAGGCTTCGACTTCTACAACATGGAAACCTTTCCTTTTCCTGTGCCAAACACAATAGGATGAACATAAGACACCACCAAAGGCTAGGAATAAGAAGCAATAGAAGAAGAAGAGGAAGGCCCCAAGGCAAGAGCAAGCTTATCCTTCCCCTTTGAAGGGGCAGAAGACGAAGCTTGTTGTTACGCACGTAAGGAGGCCTTTAAAGAAACAACATAAGGAGATGAGGGAAAACTACCATTCAACATCGAGCCCCCAATATTGTATTTGAAATAAAATCTATATATAAAAGATCCCCTCTAGGAGGGAGGGGTCCAACTATGGTAGGCCAAAAGTGGTCAAGAGAGAAGCCCCAACACGATACTAGTGGTACCCTGGACAGTATGCACAATACCCTTGTGGGGAAACTTCAGATATTTATGGACTACTGAAGTGGTTGCATTCATGGAGGCTAGCCATGGAATTCCTAGCCTCACTACGAATAAGTCAAACTTAGGAATCACAACAAGCAAAACTTCCAAAGCCTTAGGTCCTACTAAGACTAACAAAGATATAGTGCCCATAGGCACAATATAAAACCCATTGTGCATGCGAAGGGTAGCCTATGACTCATCATATTTCTCCTTGTGTAATTTTTTTATAAAAAGGGTCTCCTTTGAAATGATGTTCACATGACTCGAAGGATGAACCATATTACGACGTTACCATTGATGTGAGCGAGAACGTATAGTGGGGAGAGCTCCTTGTTTAGAGGCCGATCATTTGAAGTGAATGTAATGTCAGGGACAAAATTTACATGCTCTGAAGGAGGAATATGAGTGAATGAGACTACATTCACATACTCAGATGGGGTGAAATTTGAAAATGATGGAGTAACCAAGTTAGTAGAATGCGATGGGAAAGGATCTATGTAGATCTATAGCTGGCTATTTGGATTTGCTATATATTTTTTCAAGTTATGTTTTCTACCATCGAGTTAGATAGTCCCATCATCGATGATGTCCCTAATCACATGACACAGGAAAACACATCTCTCTGTGTCATGTTCGAAGACTCAATGGTATTGGCAGAAATTTTGTGTGTTGTACCACTGAGGATACAACTCAGGCAGTGGTGAAATCTCTAGAAAAGTTATGTTATCTTTTAAATTTTTTTGCAAGACACTATTATAAGATTTTGATAATTTAGTGAATGTTCTATTTCATTCGGTAGCATTTTTATCGCTAGGCACATAAACCATGTTTTCCATAGCCTTTTTCTTTTTAGATTCACCAAAGACTGAAACTACTGATCAACCATCCTAATGGGAGCATGAGGAGAAATCCCTGCACTAGGAAGCCATTTGCTGGTAATCTTGCAATATAGCACACAAATGCACAAAGGATGGATATTTCATTAAGAGAAATTTATCTTGCAATGTAGGCTGCAAGTTTCTAATGAATAATTTTTGCACATTGGAATCAAGTAAAGGATAAAAAACTTGAGAAGACAAGGCCTAATACCAAGCTATAAAATCAGTTACCTTCTCATGAGGTCCTTGCTTGCATCAGACGAGATCAATAAATGTGATCTTTGGCTCGATGTTTGCCTGAAATTGATGGAGGAACTGATTAACTAGCTGATTGAAAGAGAAAATGGAATTATCAGGTAGGGAGCAATACCATTCTAAAGTAGTGTCCTTGAGAGAACATGAGAATAGTTTTTCCAAGAGTGCATTATTAAATGTTTGAGGATTGATGATAGTGGTGAGTTTTGTTTCATAGATTTTGATAAAATTTGTAAAGAGCATGGGATTGAGAGGCATAAGAAAAATATATATACCCATCAACAAAATGGAGTTGTAGAGAGGATGAACATGATGTTGATGGAGAGGGCTATGTGTATGCTAAATGCAACTTGCCTATAATAAAATTTTGGGCTGAATTTGTCACCACTAACTGCTAGTTTAGTAAAAAATATCCTACATTAGCACTTGTTAATAGGACACCCATGGAGGTGCGGTTCGGTAAGAAGACTAAGCATTGAGACAACTTCAAGTATTTGGTTGTGAGGCATATGCACATGTGCAGAGAGAAAAGAGGACAAAATTGGAGAACAAGGCAATAAATGTAGCTTTATCAATTATGGTATTGGTGTGAAAGGGTACAAGCTTTGAGATCTAGTGACATTAAAAGTCTTCTATAAAAAGAGATATTTTCATAGAGTTGAAACCTTATTCTATTTCTCTACAACTAGAGAAAGAAGAAAAGAAAAAGGATGTGGTTCATCTTCCTCCTACCCTTGAGAAAGAAGAATCAAAATCATCTATTGGAATTGATGATAAGGAGAGATCTAGAAGCTCTAAAATTTCAAAAGAAGATGAATAACCTCAACCTTAACCTGTAAGGAGGTTTGTTCGAGTTAGATGGAAACTAGAAAGGTTTAGTTATTCATTGTTGGATTCTAGATGTAATTTTTCTTTGATTGCTAACATTGATGAGCCTAGGATTGTAAAAGAGGCTATGGGTATGCGTGATGCGAATTCCTGGATGAAAGCCATGGATGAAGAGATGGTTGCTTTGAAGAAAAATAACACATGGGATATGGTACCTTTTCTTGAAGAATTAAAACTTGTTGGCTATACATGGATGCTCAAGAAAAAATGTGGTCCTGATGGTAGTGTTGAGAAGCGCAAAGCATGGTTGATCATGAAGGGGTATTCACAAGTGGAGGGAATTGATTATGGTGAAATATTTGCTCTTGTAGCAAAGCTAACGTCCATTCATTTCCTGTTATCACTTGTAGCCTATGAATTAGAAGTTGAGAATATGGATGTGAATACAAATTTCCTTCATGGTAACTTGGAGGAAGAAATTTATGTGTCACATCCAAAGCATTTCATGGTAAAAGATAAAGAAAAATTGGTTTGCATGTTGAAGAAATATTTGTATGGTAAGAAATAGTATCCTTGAATGTGGTACCAAATTTTGACACCTTTGTGTTGAATTTGGGATTTTAGAAGCCTACATCTAAATCATTATGTCTACTATAAGACTGATAATGGTCACAGTCTCATTATTGCACTATATGTAGATGATATGAACTTTTTGGGAATGGTAAAAAATTGATTTCTGACTTGAAGTCTTAGTTGTCAACATAATTTGAAATGAAAAATTTAAGTGCAACTAGGTATTCTAGGAATGGAGATTAGAAGAGATAAAGCTAGCATAAATCTTTTGTTAAGTTAGAGCAAGTACATGAACTTGGTGTTAGAGATATTTATCATGTCAACTTGCAAATCAGTGGTTGTTCCTATTATGCTAAGGATAAATTTATTTGTAGAAGGTTTTCCAAAATATCCTATTGAGATGAAAGACATGAATAGAGTTCCTTATATTAGTGTTGTTGGAATTTTGATGTATTCCATGCTCTATACTAGCTAGACATTTTCGAAGCCCTGGAAGTCTTGAGTCAATCTATGGCTAACCCTAGATGGGTACATTGGGATACATAATTAAGTGAGTGTTTAGATATTTGAGGGGTACCTTTGAGTATCCATTATGTTTTCATGGTTATCTTATTGTACCTTGGAATTTAGTTTGTATTTGTGGATATGTGGATTTATATTGGGTAGGTGACATTGATAGTAGAAGATCCACTAGTGGATATGTTTTCATGTTGTTTGGTGTTGCTATTAGTTGGATGAGTAAGTGATAAGCTATAGTCTCTTTGTCCACAACAAAAGTAGAGTATATGGTAGCTACCCATTCTTGTAAAGAAGCCATTTGGATAAAACAATTGTGTTTTGATGTTGGGATTGATCAAGGATGATTAATATCTATTGCGACAGTCAAAGTGCTATTTTATTATCAAAGAATACAACTTTCCATGTCAGAACAAAACACATTGATGTTCAGTTCTATTTTGTCTGTGAAATGGTCGAAGATGGGAAGGTGAAGTTGGAGAAAGTTGAAAATTTTACAAATATTGTAGATGCATTGACAAAGCCTGTGAGAACAAAAAAGTATAGATGATGTTTTGATTTCATGGGCCCCTCAAGCCCTAGCATTTAAATCTTGTTCATATTGGTTCTACTAAGGTGTTCAACAAGTGGGAGAATGTTGGGAATTAAGGTGTCTCAACCTTAGTATTTCCTAGCGTTAACTTAATTAATATTTTATTTATTTATGCCTATGCTATATTTTTTGCTCATCTTATTTTGTCATCTAGTGTGACTTGGCACGGTGAGTTTTCATCATGCTAGCAAGTGACATGGGAGATGACAAGGATGTTTGTGTCCCCACATGGTAAATTAGGCATCCCAATTTGTGGTAGAGAATATCCGCCATGTGTTGACATCTTGTAATTATTATATGATAGATTCCTATGACAAGTTATGACATATAAGAACTAGATTCTATGATAGGTTGGACATGTATTGGAAGGGATCTTTGCATGGGGAATATAGGCACCCAAGTTGAGTTATGACATGCTATAATGGAATTAGATATTATTAGTCAGATATGATAGATTCACTTACAACTATAAGTGATGTTAGCTACTACAAATTTTATGACAACTATAAGATGTGTAAGAGTATTTTCCATACCTATTTTGAGTAAAAATGGTGCACTCAAGTTTGGAGGTTTGAATGATGAGTCAAAAAATCTTATACAAGTATCATTTGCATGCTTAGAGATGGTGGAAAAATGTGCCAAGTGGATTTGGATGCCCATATCTTGTAGCTTCCTCTAAAAGGTATTTTCATACTTGTATTCTCTATATATTGGATATATTGGAGTGGGTTTTGTATGTTGTATTTCTAGGTATCATTAGGCTTTTAGAATAGATCCAAAAACAATATTATATACTCTTATAAGAAGACTTGCTTTGAAATATTGTAAACATTGTTTCATTCATAATACATTGAGTAGTATTTTGGAGTGAGGCTTTTCTTCAGAAATGGTTTTCCCCACATATATCTTGTATTGTGAGATTTTTTATATTTACATGTGTGTTATATTACCTTCATTGTATTGTGTATCTCATTATTGTATTTGGTTAAAAGAAAAAAATTATATAACTCTCCTCACTAGATTGGCATAGGAAGTGTGTTTTGCATACCGTGCTTCCTTTTAGTGATGTCCTAACATTGGCCATAATAGGTACATAACTTGGGTCAAACCAATTGGACTCCACTCGCACAAGTGAAGACTCAACATGACTTGGATTAGGGTTCTTCTAGCCACAAAGTGGGTAGATTTTGAACAATTAGGAATTTATGACTTGAAAACCTTTGTTCCCTAAACCACATCTACCTTGGTTGGATTTCTAAGTTTCCCAAACTCACACAGTGGGTTTCAACAAAGTAACATATTTAAACACAATGCATTTCTTCTTTTGTGACACTGGTTTTTGGTAGTTTGGGACCATAGGTTTGGATCCAACATATTTCCTCTATGACACAAAAGGAGAAACAACATGATTTACTTGGTTTGGAATGATGCATTTCTCTATTTTTCACCTATTTATTTTGTGGAAGTGCTAGAAAAATGTACATTTGTATTAACAACTTTTGTTTGCTTAAGAGCTTTCTTCTATGCAAAGATGGTAGGTGTTTATGTGTCTTGTAACTAATCTTATGACATATCTATCTCCTATCAACAAAATATATTGAGTATAAAAATGCATTAAAGTAGACTAAAATTACCTCCAACACTTTACCATATGACTAGCTTCTTTTGAGTTGTCAATTTTGATGTGCAAAGATAAAATGCTATCTTCACACAAGGTAGATCCCATGATCCAAAGTGTAGAAAAACTCAGAGAAATACTCAACATGATCCAATTCAAGCTCAAGAAATAATACTCAAACAAAAACAAGTTTATCAAGTCTTATCCTTATACTACAAACACACAAAACAAAATTCACAATTTACACCATATGACTCTAATTCTGCATATTATCATTCCAACACAAACATTCCTTTTCACAAATAAACCACCTCTCTTATCTCCTTATAACTAGCTATTATAGCTATTATACAATTATTTGTACAAATTTTTTCCTCCTTCCTTTGAATTTGCTTTAACTGCTTAAACTTTGTTTGAGTTTGACCCTTTTATTAATTCATCTTTCAGTTAAAGCTCGTCCAATTAAACTTTGTGGATATGACTCTCTACCACCTTTTTTTCAATATTCTACTATCCTTTATTTAATAAAATCAAATAGAAAACCATCCATACAAAAATAAACTACAAATTAAAAAATAACCCACTTTATAATTTAAAAACAAGTCTCCCTCTCATACACATTGAAAAAATCCATACAATTTAAAAAACATATATAAAAACCTTTAACCTCTTCAAATAGACAACCAATTGCAAACCAGCACTTTGCATGAAAATTGCATACCCGTTTTGCCACTTTTGATATTTCCAAAAAGGATTTATGATTCCAACACCTTGTTTTTTTCAATCCAGCCATGGCCTTATGATGAAATCAAAGCCTTTTGTTTCCTCTCAACAAACAAATCTAACATGAAATCAAATATTAAGCCTATTTCGCATATTCTTAAGAGGGTTTTCTCCCAATGTATAAAACAAAAAAATGCGACCCACTACCTTTGTACCAAATGTTTGATAAAGATGTTGCCTACAATCTCAAAGTGCCAAGTGTGCAAAAGTGGAAGTGTTTTGATAGAATTAATTGAAGAGACGTTTTTGTTTTTGATTTTTTAAACAATTGACTGAATAGACGTGCCCCCCATTGATAATGTGTTTCCCAAATAGAGAAAATCAATCCCATGTTACTATTTTCAATAAAACAAGTGGACAAATTCATTAGTTTTCTTGGTTACTTAGCTTATTTCTTGCCTTAAAAGAACCCTCCACTTATGTTCATGTGCTTATTATAAATCTAATATTCAATTGAACTTACAAATGGTCATATACAAAACAACAAAGGAGAAGATAAATTGCCAAATCATGACAAACTTATTGCCATAACCAATGTAATTGTTACCTTGAAATCCCAGTAGAGAAAATCCACCATTTTGAACTTTGGATTTGGACAATGCCCATATGATAAAATTGTTCTAATTCTTTATTAGATCTTAAACATTGTCACCTGCGATCTTAATAACTAAAGTGCATTGGGAATTGATTGAGACAACCAAGGTCTAGAATAGACTCAACTTGGGTAGGTGATATGCTATTCTTCTTTGGAGTTATCTTAAGAAAAACTAAACAAACTCTCTCGGTAAAATTCCTCTGTGGTGGAAGTTCTGCTCTTATTCTATTGTTTAGAGAATTAAATATTAATTTTTGTTTTAGTGGAAGTTTTTCTTTTTTATATTGTCTTGATATGTTGTGTGAGCTTATTATTTGGTTTAGTTTGAAGTTTATATAATTTAATTTTGGGTTTAGTCTCATAGAATGGTTTCATATAATTATATATTACAAATGTCTATCTATGTATATAATAAGATTTATTTTTATTTATATATTTCATCTTAATTTATCTTTATTCATATTTATTCTTATATATTTTTCATTTATTAGACTTATTCTTGCATTCACTTATATATATTTATTTTACACTTCAAAATCCACATCTTATCTCAAGTGAATTTCATTGTGTGTAGGTTTGATCTCACACCACATTAAATTGACCTTTGAAATTTAAAAATTCAAACTCAAATTTTATTGACCCTTACTTATTTCATTAGTCATGATGAGCTGACTTGATACACATTTGTGTGATTAATTGCTAAGTCTTTGTATTTAAAGGCATTCAATATGCATTAATTTATATAGCAAAATTCATGTTTGAAAATAACTGAAAAACACTATGTATTGAAGAGAAGAATAATTCTAGTAACAGTGTACTTGGAGCACTAAAAAGAATCCTAATATGCATCAAATCATTAGGATGCCTACATTCTAAATTGTCATCCTTGATATTCAACTAAGGTTGCGAAGCTAGTTTATTTAAGGGTTTATAAGGAGAACTTGACCCTTACTATTCAATAGTTTCTCAAAGATATTTTTCAATGTTGTCATTGCTTAAGCATCATAAAAAAAGATATTGAAGTGAGCTTGATACTAGGAGAACATAGTTCACTTGATCATAGCTATAGATTATATGATAGATCTGCACTATGTAAAATTGATCCAAGATCATAAAATAAATTCACATACAATTTTATATTTACACAATTTCAAACTATTAATATAGTCATGAAATTTTACTTTTCTCTATTTAAATAACTGAATTCCATATAAAATCATTTTTTTTCTTCTATAGAATTCATATAATAAAATACTTTCTTCTACCACATTTAATTCCTAAAATAATATTAATTATTTTAATAATTACCATATCATTTAAATTAATTATTTTAATAATTACCATATCATTTAAATTAATTATATACTTATAAAAAATATTAATTTATCAACCTAAGCATTCCATTAAGAAAAAGGAGCCATTTTCTTTACAATAGTATATAATATCACATAGAGGCTTGTAGGGCTAGGAGAAGGTAAGCTTGCTTGGTAAGTAATGATATCTTAAAACTTAGATATGTAGATAATGGGGCTTGAAACAATTAAATATAGATTATTTTATTGGATTAAGTTAGAAAGTTACATCGAAGTAGCATAAGAGTTAAAAAATAGTATAATAAGGAAGATCACTAAGAAAAAATAATGATGAGTATTGGTGTTAGCTTCATTTTTGAAGGTTGTGTTTTGTATTATGTGGTGAACATTTTTATATATTATAAGTACGTTTGATTCAACTTCATTTGAGTGGTTGGTGATTTCATGAGGAATTCAATATTAAATATGAAGTTTTATAATATGTCTACAAATCTTAGACATAGGATTGTTGGAGATATTGTGTAAATTTGATTTTAGGATATTTTAGAATTTAGAAATCAAAATCTAAACAATAATATTTTAACTTTTTTAGTGGTTTATTTTTTCATGTTACAATTTCAAAGGTATAATATAATAATAGTTTGATTTTTTTTTTCGATATTTTTTTTGACTTATTAAGTCTAGTGTTTTAAGATATGGTTTGATTGATATCTTAAAACTTTATTCTATTAGCAGTTTGAAGTATCGTCATGTTAGAACCTTGATATTTTTTTCAAGTAAATTGAGGTATTGCCTTGACATTACCTTGATGTTTTTTCTTCCAAATTGCTTTAGGTGCTGCTAGGATGACACCACCTTGTCTATTTTTCTCTTGACCATGAGATAACACAATGGTGATGGTTTGCGACATCTTATAAGCAACTAAATATATCCTTGCCCAAAGCATCACAAGGGTGATAGCATGATTCCTTCCTAAAATGATTTTTGGTCTCCTTTCCATTGAAGGTGTAACCTTGACGACAAATCAAGGTTTTCTAGGGTAACTTCTAGTTTCCATGCCTTACAAGATATCACCATGGTGATAGTTTGAGACATACTTTATGTTATTGATTTTTTTCCTTGAGTGAAAATGGATATTATTTTATATATAACGATCCTTTAGAATTAAAATGGAGATAAAAATTGATGTTATTTTCCCCTTAGTTAAAGGGGAGATAAAAATAGTCATATGTAAAAGCCTTTAAGTTTAAAAAAGCATAGAAAAATAACTGTCATTTCTATGTAATTACAATTTTCAAAGGTGACAGAAATAAGTAATTTTGGGAAAGAATAGTCTAGAAACATACATATGACAAATTAATTGATTAAATATATTAACATATGGAAGGGTGTAATGGTTTAAAGAATCACCCTTTGAAATATTATGTCATTTATATGAGGCTTGAATAGGTCATGATGATCACTCAATGAAGGAGGTGGTTTGGTGGACTATGAACATTGCCACAAGGTGTGTCTGACTCAAGGTATGGGGTGCACCTAGGATTCTCCTAGCTAGGGCTTGTGTTGAGAATTTTTTCTATTGTGCATGTTCTACATAATGTGTTATGAATTAAATTATTTCCTCCTTTAGTGTGTTATAACTAAGATGACCAATACCAATAAGATCTTATTAGGATAAGAGTATTCATGTAAGTGGTTTGATTTAGATAAGTATTAAATTTGTTGTAATGAAAAGATTAAAAATTATATGTATGTGAATCTCAATTGTTATTTCTTTTATTTCTTTTGATCAAGTTATAATAATTCATTATTGAATAACATTTAATTATATTATAATAAAATTGTTATTAAAATTTTAAATTATTCATATTAATTTCATTGCAAGTATTAAGATGATTATGGAGGAAAGTAGGAAACAACCTTGAGCAAATTCATTTTAGCATACCTAGGTATCACTTTGGTAATAGTTTGTGTCCTTAGGGAAACTTCTCACCTTCATATCTTCCTAGATATCACCATGGCAATAACTTGCAACATCCCTTAAGAAAATTTCTTTTGGAGAGGTATTGATTTAGCAATAGTTATACCTTTCCTTTTCTTTTAGTGAGGTATTGTTCCTAGAAGTTTATTTTGTATACATCTTGAACCATTGAGGAAGAACATCCACCAAAGATGGTACTATCATCAAGTTTGAATAGGGTCACATATCAAGCTCTCTTTTCCAAGCCAAACTTACTATGACTATTTTACAACCTTCTAAATTCTAAAGATAACATACACTTCCACATCAATCATCTTGTGGAAAGACAACAAGTTCCTCACCAAATTGGGGATGTATAATATAATAGAGAGAGCCTTGATTATTTCCTCTTCAAACATTTAATTTTCCCATGACCAGTTATTTTATGAAATGTAATATCACCACGAATATTTTTCTATTGTCATAGATCTCATACATATTTAAAACCATTCCCTATACAGATTCATGTAGATTGATACTCCAAAATCAATCAAGCATGCATTATCACCTACATTTGTACCTAAATATACAATAAATGCATCTCTATATTCTTCATTGGAGGTCTTTGAATTGGGACCATGCTTAGATTCATTCTTAAAATTATTTACTTAGTAGTTTTTCTCAATATGGCAAGTTTTTCCACACTTCTAATATTTTAGCTTTGATTTAGTGAAGGAATTAGATTTTCCCTTATAATTAGATCTCCTATCTCCCTTCTTATTCATGTCATATCCTTTGTATGATCATTTATAGTTAGAACATATTTAGTAAAATCTATGGCTTTTTGATTCATTTCTTTGTGCAATAAGGTTCCAACCTTATTCTCAAGTTTTAACTAAAAAGTGATGTTGATTCCCATCACAAGGTTATCTAATAAATCTAGTAGTGAAAAAATTGAACTAATGCATGTTGTTCTTCCTCATTCAAAATTATATTGAATAATAATGATGTTAGAATTGTTAAAGTTATTTTTATTGTATATCCATTAGCCATTTTCAAAGAACATAGTTTTTTTTATAATAAATTTATATTTACCAAAAAAAATTTGATACAAAAACCCTTCACTTATCCCACAAATTTTTAGCTATATTCACTCTAAGAATAGTTAAAAGAACTACATCTAAAATAGTCATAAATAAATAGTAGATCTAAACTTTCTATCTAATTTAATTATTATCTTGATCCATGTACCTAGAGAAAAAAAATCTAGCATTGTTGTAACTACAAGCCATTGATTGCTCTCCACCAATAGGTCTTACATTTTGAGTTTCCAAAGCTCAAAATCCGTGTTATTAAATTTTTTGATCTATTTTTTCTAAAAGTTCTTTCCTTTTCTCTAAAACTTAATAATGATTAACCTATGCAAAATACTCCAATTAAAAAAGATATTAATATAGGGCCAAAATGATTGGTCCTCCCACAAATCAACCAAACTAACACTAGCTTTGATATTGAATGCAAGAAATACTACTAATATAAATAGAATAGTACTTGTGTAAGTTAACAAAAGAAAACATTCCAATAAATAAAATATGCATTTATCATAAGGTTTATACTAGAAAATCCTTTTGGAAAAAACCAACCAATAGTATGACTCTTTATGTATTGATAATAATACATAATTATAGTACAATGAGAGAATTTAGGTGTGTTATCATGGAAATACTCAACTCACTTTCTATATAAATTTTCGTAGCATATGTCTATCTTTCAATGATAATATTCATTCCATCCTAAGAACTCTATTTATAGACGAGGATGAATAGAAAAACTAAATGTAAGAACCTACTAAGAAAATTTAGTATAAAATTTGCCAAGGTGGGAACCCAAGTTTGACTCTACACGCAAGAGTCATTACAATATCCAAGTTAAAACCTATATCACTCTATTTTAGTTTCTATGATCAAAATGAATTGTCTTCATGTGATCACCCCACATATATTAAATGCATTTTTCCAATGTTTTTGATTGATTAAGCAGGGAAAAGGGCCCTGACCCGAGCAATTAGTACATCATGATAAGAACAACAGGTGGTAAGAAATGAAAAAAATAGGAAGCCCACCAAACTTCCCCCCTCCCACAAACAAAATGCTTAACCAATTCCCATACAATCAAACATAATAGTTCTATCATTCAAATAAAAAAACCTAAATCTAGCATCAGTAGCATCCTTCCCTATCCATCTACAGTACTTATAAACATCTATCATAATGTTCCTACTTAAAATGTAAACAACATTATATATATTTAAGTTCTGGCACCCATGACCATAACCAGTAACAATAGTCCTATAAAACATAGTAGAGATAATCATCATAAACAAAGTGAAAAGTCACACGGTGAAGCATCCAAGCTATGCATCCTCGATCAACATCCATGCTGAAATCAGATCTTCAACAATGTCGTTCACTGTTGCCTTCAACTCCATCTTGCCAGCCAAATCTTCACCATCACCTGCTGCTTTTTTCTTTTATTGCTTCTTGATTTTTCCCATGCCAAAAATAGTTGCCATTACAACCTTCTTCATAACAACATCGACCACCATACATAGGTGCCCCTCCATTCTCACTATGGATGTGTAGGAAGTTTGGCTTTGAAACTAAGGTAAAACAATATGGACATTTAAAGTGTTTTGGTGAGTATGATGTATATTGTCATGTTATTATTATTATGTAGAGATTTACTTGGATAGTTAGGTGATGCAATAGCATGTTTCTTAGGATAAGTGGAAAGAGTGGCATCGTACCATTGAGCGTATGAAATACATACGAAGATGAGATATGATTGCTAGAGTTTCTTTCCTAGTGCTGCGGCTATTATGCACATGTACTCTAATTTGTATGTTTGAGTGATAGGTACTAGGCTACGTCTCCACTTGAATTAGCAAGTCGAGCGTGCCTTTAATCCCAATGGTGGTTGAGGAGATAACATCTAGGCCCAAGTTATAATCTAACCCTAGCCATGGTCCCCAACTAGGGACAATGGATTCAGTGTGTGACCACCTTTTTCAGGTTGTCATGGGACAATATCTAACCTCCTTTACCCTATGTTTGGAGTGTTGCACTTATGTGAATGTTTCTTATGGGATATGTGGTTGTTTGATTTTGTTGTCTAGTCTTGGTTTTAGATCCCAACCTATTGGTGTTAAACCCTGGTTAGTTGGGTTGTTATGATTGTGATTAATGGTATTTATGTTTTGATGTGAATGTTTCTTTCATGTGGAGTCATTTTCGTGGTTTATGTCTTACTCTAGTTTGTAGATTATTCGGGTGAAGATAAATATTGGATCAATATGTTAGTTATTATTTAATTGTTAATATTATTATGATTATATGTATATTACGTTTTATGAAAATAAAGTTATAAATATGAACATATTCTAATGTTATTTATTAAATATTAATGTTTATTAGTAAATATTTAAATATTAATATGTAAGTATATGTTATATTTAGGTTTTGATTTACTATTTTGGTAGAGTGATTATTTTATGGGGGTTTTCTTTATCTCTTGTAATATTTTGAATTTATTTAATGGGAAACCCTAAACAAATGAGTTAATTATGTGAGTTAATTTAATTATTTAATTTATTTTAATTATTTTATTAATGGGTTGAGGATATGTGTTTTAATTTAATATTTTAGTAATTTATTTTATGAGAGGATTTTATTTCCTTGTTTATTTTGAAAAAGAGTCTTTTTAGGGAAAAAGAAAAAAAGTTGCTTTCATTTTTATTTTTTTTATTTTTTAGAATTTAATTAATTTTATTTATGAGAAAAAAATAGGGAAAGTGAGTTTCACTCTTTTTTAGTATGAAATTTTAGAGGATTGAAAAATGAGATATTTTACATTGTTCGAGGGTAATTTTTTAGGGGTTTTTTGAGAAATTTGGAGTGGTTTTGAATGAAAATTTGGAATTCAATTTAGATTTGAGGGAAATAGATTTTTGCTGGGGGATTCTTCATTTTTCAAAGAGTTTTTTCCATGCTTGCAAAAAGGAAGAAGCATGACAAAGTTGTTGCAATTTGGGGATTTTGAAAGTTAAAGTTTTCAGAGCTTGGCATCAAATTCCTATCATTGTCAAGCGTTGGATTCAGGTTGGATTTTAATATATTTTGTTTAATTTTATTTTTGGTGTGTATGAATAATTTGATTGATTTCTCTTTCTTTGATTTTTTTAAATAAATATTATATAGTTTTATTTTTGTGTGTGAATAAAATATTTATTTATTCCAGAATAAAAATCAATACATGTTTATTGTCTCAGTTTTCTACCAATAAAATGGTTTGATTGCGTCACCCATAATTATGTTTTAACGAATTGAGTTGGTGAGATTTTTAATGAGTTTTTTCATCTTGTTGTCGTTTAAGTTCTATATAAAAATCTCAAAAACCCAGATCATAGTTTGTGAGATATGGTTGAAACACGAAGTTGCTGTCAAGTTGCTCCTCCATGACTGCAAAAACTCTCTTGTTTCTCCCTATAATTGTAACCAGTCAATGGAAGACTAAGATTTTAAATTTATAAAAATTTTAAAGTGGTTAAATTAATTAAAATTTTAATATTTAATATTTTGGAAAATATCTGGTTGTTGGGTTTCTTATTTTATCAATTGGTTGTAATCGGGTATACCGAAATGAGGGTTTTATGGGAGCCGTCTGTTGTTTTGAATTTTATGAATTTATGATTCATTTTTAGTCAATTTCGTCCATGCTGCTGAGTAGTCGACAACTAAATATGAAATGGGTATTTTATAGATTTTGATTTCAAGTTGATATGACTATTTTATGGTTGTTTTATGGTTGACAGATTTGACTGTTGTCAAGTGGAAATTAGTTCAGTTCTAAAAGTTGTATTAGAGGGTATAACTTTATTCTTTGATTTTTATTGTATTGTACTTTTTTGGTTTGAATGTGTTTACTATTTTCATGTTGGAAATACCTTCATGTTTGTAAGATCTTGTGTTGAAGCTTCTGTATGTGTAAAGATCAATTGTACCAAATTTGTGCATTGTTAGTCTTGGTTATGAACTGTTAAGTTAAAATTGGTTATCATGTTATAAGATTGTGAAAATGATGCAATATGCTTCATTGTGGTGTCGTGGTATAATGATAAGCTTTTGAGTTTTTTATCTATTGTGTTATGTGATTGAGTCTTTAAAAATACCTGAAAGCCTTTGTGGAAGTCCTTGTATTTTTTGGTTGATTCTTATTTTGGTAATTTCTATTGGATGGCTAGTGTCAACCACTTGTTATTTCTTTGTTTGTTTGTATGTGGGGCCTAGTTTTATCTCCTAGCATGGAGGGAGTGGGCCTTAGGGTTCCACATGGTAGGGTGGTATTTCCGAACCATCCATTGGGGTTTAGGTGGTGCAATTCATGCACAACATAGAGAGTTTTTCCTTTCATTTCATTCTATGGTTAAATTTATGTGTAGGTGATATTTCCATGAAAATTGTATTGAATATGTATTATATATATTCTTTTTAAATGAATATATCTTGTATGTTGTAGCATTTTTGTAATAAAAATGTAAATGGATTGCAGTAGTCTTGAAGATATATTTATTGTTGTTTATTATGTAATGGAAAAGTTAGCATAAGAATGTTGTATTTATGATACATATATACTTAATTTAGTAGTAGATGCAATATGTCTTTATGTACCTCTTTCATGGTGTTGATTTAGGATAGGTTCATATGAGCATAGTGTTAAATGATATGTATTTTGTTGTATGAGATTTAATTTACATTCAAATTATTGACCATATGTGTTTTAGTGTGTCAAATGTATTTTTATAGGCTTAGTTAGTGTAGGTGTATCATAGTAGCGACATTGGGGGACCATGGTGGATAGGTGTGTAAATGGGTTATGATTAATATTATTTTTAGGTCATAATGTGATTATGATACGATGTTAATGTAATAATGTCATTCATATTAATTTGTTGAGTTGCATTAGTTAATGTCACTTTAGTTTCAAAAAAAAAAATTATTGGCATGATCTTGTCTATCTTTTGTGTTATCCACCAAGTCCTTTAGCGGGGTGTTACACTTGGTATCAGAGCCAGTGTTGCAGCACTGGGATCTTTGGTTAATGTTGTCCATGTTTAGTTATAGTAGCTTTCCCCATGCCCATGTTATTGAATGTGTGATGTGTGGCTAGAAGGTCATAGGGACCCTTGTGTTAGATACCATATTTTAATCTATATATCTAGTTGAGATGTTAAACGATGGATTAAATACTTTGTGTATTTTCTTGTTCGGCGTGATTCCTTGGATGTTTGCAACTATTGATTTTTATTGTATGACCTTGTTTCATTTTTATGACTTTCAGTTTCTTAAAAATGCAAGTTTAGTTTTGAAATGCATAAATGAGTTTAGATTAATTAGTTAGCAAGTTGGCATGTAGATTACTTTTGTTTGACTAAATGTGCATTATGATAAGATATTATTTGGCGTAGTTAGGTTACTTATGTGATTTTATGCAAGTGCTTAAGAGTGTATGTTATGTAATTAATAGGGAAGTCCTGACCTGAGTATGTCATATGTTTGTGTGTTTTTTCCATGGTTTGTAAGAGTGTTTACACCCATATATTGTTAACTGCATTTTTATAATGTTAAAAATATACTACATGTAAAAGGGTTGTTATAACAGACTAAAGAAAAGTATGTTGGTAGTTTATAAATGAATTATTATTGATATTTTGTGATTGCTATAATGCATGTTGAGTGATGTAATGAAATCATGATCTTGTGTTTGGTTATGTTTAAAAATGGAAAAAATTATCTGATGGTGGTAGTTAAAATTTTGGGTAGAAAGTGTGACTTAATTTTCCTTTGTATAGATGTTTGTTTGGAAAAGTTGTATTTGCAAGTTGCTTGCATTGAATTAAATTATTTTGTTTCCTCTTTCTCTTAACCCACATATAGTTAATAAAGAGAATTAGTCTTAAACCATATTATAATAGAAAATTATTTAAGCTTGAAACTTGTATGCTAAACCTTGATTGTGAATTAAAAAAAAAAAATTATATTTGAAATTGCTTGAGTGACGGATCTTATGTTCTTCTTAAATTGCACTCCGTACTTTTGATTTATGAATTAAAAAATAGATTATGAATGAGACTGAGTGTAGTTGCTAGATATTTAATAAATGCATTTATAAGTAAATTCATATAATTAATTTTTGTTCTATGTTGTGATATGTTTTTATTGGAAATGATTACTTTTGTGGAATAAATAAGATGCTAGTGCATATAACTAAATTTCTATTTAAAAAAATTAAAAAAATTATGATGACTGTATTGGTATTTGGACACCTTGGTTGTTATGTGTAGTTGAAACCTAAATGCAATGTCTCTCCTTTCTTGTTTTTATATAATAGAAAATATTTATCCATTGGATGTCTTGCATGTCAAATTATTATGAGGGGGTAGCATGTGAAGTAATTAAGCTTAGGTATGGGATATGATGTTTGAGCAAGAATAATCACTATGTAAAGATTTAGTGTTACTTGTACTGACCTGAAATGAAGTTTGAAAGAATGTGGGACTATGTTTTGGAAGCAAATATGTGAATCCTTTTATTCTGTGGAAGTTTGAATAACTTATGATTAAGTAAGAGTTAAGTAGAGGATCATTATTGTTCTTTTGCGAATATAGAACTTGTGTATAATTCGTTGAATTCTTGATGCATAGATGTTGATGTGAAAGTATTAATGATTCTTCAATGCATTTAGAAATTCATGATGCCTATGTAAAATTCTTATTGAATGGAAGAAAAGTTAGTGTACATATGCATATGTTATGAGGATAAAATGTTATACTGAATGAATAAAAGTGAATGTGAATTTGTTAAGTGGAGTTGTTAAGTGATCACAATAATCTTAACATTGACATGTTAATATCATGTGATATATGGAAAAGAGTAGAGTGAAAGAAAAAAGTGATAAAAGGTTATTGATATATGTAATGATATGAATCACATGGGTTATAGAAGTAAATGTGCTCATGAAATTGTGTATGTAATTGTACCCCTCTGCAAATGTGAGAAACCAGTAATTGTGTATTGGTTGAGTGTTGTGAATACCCCGTACTTGCTTTGTGTGCCCTTAGGATGGTGATACTATGTATCCATTCATAAGTGATATGTTGTATTTGTTGGTGTGGGATTAACCATACCATTATGTGTGCTTGTATTTCTGTTACCTGATTGAGGGCCAACCCATGTGTGGTTGAAATTTATATATGAGTAGCCAAAAGATAGTTTCATAGATTATTTTCTTTTGGTTCTCCAGTCCCTCAATCCATGAAGGGGTAGTAGCAGCCACAAAGTTCCTTGGGCGGAGTGTGCAGCGTACGCATATTGTGATGCAGAGCAGTCTTAGCTCAACCGATCCCAAGGAAAAGTACTCACTACTTCCCCTTATGATGGATCAAGGTACATCCATATGTGTAAGCCTAATCCCCACAGTTTTGAGTATAGCAACATTGGTTTGTTAGTATATGCTTGGCTGTCCATAGGGACGTTGAGCTGGCATTAGCGAATCAACCTCATCTGTATGAGAGGTGAAGCTCGAGTAGCCCCATATTGATATACTCATATATGCATTATGTATACCGTATCTACACGTGTTCCGACATGATGTAATGGATACGATGCCACACCCCACTGATGTTCCAACATAGTGTTGGTGATGATGTCGTGTTGCTGATGGTAGCGAGCTGGGCTCGAAGACACGATGCCACGTGCATAGATGAGATGTGTTATGATAGCCTACTTATGTGATGAGCGTAATGGGGCCTCACACATTTGTAGAGGGATACTCATATTTGCTTTTGACAATGTTTGGGTTGGTTAGCATATGGGTATGTCCTAGCCATGTATACCTCTAGCGATGGTGAGTACCTGCGTGTGCCTTCTCCACGAGGTATCGCTATGAGGGGTGTGTCTAGAGCGTGCCTACTTCCGTGGAGCCACGGACACACTGCCATGAGGCATACGACTAGTGTGTTCCTTCTCTGGCTGGTGTATGACCATGCTGCACTGAGATGCGATGCGGGATGGAGGCCAAGGTGCACATCCCATGCGGATAGCCAAAGAGTGCGTGGGCCACTTGGCTAGTCCATGCCGCATGATGACGCGATGTGGAGTGTAGCTGAGGAGTACACTCTAAGTTATGTGGATGGCATGTTCATTCTGCACCACATGAGGGCTAATGTTATAGCCTGACGTTGTTTCCTCCTTCCTCGTTTGGTGGCTAGTATTTAGTCACGTAGTCTTGTATAGTGCAATTTTAAATATTGTGGATTTTCTTGATTTTCTATTGATTGTGAAGGTCGACACCTTGGTTATATTTGATTGTGATGGTTTAGCCACACCTTGTGATCTTATTTGCTCGTAGCCCTCGTGGTTACATGAGATTTAGTGTTGAAATTATGCACATTTATTTCTTTATTGTTGAAATTGAATTTTTATTTGTTCTTCTTTATGACTTTGGTGGCTAAACTAATTTATCCTTATTGTTTTTGATGTCGACCATGTTTCGTATTGTGATTCCTCTCCAAAGACGTATGAGGCAGACTTGGTGAGTGTATACGAGGAAGTAGACGCAGAAAACCTTGAGGATGGGGGTACGTGAGGCTGTTACACAGCTATGACCCACTACCTACCTATGTGTGATGACTATCTCTTGGAGGTTAACCACCTTATACAACAAGAGGTAGGTCATTATGGTCCTGTTTGGATGGTCTCACCATGTGTGTGGCCCAACACCATCAAACCACTAAGTGTGAGGTATGGATCTTGTGAGATGGATATTGGCTCTTGGCTCATGGATTATGTATCATGAATTAGTATGCTGCTTTTCGGCGTCCAGAGGGACCCTTGTGTAGCCTTGTGTTGAGTAACTCCCGGTGATGTGATTGTGTATGTATGTGTTAGATGTATATTTCTTATATTTTGTTGATTATTGATGTAAAGGAGGGATAACTATGTTATCTTAAATGTGAATGTATTGTGAATTTGTGGTATTAAATGGAGTGGATGTTATTGAAATCATAAATTGTAATTTAAAATATGTTATGTAATATGAAATGATGTGTAATTTTTAATATCAAGAAATCATTTGATGTGTTTTCCTTGTATGAGGTTATGGAGAATTTTGTATTCAGAATAAAAAAATAGAGTTAATTGGAGTATCCGTTATATTTGTTGGTGTAAAAACAAGTATCATATCATAAGAGAGGTATGGATTTCTAAGTAAAGATAGTTAGGAAAATATTGCTTTCAAATGTGTAGTCATATAGTGATTTTAATCAAAATGATTTAGAAAAAGAGGATGTACATCAAATATAGAGTAGAGAAATTTTGGTACTAATGTGTTATGTTTCCACCCTAGTTTGTGACTTCTAGGAGTAAGTCAAGTTTTAGGGGGGGAGAATGTAGTGCCCCTCCATTCCCACTATGGATGTGTAGGAAGTTTGGCCTTGAAACTTGGAGACGAAGGTAAAATAATAGGGACATTTAAAGGTATGTGCTAATAATGTTAAGCAATTGATGTTGTATATTATGAATTTATGGACATATTGATGTGATGAGAGTGTTTGATTACCTTTGGGGTTTTCACTTGATTCTAAAATATTATTATTGTGTTGACATGTTATTATGATTTTGATTATGATTATGTTTATTGTCATAAAGATGTACTGACTTGTGTTCAAACTTTGTGGTTGCAATATGGGACATGAGCTTGGTTAGTGCTTTGGTGAGTATGATGTATATTGTCATGTTATTATTATTATGCAGAGATTTACTTGGATAGTTAAGTGATGCAGTAGTATGTTTGTTAGGATAAGTGGAAAGGGCGGCATCGTACCATTGGCGTATGAAAGACATACGAACATGAGATACGATTGCTAGAGTTTCTTTCCTAGTGCTTTGGCTATTATGCACATGTACTCTAATTTGTATGTTTGAGTGAATAGGTACTAGGCTACGTCTCCACCTGAATTAGCAGGTCTGAGCGTGCCTTTAATCCCAATGGTGGTTGAGGAGATAACATTTAGGCCCAAGTTATAACCTAACCTTGGCCATGGTTCCCAATTAGGGACAATTGATTTAGTGTGTGACCACCCTTTTTAGGTTGTCATGGGACAATATCTAACCTCTTTTACCCTATGTTTGGAGTGTTGCACTTATGTGAATATTTCTTATGAGATATGTGGTTGTTTGATTTTGTTGTCCAATCTTGGTTTTAGATCCCAACCTGTTGGTGTTAAACCCTATGGTTAGTTGGGTTGTTATGATTGTGATTAATGTTATTTATGTTTTGATGTGAATGTTTCTTTCATGTGGAGTCATTTCGTGGTTTATGTCTTACTCTAGTTTGTAGATTATTCGGGTGAAGATAAATACTCGATCAATATGTTAGTTATCATTTAATTGTTAATATTATTATGATTATAGGTATATTACGTTTTATGAAAATAAAGTTATAAATATTAACATATTCTAATGTTATTTATTAAATATTAATGTTTATTAGTAAATATTCAAATATTAATATGTAAGTATATGTTATATTTAGTTTTGATTTACTATTTTGGTAGAGTGATTATTTTATGGGGGTTTTCTTTATCTCTTGTAATATTTTGAATTTATTTAATGGGAAACCCTAAACAAATGAGTTAATTATGTGAGTTAATTTAATTATTTAATTTATTTTAATTATTTTATTAATGGGTTGAGGATATGTGTTTTAATTTAATATTTTAGTAATTTATTTTATGAGAGGATTTTATTTCCTTGTTTTTATTTTGAAAAAGAGTCTTTTTGGGGAAAAAGAAAGAAAGTTGTTTTCATTTTTGTTTTTCTTTCTGTTTTGGAATTTAATTAATTTTATTTATGAGAAAAATAGGGAAAGTGAGTTTCACTCTTTTTTGGCATGAAATTTTAGAGGATTTGGAAATAAGAGATTTTAGATAGTTCTAGGGGAATTTTTTAGGGGTTTTTTTTTGAGAAATTTGGAGTGGTTTTGAATGAAAATTTGGAATTCAATTTAGATTTGAGGAAAATAGATTTTGCTGGGGGATTCTTCATTTTCTGAGAGTTTTTTTCGCCTTGCTTGCAAAGAGGAAGAAGTAGGAGAAAGTTGTTGCAATTTGGGGATTTTGAAAGTTAAAGTTTTTGGAGCTCGGCATCAAATTTCTATCATTGCGAAGCATTGGATTCAGGTTGGATTTTGATATCTTTTGTTTAATTTTATTTTTGGTGTATATGAACAATTTGATTGATTTCTCTCTCTTTGATTTTTGAAAATAAATATTATATAGTTTTATTTTTGTGTGTGAATAAAACATTTATTTATTCCAGAATAAAAATCAATACATGTTTATTGTCTCAGTTTTCTACCAATAAAATGGTATGATTGCGTCGCCCATAATTATGTTTTTACGAACTAGGTTGGTGATATTTTTAATGGGTTTTTCCATCTCGTTGTCGTTTAAATTCTATCCAAAAATATCAAAAACCTAGATTGTATTTTGTGAGATATGGTTGAAACACGGAGCTGTTGTCAAGTTGCTCCTCCATGACTGCAAAAAAAAAAAAACTCTCTTGTTTCTCCCTATAATTGTAATCAGTCAATGGAAGACTAAGATTTTAGATTTATAAGAATTTCAAAGTGGTTAAATTAATTAAAATTTTAATATTTTATATTTTGGGAAAATATCTGGTTGTTGGGTTTCTTATTTTATCATTTGGTTGTAATCGGGTATACCAAAATGAGGGTTTTATGGGAGCCGTCTGTTGTTTTTCATTTTATAAATTTATGATTCATTTTTAATCCATTTCGTCCACATGGCTGAGTAGTCGACAGCTAAATCTGAAATGGGTATTTTACAGATTTTGATTTCGAATTGATATGATTATTTTATGGTTGTTTTATGGTTGGCAGATTTGACTGTTGTCAAGTGAAAATTATTTCAGTTCTAAAAGTTGTATTAGAGGGTATAACTTTATTCTTTGATTTTTATTGTATTGTATTTCTTTTTGTTGAATGTGTTTACTATTTTTATGTTGGAAATACCTTCATGTTTGTGAGATTTTGTGTTGAAGCTTTTGTATGTGTAAAGATCAATTGTACCAAGGTTGTGCATTATTGGTCTTGGTTATGAACTGCTAAGTTAAAATTGCTTATCATGTTATAAGATTGTGAAAATGATGTAATGTGCTTCATTGTGGTGTCGTGGTATAATGATAAGCTTTTGAGTTTTCTATCTGTTGTGTTATGTGATTGGGTCTTTAAAAGTACCTGAAAGCCTTTATGGAAGTCCTTGTAATTTTTGGTTGATTCTTATTTTGGTAGTTTCTATTGGATGGCTAGTGTCAACGACTTGTTGTTTTCTTTGTTTGCTTGTATGTGGGGCCTAGTGTTATCTCCTAGCACGAAGGGAGTGGGCCTCAAGGTTCCACGTGGTAGGGTGGTATTTCAGAACCATCCATTGAGGTTTAGGTGGTGCAATTCATGTGCAACATGGAGAGTTTTTCCTTTCACTTCATTCTATGGTTAAATTTATGTGCAGGTGATATTTCCATGAAAATTGTATTCAATATGTATTATATATATTCCTTTTAGATGAATATATCTTGTATGTTGTAGCATTCTTGTAATAAAAATGTAAATAGATCGCAGTAGTCTTGAAGATATATTTATTGTTGTTTATTATGCAATGAAAATGTTAGCATAAGAATGTTGTATTTATGATACATATAAACTTAATTTAGTAGTAGATGCAATATATTTTTATGTACCTCTTTCATAGTGTTGATTTAGGATATGTTCATATGAGCATAGTGTTAAATGATATGTATTTTGTTGTATGAGATTTAATTTACATTCAAATTATTGACCGTATGTGTTTTAGTGTATCAAATGTATTTTTATAGGCTTAGTTAGTATAGGTATATCATAGTAGCGACGTTAGGGGACCATGGTGGATAGGTGTGTAAATGGGTTATGATTAATGTTACTTTTAGGTCATAATGTGATTATGATATGATGTTAATGTAATGATGCCATTCATATTAATTTGTTGAGTTGCATTAGTTAATGTCGCTTTAGTTTCAAAAACAAAAATTATTGACATGATTTTGTCTATCTTTTGTGTTATCCACCAGGTCCTTTAGCGGGGTGTTACAATCCTTTTTCCTTCTCAAGGTGCTTAGTTCTTATTTCTAGTGGTCACTTTTTTGTGTCATCTTTGTGCTACCTTTATGTTTTCTAGTATCTCATTATTTTTGAGCTTAAATTGTCTGGACACTAATACATTGCACAAAGGTGCACATGTCACACTACTGTCTTGCGATAGTTTTTCATTGGTGGTCCTTTTTTTTGTTTTTTTCCACTTGTCATTTTTACAGGTCAATGAAAACAACTCAAGACAAATCTAAATGATTCATAATTATCCTCTTCCTCATGTCTCCTCCTTTTTGAACCGATCTTTTAATTTTTTTGATCTCTCTTGCACTCTCAATCTTTCTCATAGCTCTCTTGTATTCTTCAGCTCTCTATAATGTTGTTTGAAAATTATCTTTTAGTTCTCTTGTCCTCTTGGCTTCCTCAAGCCTTTTTAGGTGATATTGTTCTCGTTTCTCATTAATATTAGATGTATTTCTTCTAATTGTGCCCCTAAGAGCCTTGGGATTACCACACCCCTTCTCTTTCATTTTAGTTCTATTATTGCACATTAACAACTTTGACCATTCCCTAACACATTGTTATTTTTATCTATTTATCTTGGCTTTTGTGGAGTTAGAAATACCAAAGTAGGCATTTGACTGAGGCAATCTCTTAAACAACCACCAAAACATTTTATTCTCTCTATTTTCTTATAGGTTTGTTGAAGAATAACTTAGCTTGGTGACCTCTTTTCCAACCCCTTTGTTTCATTCTCCATTTTGTTTTATTTAAATATTTAAATAGGTTTCTTGGTAAGATTAATCCTATAATACCAATTATTTTGTACTTCAAAATTTTATTTTCATGTTTTGTGCATACAAGAGAATTTTTCATACTCGGTCATACATTCAATTATGTATTTGAATCAGATGGCAGTGTGCCACACGAATGTCCTCTCATCACACTGGTGTCCTAGACAAAAAGCTTCTAGATTTCAATACCGGGTTCCCTATTGTATGCATTTTCCATTTTTGTTACTA
>VDFB02072274.1:91167439-91181074 GCA_007258455.2 Sequoia sempervirens | reverse complement strand
CCATCCAACACATATCTATAGTTAACTACCATAATCAAATCATAGCATTGATTCACATACATATATATTCATATTTAATCCATTCAATTATACGAATATTTTTCCATATTTCATTCTCACAAAATGGGTTCAAGGTGGCAAGGTATGAATAATAGGATAACATACTATGGAGATATTGTTTTAGAGATACTTCAAAAACTAAGTAGAGTGTCTTTAAAAGTATATACAAAGCAATAAAAATATGTTAATAACTATACTTGTCATTCCCCCAGCTTGTCATTTTTCTTGTCCTCAAGCGAAAATATCAAACTAGATCACCTAGGGAAGAAGATTATAAAATATAGCAATCTTCCTAAGATCCATGAATGTATTAACTCCCTACCCCTGTTTGAGGTAGAAACCTTTGTAGCACACAAGCCTATTCATCTTGCTCAATTTTGCATCCTTTTCTTCATCTGTAATATGTCCAGTCCAATGTGGAATTGGGTGAAGTAAGATAGGAGGGTGGTAGGCCAGTGGAAGCCACTCCACTCCCCTTACTCTTGAGAGTTCAATGTACTTATGTATCCTATCAAACATGCTCATAAAACTGTAGGAGTGAGGCTCCTTCCTTTTTAACTCTGGAGTCAAACTGTCCCATCTATTCCTTACATATACTAGGCAGTTTTGATGAGTGGTTAATGCTAATTGTTGAATCTTTCTATAAGAGCCTTAAGTCTATAATTATTTCCCTAGCCCCTTATGAGAAAGGAGTCTCAACCATTGAGAAACAACTATGTCATGATTCATTGCTTCCTTTCTAATCTGTAGTGCCATTGTCTTCTCCTTTTCTTCATACTTCTCAATTATATCCCCACAGAGTTGCTCATTTATGAAGATGCTAGAGCTCTCACTTGCAAATCCCCAACATAAAGCAAAGGATTCCAATCAGTGTCTTCTGCCATCACACAATTATGCAAATAATATTCACATAGTTGGTCTTGCTCCTCCAAAGAGATGTTGCTGAAGAAAGTGAGAAAACTATGTCTCCTATCTAAAGCAAAAGACTGAACATTAACAAACTTATTGAACTGAAAACCGACGAATTTCTCCTTTAAAAATAGTGCATAAACCCTAGATGGAGGTCTACATTCAATTATTTGGATAGCTCTATCAACTACCTTTTCCAATTTCTCCTCTAGTCTTTTCAATTCAAAATTATTAGTTTCATTCAAGATTTTCTTTTCTTTTTCCCAGTTTTATTTTTCTTGCTTGAATTGAGTAGTGATTTTCATCAATTCAAAGCCCAGAGACAAAGTAGTATGGTAAGCTGGTGTTTTTGCAATAGGGGGCTGCAAATTCAAATCAATTTCAATCCCCATCTTACCTTCGGCCATTTGTGCCAATAGATCCAATTTATTTCCATGGCCATAGGTTTGTACTTTTTCTTCCATCTCTTTGATCCTCATTTCCTTTTCCTTTCAATTTTTGTTCATACCCTTGTACTTGTTCCTCCAATTTTTTTATCCTATTAAGGGCTTCTTGAAGTTCCTTTATGATGTTTATGTCCTCTAGCAACTCCTTTTCTTCTTCAAAATTTGGATAATCACTATCATTACCTATGGCATCAAAAATTTCCTAAGAGGGTCACTGGGAACTATCTTTTTGGTCTTCTTAGCAATAAAAGGATCCTCAGAGTCAGAGGAAGATGATGATACATATATTTTCCTCCTAGTAGGTGCATTAACATTTTTAGTTTGAACATTATTAGGTTCATCTCTTTCCTTATTTGTGTCTATGTCAATCATCATTGGAATTCGATGTTGATGTTCCTCAACCTTTCCTTCGAGAAACGATTCCTCTAGGTCCTTCTCAACTTTTTGTTTTCTTATCCTTCCCGAGCGGTAGGGAGTAGTAGTTTCCTAAATAACTCTATTGTCCTTTCCCTTTTTATTTTTCTTTTTCCTACCTTCATCCTCCTCCTTCATAACATTCTCCCACCTAACAGGTCCTCTCTTCTTTCTTTTTTCTTTTGAGGATGTTGATGCAGTACTTCTTACTCTAGGATTTTTGGAGGACAAGGGTTGCTCTATTTCCACAAATGGCATATCATATTTCTTAGTCTCGCTTTGGCTATGGATAGGTGAAGCAAATGGTGAAACAAGGGAATTCTCTCTTTCAAGTTCATCATGCCCTAGATCATCTTCAAGGTTAGGCTCAGGTGAGGGTTCTTCTTCTACTTCGGGTGCCTCAAGAAACTTAGTAATTTTTTTGTAATCCTTAAAAGCATCCCAATTAATGTGGGGATGTTGAATTCTCAAGATTCTCTTAGCTAATAAATTTATTAGACAATGGTGAGACAATATAGTGTCGGCTTTCCTTCTCTAGTACTCAGAGGCCATTATTTTTAGCATGTTATATAGAAAATTGGGCACATTGACAAATTGATCATGTCATAAATGGTTCAAAAATTTGAAATGAACAATATACAATAGATTATGGCAGTCATCACAAGTAAGGTATTTGATAATATAAGCAACATGTTTCCCCCAAAAGAATGGAAGGGAAATTCTTTTAGTACCTTGTGATGTTGAATCAAAGTTTTCATCTCGTTCACTAAATGCTTCTCTCACTACAACTGCATTTGCACAAGTTGGGTACTCGGAGCTTGTACGAGGTAACCCTGTTACTTGAGCAATTGCCATCTCTAAGCCATCCACCACTAATCCTTTGACTGTTGCTTCATCGTACTTCAACATGATGGCAAAATCCCTGACCATCTCATTATTGTATTCCGTCAACTTCAAAAAATAATCCAACCACCCCACTTTGGTGAATAGAGGTATAACCATTGTATCTTCTAATATTTCTTTGTGAGCACATGGTTCTCTATGAATGACATCACCTCCCATATTCTACCAATTCTAGTAACCTCAAGAAGTTCAAATCCTGCAATTTCAACTTCACCACCTAAAAACACCTAATCAGTTGCTTCTCCAAATGTCTTCTTTGTACTCGATACTAATAATCCTTCAATCTCAGCTCAATAAAGCATTCAAATTCTATTTCTTAGCTCATCTCAGGGAAGAAATCACTTTTATCGGAAACATAGAGAAGGTTTGCTAGTTTTAAAAGGATGGTATTAATGCAACCTGACAAACTTGGGTGGTAAAATCAAAGAATTGATAGTGACAATTATAACAATGATACCCCTCCCGCCAACTTAAAGTGAAGTGACCACACTTCATCGAAGTTGGGTTAGGGTGATAGGATACTAATGAAGAAGAAATGGTGATAAAATTTGCATGCACATTTAAACAATAAACAATGATGGATGTGAAAAGAAAGCAAGATTTAATTACATGAAGTTACCTTTTATATGTGTGAAATGGAAAATAACACTTAGCGCAATAATGATGTGAACGAGGCACATAACACAATGTACAAGTGATGTGATCTGCATTGATTGTATAGAAGTTGATGAAAAGTAGTGGTTGTACCATCTACATGCACTATACTATAGAGTAAAGGACACATGTGTGCATTAGCATGATTCATGAGAAAATAATTTGAATCCACCAAGTAAGTGTAGCATGTAGACAATGAGTATTGCTATAGGTACATGAAGCACAAGGCCCGATTGAAATGTGAATGTCAGGTCCCGTGTGATCAGGTCCCAAGAAAAAGTACAAGTCCCTCTGAAGTGAAAACATTGTCATTATAGATATTGTGGAGTGTGTGCATGTGATTTAAAGCATGAAAAATTAGGCCTGAGTAATCCTAGAGGAGGAGTTGTGTAACTCAACCTTTGTATTACCAGACGTGATTGGTAAGTTGCTTCCTTCTAGAATATCATCTTATGGAACATCTTGTGTCCCAAATCCTGAATCAATTGAACTGTGTACACCATATTCATCCATCAAAGATAGGATGAAATCATCATGCTCAAGTGGTTTCTTGTACAACTTGAGTCTATATCCATTAACCAATAGAGAAAATTTGACTGTATCAATAGTTTGTGGTTGAACTGCACCATTAGGGAAGACCTTCTTGATCTCATAAGGTCCTAACCATCGTGATTGAAATTTTCCTGGAAAATATTTATACCTAGAATCATAGAGAAGTTCCCAATCACCAACAACAAATTCCTTAGCCTTTACGTATTGGTCATGCCATTTAGTTCTTTGTTTCTAAACAACCTCCATATGGTGCAATGCTTGCAATCTAATTTCATCCAGGGCATTTAAATTCTACAATCTTTCCTTTTGAGATTTTGTTAAGTCCAACCCTAGATCAATTGTTGTACGTAGGGTTTTGTATTCAAACTCAATGGGTAACACAACTATTTTTCCATAAACAAGCTCATAAGGCACAAACATTGTAGTTGTCTTCCAAGTAGTTTTGTATGCCCAAACAACTTCTAGTAATCTGGATACCCAATCTCTCCTATGAAGTTGTACTATTTTTTTCAGTATGTTCTCAATCTCCCAGTTGGTGACCTCAATTTGTTTGTTTTCCTGAGGATGATATGGGGTAGATTTCATATGTCTTATTTGATATTCCTTAACTAGCTAAGCTATGAGGTTTGATGTGAATTACGACCCTTGATCTATCACTATCTCTTTAGAACACCATACCTAGTGAATATTTCCTCATATAGGAATTTGGCAACATTTCCATCTCTGGAAAATTGCAATGCATTTACTCCAACCCATTTGGTCAAGTAATCAGTACATACTAGTATATATTCTTTGTTATTTGAAGTGGGAGATATAGGGCCAACAAAATCTAGCCCCTATTTGTCAAAAGGAGCTAGGGCTAGTTGAGGTTGCAATGGCATCTCATCACTTCTTCTAGGTCCCCCCATTCCCTGACATTTGTCACAGCTCCTAGTATATTTAACAGAATCTTTGTGAAGAGTTGGCCAATAATACCCTATTGTCAAGATTTTAAAAGTTGTCCTCTTGGCTGCAAAATGTCCACCATAGGGTTCATCATGGCAAGCTTTTAATGTGTCAACCACTTCATCCTCCCTGATACATATCCTCATAATGTTGTTAGGACCAGTGTAGAATAAGAATCCATAAATCCAAGAATAGGGAAAACATTTATGAACTAGTTGTCTTTTCTCTCTAGGAGAGAAGTAAGTTGGAACTTTTCTTGTTACCAAGTAGTAAGCTATATCAACATACCATGGATTATGTATATTCAAACCAAATAAGTGTTCATCAGGGAAAGAACTATCAACTACTCCTTCATCAAATGGTGTGGGAAATCTGGACAGAAAATCAACAACCACATTAGCTTTTCCTAGTTTATCAACAATGGTTATATCAAATTCTTGTAGCAACAACAACCACCTTACAAGTCTTCCACCTACTACTGGCTTGTTCATCAAGTATCTAATTGTTGTATGATCTGTGTATACGAATACTTGATAGCCAGTAATATAATGTATAAACTTGTTAATGGTGTAGACAATTGCAAGCATTTCTTTCTCTATCACAATATAGTTCAGTTCGGCTACTTGCAATATTTTGCTAATATAGTATATAGCATACTCCTTATTTCCCTCTTTCTGTCCCAAGACAACTCCAATTGTAAAGTCTGATGCATCAGTGTGAATGTGAAATGGTAATGTCCAATTTGGACCTCTTAAAACTAGTGCATTAGTCAAGGCTATCTTTAACTTATCAAAGGAGTGCTGACAGTCAGGAGTCCACTGGAATTCAATATCCTTTTTCAACAAAGTAAACAAGGGTGCAACCAATTTACTATAATCTTGGATGAATCTTCTATAATAACCTGCATGTCCCAGAAAGCTTCTCACATCTTTTTGTTTCAAAAGAATAGGAAGTGTAGTTATGATCTCAATCTTCATAGGGTCAACTTGTATCTTGCACTAGAAATGAAATGTCCCAAGACAATGCCTTCTGTCATCATCATAAAACATTTCTCATTGCTTAATGATAAATTAGTTTTAGTGCATCTTTTCAAGACTATTTCTAGCTTTTGCAAAGCTTGATCAAATGTTTCACCATATGTAGTGAAATTGTCCATATAAATCTCCATCTTATCATGTGCAATATCATAAAATATACTAAGTACTGCCCTTTGAAATGTGGCTGGAGCATTGCACAACCCAAAAGGTAAAACAGAGTATGCATAGGTACCCTAGGGATAGGTAAATGTGGTTTTGTCCTAATCTTCAAGAGCAATCTTGATTTGGTTGTAACCACTGAAACCATCAAGAAAGGAGAAATATTTATTCCCTACCAAAGAATATAAAACTTGGTCAATAAATGACAGTGGAAAATGATCTTTCCTGGTGGCAGTATTAAGTTCCCTATAGTCAACACAAACTCTCCATTTACCACCCTTTTTAGGTACTATGACTAATGGTGAAACCCATTCACTATCTAAAATAGGATATATAAATCCTACATTCAAAAGGTTTTGCAGTTCAGCTTTTACAATTTCTCTAAGAGCTGGATTTGTATGCCTTTGTGGCTACCTTATGGGTTTAAAGCCTGCATTGATGTAAATCTTATACATGCATAAGGCAAGATCAATGCGTTTCATATCACTATAATCCCATGCAAAAGTTATTGCATGTGCCTGTAGCACAGTATGCAAGGATTTCTGCTATTCATCAGTTAATGCATTATTAACATTCAACATCTTTCTAGGCTTGACCTCTAATTGCATAAACATGTCTTGTACAGAGGATAGATCAAGACTGGCTATGATTGGAAAGTATTGCTGGGGTAACAAAGTATGAATTATCTAGGATACTTCTTATGAGGAATTGGTAGGTATTATGCTTTCCAAAGGATCTTGTAAACAGGATAAGCAACCCTACTAATGTGGGTGCCTCCCATAGTCATTTTGTATAATATGAGCTATCAGTTCATCCTCATCTTGAATATCCAACAAAGGACTATGCTCTATGGCCATTAAGGTTTGTAATGAATAGTTGTCTTCATCATCTAAGTTTGGCCAAATGGTTTGCTTAAGGTCTTAATGTGGCTATGCTGGTGGATAAAGTACTAGAGTCTTGGTTATAGGTCTGTTGGATATGATTATTTTGCCTGATCTACAACCTATGAAGGCATCGGCTGTGGCTAACCAAGGTCATCCTAAGATCAATGGATAACCAGCAAGATTAACTTTGGGTTGAAGAACTATAAAGTCAGCAGGGTAATCCCAGGAATCTAATGTAATGACCAGGTCTTCAATAACTCCTCCAGGCTTAACTGTAGACATATCAGCTAATTGTAAAACTATCTGAGTAGGCCTAGATTGGCTAATTGTAGTAGTTGCATAGTATCTTTGGTCATCACATTAATTACAGCACCCAGGTCTATCAAAGTATTCTTAATGAGAGTCCCATTGATCTTGGCGTCCACAACTAGACTACCAAGGTTAGTATACTTAGGGACTGTAATATTTCCCAACATGACGTCTGCAAGATTGCCCAGAACATGAACTGTTTATGGGTCCTTTCTCTTCCTTCCTGGTTTCTTAAGGCAAAGATCCCTAACAATCTTAGTATAAATGGGAATATCTTTGATAGCTTGGATTAAAGGGATTTTAATGCTGACATCTTTCAAGTGGCCTAAAAGGTTTGTTTCAGCCTGTGTATGTTGTTGTTGGATAGCCAATCATTTAGGGAATGGAGGCTTTGAATGTGATGTGGGTTGGAGCCCTTGATTAGAATGGGATTCCAAAAGTGGGTTATCTGAGGCTTCCTTTGTAGGTTCTTCATCTTCTACTTCAGCAATTTTAGGAGATGAAGGCCATGCAAGTTGCTTCCCTAATCTAAGATGAAGTTTTCTCACCTCTACCCCATATCTGGGATATTGGGCAGCTTCGTTAGTATAAGCCTATTGAACAAGCTTAGTGTTAGGGTTAGGTGCATGTTGAGCAGGTATTTGAGATGGTTTAGGTGGCTGAGAATGAGGATTTGATGGAGTCATTAGAGCTTGCTGCTGAGGTGGAGGAGGAGGTAGCATAGGCTGCTAGTAATTCATATTTTATTGCCATTGTTGGCCTTTCTGCCACTGAGGCTGCCATTGAGTCTGTTGGGTTGGCCATTGTGGATTGTAGTTGGAACCCTGAAAGTTTTGCTGCAGCCATGGATTTGGTTGGTGGTTCCAATTTGACTAGGTTTGTGGCCATGGTTGAGAATTTTGCCACTGGTTTTAATTTTCTTGCTAGGGTTGGGTTTTCCAAGCAGGAAAGTTTTGATTTCTAGAAGGGAAATATGGATTAAAAGAAAGGGGGTCTAGTGGCATACCTTGTCTTTGTTACCAAGGCCTCCTTTGTGCTATGTAGAAAATTTTTCCATCATCACCTTCCATTGCCTCAAAATCTAGTTTTTCAACCCTTTCTTGTTGGATACTAGCCACTCTTTTGCACTTGCAATTGGCTTTCCTCTGCCTACAGCTTGGATAGTACTCAGTGATCATGGCTTTTGCTTCCTCCTGCTTCTTTTTGATATGGAGGGTGTCCAACTATGTTGCTAGATGACTAATTATATCCTGTTTCATTTTGGTCAATAAATTATTGATTTCTACTTTAGACACCCCATTAGAGGACTTACTTGTGATGGATAACCTCTCCCCTCGTGGTTTTCTAGAAAGAGTCCTATAATAATTACTACAGACTTTCAAAATTTCTTCAAATGGTCCTTTGGAAATATCCCTTCCCCCAATAAGGTTGAGGGAATCCATACTATCTTCATTAATCTCCCTTAAAAATACCAACTTAAGGGATTCCTCTAACAATTTATGTTGGGGGTTCTTCTTCAAGGCAAACTGAAACCTTCCAATATAATCTTCTAGTGGCTCATCCTCCTTTTGAGTCATTGAGAAAATTTCATCTCTTCTTTGATCTAATCCTCTACGATAGTCCTTGTACTTCTCCAAGAACTTTGTCCTCATAGTCTCCCAGTCTCGGACAACATCTCTGCCAAGACCCATAAACCATCTAAGAGAAGAATCCTTCAGAGTAGCCAGAAAGAGCTTAAGTTGGTGTGCATCAGTAGTGTAATCATAACTTCTACACATAACATCAAACTCAAAGAGGAAAGTATCTAGGTCCTCTGTTACCAAGCCATAAAATATTGATAATGCTGATGGTGGAATGTTTTTCAGCGTAGTGGCTCTAGCTTGATCAGTAATAGGGAACTCAAAGGTTCCATTTTCTGGATCATATGGTGGTGTGTCCCACATTATTTGGAAGGTTCCTTCAGTTGTTGTGGAAGATGATGATGATGATCAAGATGATCAAGATGGAAAGGAAGTGTCTCCCCTTTCAACAATCTTTGTGGTATACTCAACAAAACCACTAGTATCTTCTCCATCTTGGGTGTCTAAAGGGAGGAATCTTCCTTGGTTATCTTTGTGCCTCTATATATGGTAGATTTATCTTTGTATGGTAAAAACCCTACACAATTTTAGTATAACTCTAGGTTTTGAAGATGAAATCTACTAGTCCTAATGCATAATGAGAAATTTTAACTACAGACGTTTAACTATGAAAGCTTGTAAAAAATAGGTCTATGAAGATAGCACCATCCTCGACAATGGTGCCAAAAATGTAGAGGAAAACTAATGTGTTATGGACTTGGTAAATTTTACACAATTCAGGGATGTATCAAGTTGAACAGTCCTCTTGACATTGCAGGCCTACATTAAATTATCAACAAGAGTGCATAAAATCATGACGACACTCCACTATATGTGTCCTCATAGGCTTGTACTAACCTAAATTACTTTACTTTAACTTATTCAAACTATTCTACTTGCTAAAATTAACAAAATTGTAAAAACAGTGAAAGCAGTTACAGAACCTAGTGGCTACGGGTACCTGCAGCATAAGTTGTAGGTGTTTGCTAAAAATATACGAATGCAAGATCAATCTGAAACTATTTAAAATGATAAGACAATCAATCCTAATCTCCAGAGAACTATTTTCTATCTCTGTTCATGAACAAACACAACTTGTAACTTATCCATAAACTATTTACTTGCAATACACATATAAGATAAAGAAAATAGAATTAATGAAAGCATATAAATAACTGAAATGTAAATGAAGTGATGAACAATACCCGAGTGTTCAACTCAGAAGATTGCTTCACTTAACTAAAAACCAAATCTAATTCAAATTCTCATGCATCCATAAGTCATACAATGCCATTCAGTATACAACACCAGATATTAGACATAATCTTTCTTCAAATTTTATTCCATAACTTCATTATAACAACATATCCTTGATCTACTGAAAAACTACTAACTGTCGAAATTTTGTGACAAAATCAACTAACTAATCTATGAGTTCATCACCCAACTTTATACAAAATGGGGAGAGTCTTATTTGAACTGCCAACTAACTAACAAAAATCATAAATCTCACTCCTAGATACGAGGAGGTAAAATAATGATTTGACTTATTCTTCTAACCAATTGGAAAAAGAGACCTATTTAGATAAAGACAACTTGCATGTGAAACACATGGATAACTGTCCAATATTTAAGAACATACATCTTCCAACATTTATTCTTCTATAATGACCACGTTCAACTCCATAGTTCCCTTCACTTGATTAGCTCTAACTCATTAATCCCCTTCTCTGCAACTTGGTACTTGCTATAAATACTCCTTCCTTGCCACCGTGTGTTAAGTTGCAAAAGATTTTAGCCCATCCAACACATATATATAGCTAACTACCATAATCAAATCATAGCATCCATTCACATACGTATATATTCATATTTAATCCATGCAATTATACGAATAATTCACCATATTTCATTTTCACAAAATGGGTTCAAGGTGGCAAGGTATGCATAATAGGATAACATACTATGGAGATATTGTCTGAGAGATACTTCAAAAACATAAGTAGAGTGTCTTAAAAGTATATAAAAATCAATAAAAAGATGTTAATAACCAAACTCATCAATGATCACCTACCTTGAAAAGTTTCAAAGAACTTGATTGTAATGTTTAGAAAAACATATCGCTGATAAGCTTAGAGATGCTCAAGGGCCTACAATTGACGCCATCGAAAGCAACTCAAGCCGATACAAACAATCAAGACAAGTGTCGTCATCAATCAACCCTTTAAGGGAAACTAATAAAGATGGAATTTCCAACTCTAAGGGCATGATAGTCTCAGCACCATACATGAGGTTGTACATGGTGTACTAGTAGCCATATGAATACTTTTATGATAGGCCCACAAGGTGCATGTCAATTGATTATGCCAGTTTTTATCATGTTTATTCACTATTTTTCAGAGAATCAATTGAAGATTTTTATTATATGCTTTAGCTTGGCCATTAGATTGAGGATAGTATGGTATAGAAAAACAATGCTAAATATGAAATTTTTCCAGCAATCGCTTCACCTATTTGTTCTTAAAAGTAGTACCATTATCAAAAACAAGGGTAGAAGGCAATCTAAAAAGAGCAATAATATTGTTTAGAAGAAAGATACAAATAAGCTTCACTGCTCAGGATCGTGGTCAACTTCAACCCATTTCCCCATAAAGTAACTCCACCACCCACAGCGTCCTTTAGAAGAAGGAGGTGATATTTTGCCAATAATATCCAACCCCCATTTCACAAATGGTCAAGGAGAGGTTTGATTTTGAAGCTATTTTGCAAGAGCACAAATGAGATTACTATGTTGTTGACATTGCAGACACTTCTTAACAAAGGAAAAGGAGTCCTCCATTGTTTTCCAAAATTATCCCATATGAATCAGTTTAAGCACCAAGGGTTTACCACCAAAATGTCCACCCCCAGAGCCCAAGTGGGCTTCTTTAAGGGCGAGGGGTATTTCCACCTTAGTGAGGCACCAAAGAAGAAGACCATTATGACATTTTTGATAGAGAACATTAGATAGTATAATGTATCAAATATAAAGTTTTCTTATTTGAGTGCGAGCATTTTTAGTCACATCGCCGAGAAAATTCTACAATCTTAAGATAATTATGAATGAGAATAGCCATTCTCCTAAATATATGTGAGCACACAATAGAGCATCAAATTCAAGTTGATATGAGATACTAGGAGAGAAGAGAATATAAACCACAAAGTGGTACTATTCTATACCATCGTCTGAAGATACAAGGGAGGTTGTACTTGCCATTACATATGCGTGTTGATTTTCTGTCCTAGGGAAATTGTCTATTGTGAAAGAAGAGAAATAATCAAGCAAGGATAAGGCCAAATCTTGATACTGAGATGGATTATTCTACTTGGCTTGATACATTCCTACAATTTGGTTTACAATAAGTTTGGAATCACCATGAATGCAAATATGTTTAATATTTAAAGCCATCATGACATGCAAGCTAACAATAAGGGCTTCATACTCAACAATGTTGTTAGTGCAGTGAAATTCCAATTGAAAGGATAGGGGAACTAGCTTTCCTTCAAGTGAGACTAAAACTACACATGCCCTAGAGACAACTTGACATATTGATCAATTAAAGTACATCTCCCATATAGGTTCATGGTCTGTTGCAAAGAGATTTTCATATGAAAATAAATCCAAGTTAGGGAAGGAGTGAGATGAGGGAGCTTCTACCAATTGATTGGAAACAACTTGACCTTTGATCGCTTTCTAAGTTACAAACTTGATGTCAAACTCAGAGAGCAACATTACCCATTTTTCCAACCTTCTCGAAAGATCGGTTCTAGTAAATAGATGTTTAAGAAGATCACTTTTCACAATGACCTGGGTTTCGACATGAAGAAGGTAATTTTGTAGCTTTTACGTTGCAAAAATGAGAGCAAGACATTGCTTCTCTATATCCAAATATCAAGTTTCATAATTAACTATAATATGGCTAAAGTAGTAGACCACTCTTTCTTTACCATTATTGTCATGTTGAGCTAATAAAGTTGCTAAGGCATGAGGTGATGCAAAGATATAAAGTAAAAAGGGTCTATCTTGCACAATCAACATTAAGATAGGAGGATTGGCCAAATAACTCTTGATTGACTAAAAAGATTTTTCACACTCATCATCCCATTGGAAGTGAACATCTTTCTTCAACAAACACATGAAGGGAAGAGTGTGATCAACCAATTGAGATACAAATCTACGAATTACCTGAATCTTCCCTTACAAACTATGTAGTTGAGATATGTTTTTAGGAGGCATGTTAACAATTGCATTAATATTATTTGTATCAACTTCAATTCCATGGTGAGAGATGATAAATCCTAAAATCTTGTCAGCATCTACAACAAAGATGCACTTAAGAGGATTTAGTCTCATTTTATAGAGTCAAATCCTTTCAAAAATAAGACGAAGTTTCTCAACATGATCTTGGCGAGTTATAGACTTAACAAAGATGTCATCAATGTAATCTTCTAGAATCTTGTGAATGGAATCATGAAAGATAAGGGTCATTTCCCATGGGTAAGTTTCTCCAACATTCTTTAACCCAATTTACATGACCACATAACAAAAATTACCCCAAGGGGTAGTGAAGGTTGTCTTTTATTGATATTTTAGATTAATACAAATATGATTATAGCCCGAGAAGCCATCCATGAAAGAAAATAAGGCATGGCTTGCAACCAAGTCTACAATCATATCAAAGTTAGGAAATAAAAAATCATCCTT
>VDFB02072274.1:90988424-91167339 GCA_007258455.2 Sequoia sempervirens | reverse complement strand
AGACACCCAAAAAATTTGGAGATTGACCTAGAAAACTTCTCGAAAAACCCAGAAAGAATTTGTTGTCAGAAATTTCTTTTGACTTGAAACAAAGGATTTATTTAAAAACCTAGCCGATTTTTTTCTTTCTTCACAAATCTGGAAATGAACAAATTCGTGCCCAACAAATGACAATTGCTAGAAAGGTTGAGCTTAGAAAAATTGCGCCAAAACACGACCACTAGAAAATGAAATCCGTGGCTCACAAGGTCTTCAGAAATCGCACCCAAAATTAAGGTGAATCGCACCCAAAAAATACACAAAAACGCGATCAGATGGGTTGCTCAAATGGCGACCAAAAAACTTAGAAAGTGGCACGCCCAGATTTAAGGTGAAATCACATCGCCCGGAAAATGAACACGCGTCGACAAAATGCAGAGAATCGCGCGGCTAGGTGCAGATAAAAATCGCATCTACAAGTTGCGCTCAGAAAGCTTCAAAATGTGGCTTTAAACCAAGGAAAAAACGCATTCAAATCGTGTCGCGTGGGCAAGAACAGAGTTGCGCGTCTTCAGAAAACGCGACTAACAAAGCCACGAACAAATCGCGCAGGAAAAACTGAGAAACACTGGTCTCCACATACACGAAACAGGAAGACGCGAGCAAAAAGACGTAACTGAAGAAGCATGACTTTCAGAAAACGAAGCCTAATGTCCAAGAAGAAAACAACCTTCCTTTTTTTTTGTTCGATTTCTCACAGAAACACGAAAACGAATTTTCCCGCTTAGTGGCTCTGATACCATAATACAGATGCAAGAGCATATGGATTTCAAAATAATCGATTTAATTAATTACAAGAGGTAAGAGTACATATAGATTACAAAGAGAGGGAAACGTAACGTTTCCATAATCAATGAAAGCAAAATAGAAACTACTAAATACCACTAGGAGTAACATAACATTATACCAACAAGTTGAGCATTAATTAAATAGTAAATATAATTCTAATAAGAAAAATGTGGTTGTTGGTGCGTTGTTTAGAAGGCTAAATCTATGTTCCATGTCTCAGATGTCTATGGATTGGAAGAATGAAATCATAACAAAGTATGGTAAGAATGCATTCATAGCTGATGTGTTGTAAGAGAACTGGCGGATGATAGGTACACCATCTGCAATAAACTCATTCTCTACAAGGGAAGAGTCTATTTGGTGCCAAAATCAAGGATGAATGGAAAGATTTTGCGAGCAGTTCATGACACTCCCTTGGTGGGCCACCCTGGGTATTTCAAAACCTACAAATAGATCACATAAAGGTTCACATGGAAGGGACTCAAGGATGATTTCCTCACCCATATCGAAGAATGTATCATTTGTCCAAAGACTAAAATGGAAAAGACATTTCTAGGTCTTTTGCAGCCCTTGCCCATCTCAAAACATAAATGGAAAAGTCTCTTGATGGATTTCATCACAGGACTTCCTAAAGTCCAAGGTAAGGATTGCATATATGTAGTTGTGGATAAATTAATGAGGTATGCACATTTCTTTGCCATCTCTTTAGATTTTAAGGCACTATAAGTGGCTGATCTGTTTTTCAAGGAAGTGATGAAATTCCATGGACTACCCGAGAGCATCGTTAGTGATAGAGACAGTTGCTTTATGAGCTTGTTTTGGCAAGAGCTCTTCCTTTTGGTGGGAACTAAGCTCACCCTCAACACCAATGACCACCTACAAATAGATGGCCAAATTGAGATTGTGAACAAATGGGACGAAGGTTATTTGAAAAATTATGTTGCTAATCAGTAGAAGACTTGGATCAAGTGGCTCTACTTGGGGGAGCAGTGTTACAACACTACATATCACATGTCAATTAAGATGATGTTGTTCATGGCTTTATATGGGTATGAAGTTTGAAGCTTCATTGGTCTCATTCTAGCGGATAGCAAGGTACCAGGAGAAAGTGATGTGATCAAATAGAGCCAAGACATTCTGAAGTCACTTAAGAATAATCTCTAGTAGGCTCAAAACCAACAAAAGATGTATGCAAAAACCATCATAGGATCGAGAGAGCATTTGAGATCAAAGATATGGTTTTTTGTGAGATTGCAGCTGTACAAGCAAATCTTCTTTGAAGGCAAGTGAGCGGAAAAGCTCAAATTGCATTTTTGTGGTATGAGTTGGAGCTATTGAAGGAAAGGAAGATACACAATGTTTTTCACATGTCTTGTCTCAAAAACGCGCTAGACAAACATATAGAACCCTTGCATAAGTTGCTTCGACTGATGAAGACGAAAAACTAGTTTTGATTCTTGAAGCAATCATGGATGTTAGGGAGAGGAAATTGAGAAGTACAAGCACCAAGGAGTACTTGATTCAGTGGAAAGATCTTTTGGTGGAGGATGCAACATGGGGAGGCCATAGATAATGGAACATCGGACTTGCAATTGCTTGAGGACAAGGAATTTTGAGTGGGCTGGACTTGTGTCCCATTTCTTGTCAATCTAAGTCTGAACATATTAGGTCTATACTTGTGTATTTCTTGTTTTTGCCTATTGTGTGTTTTCCCTTCCTGAATATGCTTTTTCTTCCAACTCTGCTCTTCCCTTTTTTCCATTGGACTTTCACAATTTCCATGACCGGCATGCCCATTGCTCGACCCCCAATACCTAGCCCTATAGTTTGAGCCTTATGATATGACTGAGCCTTGATCCTCGATATTTCCACCTATGTTTCCATTTATCTCCCAACTTCCCAGCACTTGTCATATTTTTTCTAGTAGTCTGTTTTTGGCACCATTACTTTAAAAGTGGAGTCTTTCTTGCCCATGATCACTGTTCAAATTTGAAGTTGTGGGTGTGTGGCTGACCTATTCTGTATGTGGAGGATATACAAAAGCAAATGTTTTCATCCAGAATCATCATCTACACTTAACCAAATCCCTTTCAGAGGCTGTTTGAACACTTGTTTTTTGAGTGTGTGGACTGAGGACTTAAATCCGCAGATCTATCAGATATTAGAGGATGAAATCATTTTGATTTCAAAGGTCAGTGGATGCCACACCTTTGGCTGGAGGACGATATCATTCCAAGGTCGCATCAGAGCTTCATTGTTCACTGATTTAGCTGTATTGTATTGGTGTTATTTGCTGTTTATTGTGGGTATGCTCATGGTAGTTTATTGCTGTTATATCTGATGAAGTTAAAGTTATTTGGCATGTATTTTCAGATTCTATTGTAATAAGGAAAGCATCAGGAGTTACATATGTTATTTGCTGGGTTACTGTTTAGAATGCAGTGGTAATAATGTGATGTAAACAATGATTAAATATGAGTCTGATAAGATCAGAGAATTTTGTTTAAAACTGATATTACTTGTCCCAAATACTGAACATTTGAAAAGGGTTTAAAATCAGTTTAAATTCAGATTTGCATAACTATTTTGGACTGGGACATTACAAACCCTGGTAACCTCCAATGGAACAGTAATTTGTAACTGCAAGGGACTAACTTATACAACAGAACTTAACCAGACAAAGCCAGAGTCTTAGAACTCTGAAAGCAGTATTTTGAAGATTAATATTGTTGAGCTTCAGTCTCAGAACACCGTGCAGATGCAATTGAAGATGAGAAACACATAATCAAGCATAAAACACAGAAACAAACCAAAACACAGTCAAGGTGAACCAATCAAGCCTGCAAATGGAACTCTATATAAAAAACACTAGCCAAATTGTTGGCAAAACTGGATCACTGGAAGCCACAAACCATGAAAATTACCCTCAATGCAAAAATCTCAAGCCACTACAGTCAAGTAGAAAACAGTCTTTATCTTCAACCGCAAAAAGCAATGCAAACACAAGTAAGAAATTGTTTTTGGTTAAGTGCAATTAGCTAGGGAGTTGTATCAATCAAAGTGTAGAATTTGAAGTTTGAATAGCTGGAATGAAGATCCATATAGACTGGGTACAGAAGAATTGAGAGTTAGTAGTGAAGGTGACTCACTAATGGTGGTTACTTTATAAATTCAGAAGAATCACTGCTTTGCATGGATTGGAAGCAATGACTATCACTTGACAGAGGCAAATGTGGTACAAAGCCATTTCACTCAATTAGAGCTACATTGTAGGAATAAAGTGGTACAAAACCATTTCAACCTAGGAGTTCAATTTATCAGAAGCGTGGTGTCTAGTCAGCCAGTCACCACACTTTCCATAGCTGCCAACAACTCCTCCAAATATCAGAAACTTTGCAAAAGTTTTCATTATTACAACAAAGGAGCAATTCAGTTGTAGGATTGAAGAAGATAAATCAAGAAGATTCAGCAAAATATATCTAAGCAGGCTTCTATAAATTGTTTAATACACTCAGAGATTTTCGACATGGTTGAACCAGAATGTATGCTATCTTGATCGGTGAGAATTACTCCAAGTTGTCTGGCAAGATACTGAGAAGAGGCTGTGTTTATGGACTCCAGATGAATCTAAATATTTGTAGCTGTGAGGCTAATTGCAAAGAGCAAGTTGGAAGTGCTCCACCTCCATTGTTAGAATCAATTATGCCATCTTTTCAAACTCCTGTATTAATTTACAACTTTCAATTTCATGAGGAACACCTACAAATTCTACAGCTTCTTTCACTTACAACGAAAGGTAGCCAGAGGATGGAAAAATATTTACAATCTGGCTCATGGTATAAAATATCCATGAAGACTGACAGTGGAAATGTTTGGGAATCAAATAGATTTGAATACGGTATAGATTTGAGACAGTATTAGCCATAGTTCCACGGAGTTTCCTGATGGGGGGATGTGGGGACGGGTTTCGGCAACGGGGGACCAAGGGCCTAATTTTGTAGACGGCGGGGAGACAGTGGTGGGGTGGTGGCAGGGCGCTGAAATACATATAGTACTTGAAAAAATAGTTATAAAAAGATGTATAAGAATTATACATCTTGGAGACAACTAGGAGTCCCCTAGATGTCTTGAGGACACCCTGGTGTCCTTGAAGTCATAGAGGTGTCTTGGAGACAGCGACGCTGGTGGTGGGATGGTGGTGGGCTGGTGGGGGGACGTCCCCCCAAGTCTCCGAGACGGGGATGTCTAGGAAACGTGGGGTTTTTTTTTGGGGGGGCGGGGGGAGGGCGTTGGGGGTGGCGGGGACGCATCCCCGTGGAATACTATTAGCAGGATAAAATATTAAAATGTGCTGAGAGCCCTTAAAGAATGCATGGTAAAGCATCTTGCAATGACTGTCTAAACTGAATGCTGCATTGCATATGTTTTTGTCACTGTTACACCGAAGAGATTTTCTGCCCATTAACTTAACACCTATAGCATTTTATGGCTTTTAAAACTTTAGGCAGGTGGAATCCAGTATCTGGCTTAGATAGTCTAGCAGCAGTCATAGGAGCTATCACTAGCATTTCCTAGGAATTCTAAGCCACTATTTCAGATTATAGTTGAAGTTAATCTTGTATTACACTTTAAAACTTCTTGTTTTGTCACAAGAGAACATTAAAGTGTTGGTTATTAAAGATTATTATACAGTGTTATATTCTTGAACCTTGTGATTTTTTTGTTCTACATGGTTTTGTATATTTGAAAGGGTTTAGCTTCAAGTATTAATATACTCTAGTTTTGTTAGGAAAAATTGTTCTTGTGACATACTATCTATTTTTTTTCCTGGTAACTATTGTGAGTGCTATTCTATATGTGCCGATTTCTAAAACATTATCATGTCACTCGTGGCTGGGGATCCAGAATGTTGTTAGTGTAGTTTGTAAGATTCAAAAAATCATGACGAAAAGTTTAAAACTTTGCTCTAATTTATTACTATACCGACTCTAGATTGCAATCTAACCATTGTTAATCTGCTGGCACTCACCTTAAAAGAGTGTTTGACATAATTGACTCTCCTTGTTAAATAATTGAAAAAAAAAAAGACATGGTAGAGGAGCTTAACCTGTAACAGTACATGTTCATGTTCATGGAAGTTTTCTGTCAGGAGGATTTTGCACTTTTGAAAAAAGTAGAATATTGTAATTCTCTGTACTGTTTTCACCACAAAGTGGGAATTGGTAGGTGCAAGGAACTCTTAGAAATAGCTGTGTACTAAACTTTCTTATTTGATACAGGTCAAAGATCTTGTCAAAGCTTTTTACACTTTGTGGCAGACTTAGATCATGCTATGGAAATAGCAATCAATGTTTCAGTATGATCCATACAATCCTCCTCAAAGACTAAATTTCTATGGCACGTCCTGTTCAACTGAGTGATTGAATGTGCACAGATTAAATTGTTCTATGGCATGTCATCATGGCAACGAGCATGTCTTGTGAATCAATCACCGATTACACAGAACTTGATGGTGATGAGGGTTCTTAAGATTTAAATTTGTTCTAGTATGTGAGATTAATTTCTCTAAAATATCTTGAGTAAGAGTGTATTGTGTAAATTGGTAAATAGCTTGTTAAGACTGGAAATGCTCTTTACTGTAAATATTGTGGGAAACGAATATGGTCATAGTTGAAGAGTTTGAATAAATAATTCTAAAGAAAAATACCATTTCCAACATATGTCCAACATTTTCCAGGAATATTGTTTATGTTTTAGCAGTCTTCTTTGTGTTCCTTTGAATAAACCTCTATTCCTTATTGCAAAGATGTTGGCAACTTGGAATTCTAGATTCACAAACTTATATGTTTAGATCACTGTGGTATACTCTGCGTGAGTCCTATATAATCAATGTTCAGAAAATCGGATATCCAATCTTTCTTCACTGAACATAGCTATCTTGAACTACATATTCCAAACAATATTTCTTACCAGATCTTTCAAAGGACCAGCTCATTTTGTGTTCAGTGGAGGTTATTAGAAACTTGTTTGTCATGAAGACTTCCAAGGTGCTTACACAGCAAATTTCTGTGCTTTTGATGTGCGGTTAAGGTCTCCATTTACATTTCTTACACACAGTAGTGTGTTTCGATTGGAGGTCTTCTGTATAGGCAATCTAATCAAAATGAATCTGTCATGAAGACTTCCAAGGTGCTTACACGGCAAGTTTCTGTGCTTTTGATGTGCGGTTAAGGTCTCCATTTACATTTCTTACACACAGTAGTGTGTTTCGATTGGAGGTCTTCTGTATAGGCAATCTAATCAAAATGAATCTGTCATTTGATCATCTTAGAAACATGGGTTTCAACTTACCCATTAGTGTGTTATGCATTTGTTGCTGTCAAGAGAGACTATCATCTAGACTCAACGATCAGACATTCTTGCGCCAGTATTGATCTTATACACAATACAGAACATTGTATGTTAATGCAGATTAAAACCAAGCAGAGTTGCCTTTGCCTAAAGCTCACAACACTTTTCAGAATGCTATTGAGAAAGTTTCAGGTTGTGGTTGTTTCTACCCAGTGTCTGGTGGGAGGCTCAGGTTGGAGTCTTTATAGAATTTCAAGCAACACTAGCTAGGAAAAGTCGTAAACTCCTATTTATATCTAAATCGTGGCGCTGCAATTGTAATTTACCTTATATTCTTACCAAAAATATAGCTTTTCAATATATGTCAAATATGCAGAAAAAGTCCTCAAGTCCAAGAACTTGGCACAATTACAAAGAAGTGGTCACAATTTTATTTGGGAAGATTATTGTGTCGACTCTCTGAGAAGCCCCTAGTTTTGTTCGTGTTCGTGAAAGTTTGGGTTCTCTTTTTGTCGTGGAATGCCCATCAGCAGTTGCATTTTCCCTTTAACAGAGTTTACTTATTTCGTATCTTTTAGCTTGAACAATTAGATTAATGCAATTTATCACAATATCCTGCAAGAGAAAACAAATTTATGTTCTTTTTCTCGTAATAAACGTTCTTAGCTGTTAGTGATATGATTTTTGTCTTTATATCTATTTTCTCTTTTGTGAACTTTGTATTTGTGTTTGATAGGATTGTTTTCTGCTACATTATGATACCTTTTGCAGTTTTCATGTAAGGAATCCACATATCTTCTTTGTCCATTGTCGTTAAGCTCTTCAATTTTGTGCAGCTAATTCGATCCCAATTTTCTTTAGTTTAAGTCAAGTGTGAATGCCTAATTATTCTGCGTCTATCTTTATTGTCTGATGGCGGATCATGGCTCACACACTAGGAATTTGTGAAGAAGCCCACAATAAACATCAAATCTGAATAACAAATTGGATTCAATAAAAAAAAAAAAAACATTTAAAAAGGAATTTGCAACAACTACAAATATACTTAGCATAGAATATAAACCAGGATGGAGACATAATCCTAGCATACAAAGGGATAACTTCCTCAAGTCAGTCTTTCCTCCGATTCAATTTGCCGTTTCTTAAATGAGGTACCCCTGTTCTTGTCTTTTGGAAAAAAAATTCTTTTTAAAATGACCTTATCTATGTTCAATACTTATAGATTTGTTTTCTTAATTGGTTTGTTTGTTTGCAATTGTGTTTATTTTCTTGCGGGATCACCTTAGGACATGGTAAATAACAAGTGAGTAAAAATTATATATATATATTTATATTTTTTTTATTGTAGTACTGAGTAAAATCAGAGATAGTTATGTCAAATAGAGTTGAATGAATAGCAGGTGGTGGTAAAATCCAGGAAAAAGGGGAAACGGTTAGAAGCTCACATCTACATTTATTTTAAACATGTTTTACTTTTTCAGGTTGTTGTGTATCTAATACTTGCAAGAAGAAGAGAGTACATAGACGATGAGTTCAATGTCATTTAGTTGAATTTGTTGAGCAATTAAAATAACAACAAAAACAGAACTGCAATCAAGGAATAAGAGTACACAGGCACAAAAGTAAATACAGACAAATCAAATTATGTGGTTCCCCAATATATGGCTACATCCACGGGAAGAGCAAAACAATCTCTTTATTATTTATTTTGCAGCAGATACAGAGTTTTCATCATAATTTATTACAAATGTTTTGAGTCTCCAAATGTGTAGAGACAATAGGAAAACGAAGAGGCATGGGAAGAGTAACGGTTTGGTGACTATTGGACTTCACATTCAACAATCTCCCACTTGAAGTCCAAACTATTGCTGCAAGTAAACATGCTAAGAGATATCCCTACTTTTTCAGATTTATTGTCACATTTTGATGAGGCTTTGGAGAACTCGAGCTTCTCCTTTGTGACTACCTTTGTAAGTGCATAAGTAGGATTCACACTAGTATGTACCTTTACCAACTTCAACTTGCCCTCGTCAAGAACACTCGGGATGAAATGATATTTCAACTCTATGTGCTTTGTTCTATTGTGAAAGACATCATTTTTGGCCAGATGTATAATACTATTGCTGTCACTATACAAGGTGAAGACTTGTTTACAACCCAATTCACCCAATAAACATTGTAACCATAACATTTCTTTAGCTCCTTCGATGAGTGCAATATATTTTGCTTTAGTAGTAGATAGTGCTACCACTTGTATTAATCTAGAAATCCAGCTGATTGCTGCCCTTGCAAATGTGAACACATAACTAGCAGTAGATCGTCTTTTGTCCAAGTCACCAGCCATATCAAAATCAGCAAACCTTGCAGCAAAGCCTCTTATCCTCTATGTCAAAACATGATGTGAAGTGCCCTTTAAATATCTCAAAATCCACTTCATTGCTTGCCAATCTTATCGGGATTACTCATATACCACTCCCACTACATGAGTAATGTCGGGTCTTGTGCAGACCATCGCATACATAAGACTCCGAACAACAGAGGAGTAAGGCACTCTTCCCATGAACTCTTTTTCTTCTTTTGTCTTAGGACATATCTTAGCGGATAGTTTGAAATGATCAGCTAGAGGTGTGCTAACTTCCTTAGCATTCTTCATGTGGAATCTATCCAAAAACTTTTCAATATACTTTTCTTGTGACAATTTCTAACTCTTTTCTGCCTATCTTTGATGATAGTCATTCTAAGGATTTTCTTGGCAGCCCCTAAAGCGTTCATTGAAAATTTGTTAGCCAATTGTTGTTTCAGCTCACTAACAACCATACTAGTTCTTGTCACAAGCATATCATCAACATAAAGTAATAGGAACACAAATTCACCATTTACCAAAACTTTATAATATAGACAAGGATCATTTTCACATCTAGTAAAATTTTGATCAGCCATAAAAGAATTAAATTTTAAATACCATTGTCTAGGAGCTTGTTTCAAACCATACAAGCTGTGATTTAATTTGCAAATAAAACCTTCTTTACCTTCTTTTTCAAAGCCTTTAGGTTGCTTCATGTACAACTCTTCTTCCAAATTGCCATGTAGGAAGGTTGTTTTGACATCAAGCTGCTCTAATTCAAGATCATATATGGCTGCCAATAACCTTTGACCACCAATTTGGCCCTATATCTTTTCTTTCCACCTCCTTCCTTCAACCTATATACCCATCTATTTTTTAAAGCTTTCCGATTAGGTGGAAGAGGCACTAAATACCATGTATGATTTTCCATCAAAGATTCCATCTCATCTCTCATAGTGTCCATCCATTGTTTTTATCTTCGCATGTTTCTTCAAACATAGTAGGTTCAGCTTCATTGGACAACAACAAATGTTGAATGAAATCATTATATTTTGTTGGAGGCCTACGCTTCCTAGTGGACCTCTGATCTTGAGGAATCAATTCCTCATGAGTGTTTGTGGGATGATCTTGCTCTTCAATATCATCGAAATTTGGGGGCTGAATTTGTGGTTGAACTTGTGGCTGATTTACAATCTCCTTTTGTTTGAATAAATCACTCCCACTCGTGATGTCTTCTAATGGAACATATTCTTTTGTAGGCATCTCTTGTTATGGGAAATTTGACATCACTTTTTCATAAAAAATCACATCTCTGTTGCGAGTGACTATTTTTGAAATGGGATCCCACAACCTATAGCCATATTTCTTATCTGCATATCCAAAGAAGATACATCTCTTTGATTTGATATCAAGCTTTGTTCCTTTTTCTTGTGTGATATGAACGAAGGCCTCACACCCGAACACCTGCAAATGACTATATGAAATTCTCCGTCCCAACCACTTCTCTTTGAGAATTTTAAAATCTAACCGAGCGGATGGACTTTGATTAATTAAATATATTGTAGTGTTGACAAACTTTGCCCAAAATTGTTTTCCCAAGCCAACATTTGAGAGCATGTTGTGTACTCTTTCTAGAATGGTCATGTTCATCCTCTCAGGTGCATCGTTCTCTTGTGGTGTAAAAGGAACAATTTTAATTCTTTTAATACTTGCACAAAATTGATCTAATTCTATGGAACAAAACTCACCACCATTATAAGTTTTTAAGCATTTAATTTTGTTGTCGGTTTGATTTTTTACAAGTGCTTTATTTTTTTAACATGCTAAACAATTCATATTTCCTTTTTAACATGTAAACCCAAACCTTGCTAGTGCAATCATCTAAAAATGTAACAAAGTAATTAGACCCACCAATTGATGTTACCTCCATGGGGCCAAAGACATCCAAGTTTTCTAATTCATTTGGTTGTGTCTTCTTGCTATGTTGGTAGAAAAGCTGATTCTCTTTTGTTTTCGTAGATACAATGCTCACACAACTCTAAATCAACTGATATCAAACTTGAAAGTTGATCCCTTTTATGCAAAATCTCAAGGCCTTTTTTGCTCATATGACCAAGCCTTTTGTGCCAAAGCTCCATGCTGTGGGAGTTAATGGTGACTCCCCAACACCCCCAAGAATAGTTTTTGATAAAAGGAAAAACAAGTTTTGAATGGACCCGAAACCATTTACAACAAGTTTTGAAAGGACCCGAAACCTTTAGGTTTTAAGGGGACCCAAAACCCACACCAAGAAGAACAAGCTGCCCGAAAGATATGAACAGAAACAACTAGCAACAACACAGGGAGATGGCAAGCCAACACCCAGCCAAAACCCAGTAGGCAGCCCAAACAAGACCTAGGAAACTACAAGAGTCTAACACTCATTGGTTTTGACGGGACCAACAACCCACTACAGACCACACTTTCTGCCATTATAGGAAGGGTAACTGCAAGTGTGTAGGGCAACAATAGTTGCCTTCAAAGACCATATGTTCTCTCCACCTCTATAGGAGAGAGTCCCAAGCTCAACCATATCATGGTGACTGCAACACCCCTTATCCTTTAGATAGAACTCCATAAAGATCAACTCTCTTTTCAAAATCTCCACCTCAATAGAAGATGAAGAAAAGAAAGCAGCATGTAGGTCAGCCTCAACTTTCTTGCTATCACAAAACAGGGCATAATCAGACCTCCAACATTTCTTCTAGGCGTGCACGAAAGCATCCCGCAATATATTCCACAATAGAGAAAATGGCAAGAATACTTGCTTCAACAATGCAAGTTGAATATGATTGAATAATGGTTGAATATGCAAATGTACATAAGATTCCTTGCTTATAAAGGCAATGTGATAGAGAGGATTAGACAAGATCATGACAAGTGTTAATCCTATAATATGAGACAACTAACTCATAACTACCTAGGAATCAAACATTACAAGCTAGATAAGATAAGTTCTAGAGAAGCCAACTAAGACTTTTAGATAGAATCTTATAATCCTAAGTAAACTTAACATGTGAATATGTCCCATAATTTCCTAGTGGGTGAATTAGCTAGGTATATAACATTTATTCACACCAACACCCCCCTTAAGTGCAACTAAGGGAGAAGTTTATTATGCACACTATGCAAAATGATTGAAAATGACGATGGGTCTTGGCTACTAGGCCATGTTAGGTACCCATTTACAAATGCAAATGCAATACAATCAATCAATGCAATCTCTCACAAATGAAGAAAAGGAGAAAACCCAATGGGACAAAATTCCTCTTCAAAAAAAGAAAAGAAACAAACAAGATGATGTATGGAGGACTCAATGATACACCCCAAGGAGTGCATTCATCATGTATATACAATCAATGACCCCGCCATAAGAGGGAAAAAGAGAGACAAGATATCCCCCCCACAATGAAGAAGCTCCAATGCCAATGAAGAATGCTTGAAAACAAAAGACAATCCAATGCCTACAAGCAACACATCTTCCTTTAAGAAAAAAACAAATCCATAGGCTGATGAAGAAGCCACTCCATGTCCAACTGAAAGGAGGAAGGATGAATTCTCAAAATATATGCCTCTAAAAACTGTTTAGGAGTCTCCAAGCTTGAATAAGCCACAACATAATCATGGTCAAAATCAACCAAGAAACATGACAAATCAAGAGAGTGAGGAGACTCATGAATATCAATCTCCAAAGACAAAGAAAGATGAAATAACAGTTGTGAGTAAAATTGTCATTAAAGAGGAGAGAAACCCCCTCAACTGTCCTCCAAATCTGCAGTATGTGACTCCACAAACAAGTTAGAAATACCTGTCAAATATTCATACCACAAAGCAAGATCTAAAAATCTATGAGCATCCTGTTGAATAGAATCACTGCTGGTTGAAGAAGCAGGAGGTGGAGGCGGAGGCAGCTCAATGCTGGTCTCTAGAATACCAAGAGTAAGATAACCAAACTTATCCTCACAAAGATGATTCTCACTCGATGGAGTGTGATATGCAGTCAAAGGAACATTATTTTTTTTTTGAAACAAAATGTGAAAAGGAATACAAAAGAGATGAATGATCTACCATCCTGATAGCAATGATATTGCTAGTCTCCAAGTCCCTTATTTACACTCTATCAAGAGTGAACTCAATTGTTTTACCTTGACCATCATGGGTAATTTGATAAACAAAAAGGAGATTTGTGGACAAGAAAGGAACACAAAGTACATCACTGAAAGTTCCTTCACCCATGTCAATAGAACCCTTCCCACTTACCTTCATATATGTATTGTCACCCATTAAAATATGAGGTGAATTATAAGGCTCAAAAGAAGAGAACATATCCATAGAAGATGCCAAATGATGAGATGCCCTTGAATCAAGAAGCCATCTATTAGATTCAGGACTTGCAGAGGCCAAGAGTGCTTGTCCTTTCATTTTGTGTAGCCCAGATGTAGACCTGTATTATTTGATTGAGATGATGACAGGGTTGCGGATTGAGATGCTGAAGAAGACATTGGTGAGGGAAACTGTATGCTATTATTTTGAAGGTGTGTGAGTTTATCAATCTTCTTATTATAGAATCTATGCTCATCATGTCCTAGCCTTTTACAATATGCACATTTGAACTTCTTCTTTCTAGACGATTCCTCTTTAGAAGAGGGTGTAGACTCGAGTGCTATGTGAAAGAGAATCTTTACCTTGCTCATTAGACTTGGGTTCCTTTTTTGCTTCTTACCTTTACCACTTGAAGTCTTTGAATCTTTTGCAAAAAGAGCATGAGATATGGAAGACTTTAATGTGCCCATGTGTACCAACTTTGCTTGTTCCCTGGTGAGTTGAGTTGCAAATTCATCAAGAGAAGGCATTTTGTGTGCATTGCCAAGGTAATCCATTGTAGCATGGAATTTAGAAACAAACATTGAATAATCGGGACCAAGCTTAGCAAGAATAGAAACAATCAACTATTCATCCTCTTTAGTGACCCCATAATTAGATAATTGTAATATTAGAGAATTGAGCTTAGAGAAGAAGTCTTGGATATTGTCAAAATTTGAAGGATTTAGACCCATTAGTTCATTCTCCAACTTAAATTTCCTATCTAGCTTACCAAAGAGACCCTCTAAAGTAGTCCAAACTTGATTAGGATGTGTGCAAGATGCAACAAATATCTAAGATCTAGAGAAATGGACAAAATAAGAGCACTAAGAGCTTCATCTCTTCTATCAACCATTTTCTTCTCTCTTTAGCTCATGCAAGTTCTAGATCTTGACCAAGTGTGCTCCTTTGCAATGCCAATTCTAATAATAACTCCATTTGTGATCTCCATTCATGATAGTTATATGGAGTTAGAAGTACATCTTTTGGAAAATCCATGATAAAATCAGATATTACAATAGAGGAACAACAATTAACCCTCACAATACAAGCAATTAACCCCTTTGTCCTAATAACTTGACACATTTTTTTTACAAATTTACAACAATGTATCAAAAAGTACCAAATCAACTTCAAACTGAAAATTTGGAAACAAATATGCAAAAAGTGCATGGATAGAACTGTAATGCTCCTGAATACATTCTAATGGCACAAATTTTGAGAAAACAAAGATCAAAGCAAAAAGTTATAAGCTTGAAGGCAAAGAAAGAAGATTTGGTTTCAACCTAGAAAAAATGGCACAAAACTGCAATTTTTTTGCAAAACACCTACACCATTGAAAAATTGGGATTGTCAGTTTTCTGACAATATTTCATTTGAATTTTTTGCCTCCGTTAGCCCAAGATATGAAAATTCGAAAAAATGGCCTATTTGAACACTTTGGGGGAAAATCAGGTAATGAGCAAACTAAGTCGACGCAATTTTCAAGATCCTAGGCACATAAATCGAGGTCATCCATATGTCCTTAGGGAAAAGTTTGGCAAAAAAGAAATCGCTGACCAAGGGCAACAAAGGGGAGGCGAGAGGGTGGTGGGAAAGGCCATGCCACCTACACCCTCGCTCAGCTGAACATAAAGGCAATAATACTGTCGACTTATAGTCTTAAACCGAAGTTTTTTTAAAACAACAAAACTTTTATTAAAAAAGAAACTTACCGATTAACTTTAACAGTCAGTGTTCAAATAACAAAACTTTACAATATAAAATCTTGCAACCGACCAACCAATAAATAAACTGGCGATAATTAAATGCCCAACGTACCACTAATGTGACGGCCCCATAGCGATATGACAAGTACCAAGTTTGCAGGCTAGAGGTACTTATTTGTAGAGAATATACCAAAATATGCCACTTGAAAGTATGGAAAAAATTTGCCCAATATAAATAAAATTTTCCCTAAAATATTTATTTTAAAAACCCATAGATTTTTTTAATAATTTTTTCCTGCGAAATAATAAATGTTGACTCGAGGGGCCGTACGGCTTGCCTAGGCAAACTTTCTTTTCTTCAAAAAATAACTTTACTCAAATATAGTTGATATTTATATCAAAATTTGTCTCTCAGGCCCCCTGATCTCAATGGTGAAGTCGATTTGGGCTCAAAGTGCCTCGAAATTCCATCTACCTTCAAATCTTGCAACTGAAACCCTCAAATTGAAAACTTCAAAGATCAGCCAAAACATAACCAAATTTGACGAAATGAAAGACAAACTTGACTTTCTTTGATGCCTTGGATTCAACCGTGAGGTCCTTGAAACCCCAATTTGCACCCAACAAAATGTTCAAGCCAACATGAAACCCTCAAATTTTGGAAGGAATTTGTAACATTGGAGCTTTGATACCATGTGGGAGCCATTGGTGATTCTCCAACGTCCTCAAGAACAATTGCTAGACCAAAATATCTTCCACAAGAGAGACAATGGAAAGAATACTTGCTTCAACAATGCAAGTTGAATATGATTGAATAATGGTTGAATATGCAAATGTACATAAGATGCCTTGCTTATAAAGGGAAGGTGATAGATACGATTAGACAAGATCATGACAAGTGTTTTAATCCTATAACATGAGACAACTAGCTCATAACTACCTAAGAATCAAGCATTAGAAGATAAATAAGATATGTTCTAGAAAAGCCAACTAAAACTTCTAAAAAAAATCTTATAATTCTAAGTAAACTTAACATGTGAATATGTCCCCTAATTCTCTAGTGAGTGAATTAGCTAGGTACAAGACATTTATTCACACCAACACATGCCATTGTCCGGAACTGCCATTGTAGCTCCCACTTCAATGTGACTCTCTAGCACATACAAAGTGTTTGATTTGTTGCCTCTAGTAATCACCAAGGCTCATTTTGTCACCTTCTACATTCAGGACTCAAAAGTGATGCTACAACCTTGAGCATCCAACTGTCCTGTAGAAATCAAGTTCCTTTTGAGTTGAGGGATGTGATTGACATCCTACAACAACCAACTATTTCCATTTTTTAATTTCAATAAAACATCTTCTTTGCCGACAAGGTTCATCGTCACCAAGATAAACCTTACTAAAGTTAGCTTTTTGATAGTTTTTAAAAACCTCCCAACATGATGTGGCATGAAAAGAAGCTCCAAAATCTAGCACCCACACATCTATTGTAGCTTCTCTAATGGACAAGATAAGAGCACCCACATCTTCTTCATATGCTGCATTTACCTCATTTTCTTTTGGCTGATTTTCAACATTTTTGAAAGACCAACAATCTCTTTTCATGTGGTCTTCCTTGCCACAATACTAATAACTAACATCTCTGCCTCTTGAATTTGACCTCTTGCTATACTTTGATCTTCTTCTATTATTATACCTTCCTCGTTCTTGTGATCTCCCCTTGTTGCCGGTTATCAAAGCTTCTCTCAATGAAGTACTTTGATTCTCCCTTCTCATATCCTCTCCGAGAAGAGCCCCAACAACATCATCAAATTTAGCTTGTTACTTTTACTAGATACCGAGTTGCTAACAAGCATAACAACTCCTTCCCAATTATCATGTAGATAACACAATAACAAAATGACCTTGATTTCATCTTCCAATTTGATATCAACAAAGATTAATTGGTTGATTAAGGTATTAAATTCATTCAAGTGATTTGACATATTACCACCTTCTTTCATCTTCAATTTGTACAATTTCTTCATTAGAAAAACTTTGTTTGATGTAGAAGCCATTTCATACATGTTAGACAATTTATCCCACAACCCTTTCACTATTTTTTGTTGTTGCAAAATTAAATAACACATTACTTGATATAGAGAGGATTATTGTTGCCACCGTCTTTTTGTCTAATTTCTTCCAACCTTCATAAAAAATTGTAGTTGGCTTCTTTGCTTTGCCTTCCAACGTGATTGAGAGATCTCTCTGAATCAACAATGTTTCCAATTACAACTTCCACATTCCGAAGTTTTGGCCTGAGAAGTTTTCAATCCTCCACTTATACATCCTCCATCTTTTCACAAGTTCACTCAGCTCTGATACCAATTGTTGAGCAATTAAAATAACAAAAGCATAACAACAATCAAGAAATAAAAATACACACACAAAAGTAAACATAGACAAATCGAATTATGTGGTTCACCAATGTGGCTACATACATGGGAAAAGCAGGGCAATCTCTATTCTTTATTTGCTGCAGTAGATACAAAGTTTTCTTCATAATTTATTACAAATTTTTTTAATCTCCAAATATGTAGAGACAACAGGAAAATGAAGAGGCATGTGAAGAGTAACGATTTGGTGACTGTTGGACTTCACATTCAGCAAAATTCACTTGTTAGCATTGTTGGAATTGGGGATTTGTTGAGTAAATTTTAAACTAAATACCACTTGCTTTAAATTATAAGTATCCACAAGAAATGTAACAACATATAATACCAAGGAGAAAATGGTCAAAAGTGGAGAACATATGTAGAAAAATATGAGAGCAAAGCAGATCACTTTGATTACTTGTCATAGAGACCTCAAAGGGGTGGGGGGCAACCCACTGTAGGGTCAAGAGAAGATGTCAAATTTCATAGGAAGAGTAATACATGATGGTTAAATTTTGGATATAAATCTTTGAAAATCAAATGAAGATGAGCTAAAGGTCAAAAACCAGGTTCATCATTTGTTTTTTAGTTAGATGATTATTCTTGAGCCAAGAATTTGAATGTAACTGAAGGCACTATAGTTGGGTTGTTATATCAACCCCACCATGACAGTGAACGAGACTTTTTTGATGGATGGAATTGGCTCATTTTCCAACAATAGATTAAGGAACTGAAGAAAAACCATTGTTAGATCATCTTCTTTAAGTTTTTCAAAGAAAAAAGGATAGTAAAAATTTGTCACAATCTGATTATCCTGAATTGTCTCCCTATAATGAAGTTTCACAACTTTTATTGTACTATAAAGAATTTTTTTTAGAAGGTTCTCAAAGTCTAGATGCAATTTTTCTTGTAAATTAATTAGTTTGATGTTTTTTATAGTTGTTTTTTTGCAATGGTTTTTAGTTTTCTTTCTTTCTTTCTTTATAAAAAAGCTATGTTCAATATAATCATTGTTTATAATGATTTATCCTCAAAGTGGAAGCAATTTTTTTTAATTAATGATTTTAATACTTGCTTTTTTACAATAAAGTTTAGTGTAAGTTTAATTTACTTAATAAAATGAAATGCTTGCAATTCAATGCAAATCAATTTAGATTTAATAATTAATTTAGAAAAGTAAATGCAAGAGGATAGGGGTATTGAGTTTATAATTAGATAAGATGCATTATTTATTTAACGTTTAACTTTTATTTTTGCATCATATTTTATTTTTCATTAAATGTATTATATATTGTTGTTATTTTAATTATTTTTACTTCATCTATTTTTTTCTTAAATCTTGGATTTATGTTTTTATTTTTATTTTTTATATGTTATGTATAAGTATAAATTTTTCATTATTTTATTTACTTTTATAATTATTTACTTTATTGCTTCATTTTATATTTATTTATTTGTTATTTGTTAAATATAATTTGGTTATTATATTTATTATTATGTAATAATGATTTATTTCATCTATTATTATTACTATTATTTTATAGTTTTAAATTATCTCTTTTGCTTTGTTTTTTTGAATTATTTGTCTTATTTTTCATCTTGATTTTTTATCTTGTTTTCTTTCTTTCCTTTTTGCTTGTTATCATTTCTTCTTCTCTAGTTGACTTTTGTATGCTTTCCCTATTTTTGGTCTCCCTATTTATACTTGCTGGATCCTACAAATTTTTCCATAACTTAATTCTTATCCTTATGAGGGATTATGTGGTATGATCGAAAATATCGATACAAAAATACTTTAGCATAATTTTATTTAAAATAATTTAAATAAACTATTATGAATTGTGGAAACATCATATTTTTGATTTTAGTGTTCAATTTACATTTCTTACTCATTTCAATTGGGGTTTGGATATACATAATGATTCATCTCTCTTCTCACTCTCCCACCCTAAGATATTTTCATAATTATAACAGATTTTGTTCCTTGGCTGATTTGCATAAATTTATTTTAGATTTTAACATGTTCCTATCTTTTATATCACATAACACATCCATCCTTGTTAAACTTGGACACCTTGTGTTTTCTGGGAGATGTTTTGCAATGTGATATATTTTCCCTCTTTCATAGAATTGGTTAGCGCTTATCCTCTTCTATTAGATATACTTATGTCACTCACCCATACACTTAATGATGATCCTATGCCTTGAGATAATGATGATCATACACTATGCAAGGATCTATTGAATGTGATTCACCTATATGTGATATTAGTATGTTTTGTGATGACACATCCCTTAATTGTCATGATAATCATGTTTCCATAGATTCATGTGCTCTAAATGAATTATATTCTTATGTACACGGTGATGAGCATTATAATGATCATTCTTCTACATCTCATGTTCAATCTATGGGTTCTTGTGATAACCTTTGATATTGTCTTACCCCACATGGCGATAACTTATTCCTTCATAAATTTAGTAGCTTCTCATGTTTCCTTCATTGAAACTTAATTATCATATCCTACCTTGCATGATGATATTATGAGCCTTAGTAAATAACTTTTACATGATGATTATGGATGGGTCTTTACATGTGAAGTTATTTTTACTTACTAATTATGACAATTTAGATGTTTATATCTTATTGATTGGTGATACCTTAGATGTTTGATTCATCTTATCTTCTTTATGCATCTTTCATGAACTTGGCTTATGCTTCCATTGCATATTTTTATAGCCCTAGTTCACAAGATTATAATGTTGTGGAAATACTTATCAAAGATTAGGAAGAGTTTAAGATGTTAATTTACCATCAGTAGTTTTATCATCTAATGTGAATAATCTACCCCCTCCACTTCAAATCACATCTAAAAGAAGTAATTTGACATTATTCAATAGTTACAAAATGCTCAAGTCAAAATGCCTCAATGAGACTTAGTGTGTATATGAACTTTTTATATAGGTAATACAAAGTTCCTAAGAGAAAATCCAAGTTGGGTTTGACATACATGAGTGACATTTAATTGTCTATTGGCCACAAGGAGCATCATGACATATCATTCACTAATGGTGAATCCCACTAGAGAAAGTTATTAAGGAAGCTTTACCTTTACACACCATGTTGAAATGTGGCATGTTATTCATTAAATTATCTTTAGTTGACAATGGATCTAGTCTCAGCATATGCACCAAAGATTTAAAATAATTAGAATTAGGCATGCCATAGATACAATCATTGAACCTCACCATTAGAGGATTTGATAATGTGGGTATGTCTTTTATTGGTACTTTTGTTCATCTTATTAACGTTGGACCTTGCACCTTAGGCACATTATTCCATATGATGCCGATAAAGTTAAATTACAAAATATTTCTTGGGAATCTATGATTACATGCCATGAAAGGTGTTCCATCTACTTTACATCAATGAGTAAAACTTTGGGATAAAGGGAAATTTTGTTGTATATTATTGACACATAACCATACAAAATGTAAACCAATGCATACATCTAATAATTTCATTTCTCAAATTGATCTTGGGACTTAAGAGACATAGATCATGGCATACTCCTTGCTAACACTTTAGAGGATAATAATTGGGCCCATTTAATTTTTGTGGTGGAGAAAAAATTGCTTTTTTTACCCAAGTGTCTTAAGGATTCCACAGCTAATCCAACATTACACTATCTAGATAAGATTTAAGTGAAATTAAATATTCTAGTGTTTTTGATCTAAATGTCTAATCAACCATAATGATAATTAAAAAAAATTAAATAAACCTTATCTAGATATAGATTCTCTCCCACTTAAGCTATGTGAGAGGAGAGAAAGAGGGGTTTTATATAAAACACTTAATTACATAAAACTAAAATATATAATTAAAAAATGAATTTATAATTGTAATGAAGGAAAATAAAGGATCTTTGCACCAAACTCTAGAGGATGAAGCTTATCATCTAGAATGTGGTTGCAATGCATGGACATCCATGTGATGTGTTATTTTCTAGTTCACATGTCATCTAGGCTATGCACTATAGTCCCATAAAACTATAAAACTTTGATTGTATGGATATTTTTTATTTTTTTTGCATAAAAGGGGACAAATACAAACACACCATGATGAAGATAAAGAGTGTGATCAAATATCCATTCATTTGAATGTCTCAAAAAATTGTAGCTTGAACAAGAAATAAAGTTTGGATAGATTGGGAGCTTCCCATGAATGGTCAAGCCCCTATTTACCTTTTGGTTTCCACATGTATAGGTAATGCTATAGAGAAAATAAGCCTAAGTGTGTCTAGACTAAAAACAAGGAATTAAAATACTATGAATATTACCTTTGGGTATACAAGAAGTGATAAAATAGTGTTTATGAATGCCAAAAAGGAAATGAGGAACCTAGGAAGGGCTAACAAAACCAAAGAGTTCAAAATGGAAAAAAGTAAAAAAGGTATGAACACCATCACTTCACATCATGAGCGAAAGTGAATACTTACAAGAATCAAAAGTTAGATATCCTCAACACAAGGATTCCAATGAAATCACACTAGACAATGGAGTGTTTGGTAAAATTTTAATTTGTTGATCAAGAATGATGAAAATAATCACATGCATAAGATTCAAAACAAAATATTTATTTCCAAGAGAGTAATGGAATTAAAAGATTTTAATTTGTTGATCAAGAATGATGAAAATAATCACATGTAGAAGATTCAAAACAGAATATTTCTTTCCAAGAGAGTAATGGAATTAAAAGATTGAGTTCTTGTTCCAAAATGAGATCCAAATTGGAATATGAGGAGGCATGAGGCTTGAATTAGCCATTGGGATTAGGCCTAGGTCAATTACAAAGCTTGGTCATTGAGAGAAGTGGTTAAATTAGAAGAAAATGGTTGTTGTATGATTAAAAATTTCATGGATTTCAGTATGTCACAAAAATATTTTCATGTTGCACTATTATCCAAGTACAAAAAACCATCCAAGTACTTGAAATAGTAGCACAACATGAGATGAAAACAAAAGTAAAATGATTATATAGAAAAGGAGAAAAAATGCATGAAAAATCATAAGGCAAGTTGGCACCAAGATGGAGAAAAGTCCAAGGAAAGGTTAAATGAACCTAAAAACACATTAGGGATATGATCAGTAAAGAAATCCCAAAACATAACATGAAAAGTGCAAGGGTATGCAATTTACAACATTACAATTTCATGCCTTGTGGTGTTAGTGAATATTGTGTTGATGCAAAAGCTCATGGTATCCCATCTCTTTATATCGATCCATCTATCTATAAAAAACATGAGGCATAGAATGATATAAAGGAAGCATGCATGTGTGAAAGTGACCTTGAGAATGATACTTATACAAATGAATCAACACCTCCTCCTAAACCATCATTTAAACAAATTATTGTCCTAGATACAAAATCATACATAAAATTAGATATAAAGGCACGAGATTTGGAAATAACGAGAAAGGAAGAGTAGATTTGTTAGGCCATGAGATACTTGATGATACCATGGAGTAGGCTACCAACTTGACAATATGAAACCTAAAAAGATAGAATAATAACACACATATTAAGATAGAACTATGTAATCTTAATTATGTTATTATTTCCCATGTGGGGGCAATCATTTTGACATGCACTCTCATGATCAAATTTTGCATTGTTGTGCTCTCATGAGAAAACCATGTTCTAAGAGACAACTTACCACATTTAGGGGAATTGTGCATTATGCCTTTCTTATCACAATGTGTACTTGCATGACCTAACCATGTTCTAAGAGTTACATTGGGGACACCATAACCATTGCAGACCTAGGATGACAACGTGATGCACTGGCATCTCATATAGACAAAGATAATAATCTATAACCAAAAACACTCATAACTTTCTACCAACCCGAATGCTAGAATCTAATAGTTTTAACAAAAAATAAATAGAATACTAAAAATGCATGAAAAGTAGAGAAGTACAACAAGAAGAATACTTTAAATGGTAAACAAACTAATTGTGAACAAAATGACGAGCAAGGTGAAAAAGATATCCAAATCACGGTAGTTCTAGCATCTCGTAAGCTCCTCATGGACAAAAAACCTACACACATGAAAATAAGAAAATGTTGGAGCTGCTTTTCAGGGCTTGCCTTAGTCAAACCCCTGCTTTGGTGTTTCCACCTACATAGACAACCAGATAGACCACAATATAGAAATATAGATAAAGAAAATGATAAGATGAGGTGAATGGAAACAAATTCCTACACTAATCTAAGTAGGGGAGAGTTACAAAAAAATCCTTTTAACACCTTAAATAGTTACAGTAATGAGGAACACATAGGAATAATGGAAAATAATAGCAACAACACATAAAACAATGACACCAGATATACATGGGGAAAAACCTTTCGGGTAAACACACCCCACCCTCAAAAATCACAATAATTCTCTATTATATCAAATAGTGAATACAATGTATCTCCAAGTACAAAGATTCTTCAACAAGTGCTTCAAAACAAACACCTATTTTGGAGTGAATCCGACAACACTTCGTTACCTGCAAACAAAACTATGCATTCTACAATGCAATGCATACATTTTATAGAGAATACAAGCCAAGAGAAGCATCTAGAAGAGTATGGGCATCCAAACACACATGGCACAATATCCCACGCCATAGACATGCATTCAGACACTTGTACTGGATTCCCTTACACCTCTTACAACTATTATAACATGCAATATTCTCTCTCCAAGCTTGGTGCCCAAAATGTGCTCAAAATAGCTTATGAAAGATGCCTTAAAACTGTCATAAAATCTATCATAAATCCTCCATAAAATCTTCCACAAAATCTATTATAGATTCTTGTAAGAGAATTCTTCATAACTGACCAAAATATTTGATTCTCTTACAACCCGTCATATCCTAACTTGGATGCCAACTTTCTTCATGCATGAAGATGCCTTATGGTGTGTCATAGAATCTGTCATATGTCATAGATTCCAAAGTAGGACGCTTATGTCCACTTGGGATGATTATGTGTCATCTAGTTGCCTCCCAACGGGGATGCCACCCAACCGATGGGTCCCAATTTATGACATGGCACCATAGGAAAATAAATAATACAAATAAATAAAATAAAACATTAAATTAATCAATATTAGGAATCTAAGGTTGAGTCACCTTAATCCCAACATTCTCCCACTTTTCAAAGACCCGCCAAGAGTCATACAAAATCATTTGCTCAGGCCCCCAAGGCCAATGGAATCAGAACACCATTTGAAATTTTATGTGCTTACTAGTTTTGTTAGTGCATCTACAACATTCACCAAAGTGTCAACCTTCTCCATGTTCACCTTTCCATCTTCTACCATATCATGAACAAAATAATATTGATACTTGATGTGCTTTGTTCTAGTATGGAAGGTAGGATTCTTTGCTAGGAAAATCACACTTTGACTATCACAAAAAATAGTAATATGTCCTACATCAAAACTAATATTAGAACATAATATCTTAAGCCAAATAGCTTCCTTACAGGCATGAGTGGCTGCCACGTACTCTGCCTCTATTGTGGACAATGTGACTATAGCTCGCCGCTTACTCATCCAACTGATAGCACCACCAAACATCATAAACACGTAACCACTGGCGGATCTTTTGATGTTAAAGTCACCTGTCCAATTTGAATCCATAGATCCAAAAATACTCACAAAATGCTAATTTCTAGTAGGATAACCATGAAAACACAAGGCATACTCGAAAGTACCCTGTAAATATCTGAACACTCTTAACCACATCCTAATGCACCCGTCTAGGATTAGCCATAAAACGGCTAAGGACTCCCACTGCTTGGGAAATTTTTGGTCTCATACAACCATCACATATATTAGATTGCTAACTATATTTGCATATGGTACTATGGTCATGTCCTCCATCTCAGTGGGATATTTTGGACAATCATTCACAAAAAGCTTTGTCCCTTGCATCATAGGAACAACTAACAATTTGCAATATACCATGTTGAATCTCTCCAACACTAAGCTCACATACTTGCTCTGGCTTAACCAAAGCTTTTTGTTAGTTCTATCTCTCATGATCTCCATTCCCAAAATGCACCTAGTTGCACCTAGGCCTTTCATCTCAAACTATGCTAACAACTAAAACTTTAAATTTGAAACCATACTTTTACCATTCCCAATAAACAACATATCATCTACGTATAAGACAATAATTAGAATGAGACCATTATCAGATTCAAAATATACACAATGGTCAGATTTAGATCTCTGAAATCCCAATGACAACACATAGGTGTCAAACTTTTGGTACCACATTCTAGGAGACTCTTTCAAACCATATAGAGACTTCTTTAGTTTGTAAACCAAATTTTCTTTACCTTTTTCAACAAAATTCTCTTGTTGTGACATGTAAAACTCTTCCTTTAAATCACCATGAAGGAAAGTTGTCTTCACATCCATACATTCCACTTTTAAGTCATACACTGTTGCAAGTGATGAGAGGAAGCAAATAGATGTCGGCTTTGCAATAGGAGAGAATATCTCCTCATAATCAATTCCCTCCACCTGTGAAAACCCCTTAGCAATCAACCATGCCTTATACTTCTCAAAATTTCCATCAAGACCACAATTTTTCTTGAAAACCTATTTACAACCAATAGGTTTACGTCCAACAGGAAAAGGTACCAGATCCCAAGTCTTATTTTTCTCTAATGCAACCATCTCCTCATCCATGCCTTGCCTCCAGGAATCTACAACACTCATACCCATATCCTTTCTAACGGTCCTAGGCTCATCAGTGTTAGCAATAAAAGCAAAAATGTAATTGGAATCCAATAATGAATAACCAAACCTTTCCGGTTGTCGCCTAACTTATGTGGACCTCCTCAAAGGCTGAGGTTGAGGATCTTCTTCTTCTTTAGAAATTTCAGAGCTGCTTGAGCTCTCCTCATTATCATGTCCAATAGGAGTGCGTAGTTCATATTTCTTCAGAGTCGGTGGAATTTGAACTACCTCCTATTTCTCCTCTTTCTTTGATTGTATTTCAATAGTGGAAGGTTTCATTTCTTTGAAAATCACATTTCTACTGTAGAGAACCTTCTGAACTTCGGATCCCAAAGCTTGTACCCTTTCACAATAATACCATAGCCAATAAAGATACACTTAATAGCCTTGTTCTACAACTTTGACCTCTTCTCAATCAAAACTATTGGTATATGGAGCCTAATTAGACTTCGAGGTTAAATTTTTCTCACTTTTATCCACACGGTTTCCCCCCAAATTATTTAACAGGGCTTTGGGAGCAACGCCCCCAAGACGGGGTCAAGGGGTAGTGCCCCTTGCAGGGTTATCTTCAATGAGAAAGTGTTGTACAAAGATCAATTGTAGCAACATGAGAAGAAAGAAAATTATTATATAGTGCTGGATGATACACTAAAAAATGATGTTCCAGTGGTTCCTCATGCTCTGCAACAACAACAAATACCACAAACTCTAGTGAATGTTAGACGATTTTCAAGGATAGGTAGACCTCCAAAAATATTTTCTTCCTCTTTGTATTCTATTTTGTTAACAGATGCTGGTGAACCTGAAGGGTATGATGAAGCTATGCAGGTGGATACAAAGGTTTAGTGGGAGCAAGCAATGGAAGAAGAAATGGACTCCTTGTTGAAAAATCAAACTTGGGAATTATGCAAGTTTCCTGTAGGTAAAAATGCTTTACCAAACAAATGGGTTTATAGGTTGAAAGAGGAAGATGGAGGTAAGATCATATTTAAAGCTCGGTTAGTTGTCAAAGGATTTGCACAGAAAAAAGGAATTGATTTTGTTGACATTTTTTCCCAGCTGTTAATATGACTTCTATTCGTACTGTTTTAAGTATTGTGGTTGTTGAAAATTTGCATTTGGAACAACTAGATGTGAGAATTTCCTTTCTCCATGGTGATTTGGAGGAGGAGATATATATGGAACAACCCCAAGGATTTGAGGTCAAAGGTAAGGAGAAATTGGTGTGCAGATTGAAGAAGAGTTGATATGGCTTGAAACAAGCACCTCAACAATGGTACTTGAAATTTGATAGTTTTATGGTTGCGAAAGGCTACAATAGGTGTAATTTTGACCATTGTGTTTATTTTAAGAGGTTGGATAATGGAAGGTACATTATTTTATATTTATATGTTGATGACATGCTTGTAGCGGGGTCTAACATGGATCACATAAGTGAGTTAAAACAACAGTTAGCAAAATCATTTGCTATGAAGGATTTGGGGGCAGCAAAAAAAATCCTCAGTATGAGAATTTGCAGAGATAGGAAGAACAAAAAATTGACTCTATCTTAGGCTAGTTATGTTGAAAAGGTCTTGCAGAGATTCCACATGGAGAATGCAAAAGTTGTCAGCACACCTTTGCCTAGTCATTTGAAATTAACTAAGGAGATGTGTCCAAAGACACAAGAGTAGGAAGACAAAATGTCTAAGGTACCATATGCTTCAGATGTAGGAAGTTTAATGTATTCCATAGTATGCATGAGACCGGATATTGCACATGTTGTTGGAGTCGTAAGCAGGTATATGAGTAATCCCAAAATGGAGCATTGGAATGCAATAAAATGGGTTCTCATGTATTTGAGAGGTACATCCAATAAACATTTATGTTTTGGGGGCTCTAATACTAATTTAGTAGGTTATGTAGACTCAGATTTGGTAGGGGATATTTATACCAAGTGAAGTACTACATGTTATGTCTTTACTGTAGGTGGGACAACAATAAGTTGGATCTCATAGTTGCAAAAGGTGGCTGCTTTATCCACCATTGACACAAAGTATGTAGCTGCAACAAAGGAAAGCAAGGAGATGATATGGCTGCAATATTTCATGGAAGAATTGGGAAAACAATAGGCCAACAATTACTTGTTTAAGGATAGCCAGAGTGCCATACATCTTGCAAAGAATTCTGCCTTGCATTCAAAGACCAAACACATATAGTTGCGGTATCACTTCATTTGGTCAGTGTTGGATGATGGATAGTTAAGGATAGAAAAGATACATACATATGACAATCCAATAGATATGTTTACAAAGGTAGTGCCAATGGAGAAGTTGAGCTCCTCTTAAGCTTCAGTTGGTCTTCAAGACTGAAAAAAATAAAATTAGAACAGGGTCTAGGGTACTTATTTCCAGTGGAGCTACAGGGTCAGGGGTGTTATGATTAGTCTCCAAGTGGGAGATTGTTGGTATATGGAGCCTAATTAGACTCAATGGTTAAATTTTTCCCACTTTTATCGGCACGGTTTCCCCCCAAACTATTCAATGGGGGTTTGGGGGCAGCACCCCCACAATGGGGTCAAGGGGCAGCGAGAGTTAATTTTTTCTATTGGATGACATTAAAAACCCTATTTTGTAACCGACATAAGTCTTGATAAAAGGCTAAGGGTTAGGGTTTTCGTTGATATTGTATTGTAGCATTTTGTAGTGGTATTGAGTTGCAAGGATTACTGGTTGTAATCGGTTTGATTTACTAGATAATAATATTGGACTCTATGTTGGTGGATGTAGCCCAAATTTGGGTGAACCACGTTAAATATTGTCTCTCACTGTTATTATTTCTATGTTTTCATTCCTCTATTTAATCTTTATTTGTATTTAATTGATATTTTCTGCATGCAATTCCTAACAAAAACATGAGCATAAGCTTCACAACCAAATACCCTAAAATGTCTCATTGAAGGATTTTTACTAGACCATGCCTCCTTGGGTGTCTTACCAACAAGCGCTAATGTAGGAGATCTATTGATCAAATAACATGCAGTGGCTACTGCTTCAACCCAAAATTTTTGTTCAAGACTAGCACCACTCAACATACTCTTAGCCCTATCCATTAATGTTATGTTCATCCTCTCTGCAACTCCATTTTTCTATGGAGTGTAGGGAGTTTTCTTATGTCTCTCAATCCCCGTGCTCTTTACAAAACTTGTCAAACTCTGTGGAACAAAACTCACCACCATTGTCAGTCCTCAAACACTTAATCTTTATGCTAGTATGATTTTCTACCAAGGCCTTAAATTCCTTAAATCGACTAAAGACTTCAAATTTACTTCTGAGAAAATAAATGAATGTCCTTCTATTGTAGTCATCTATGAAAGAAACAATATATATATATTTTGATAATGAAGGAACATTCATAAGACCAAAAAATTCTAAATGAACATAGCCCAAAAACCCAAAAGCCTTATGAGAACTAGAGTAAAAAGAAAAATGGTGTTGTTTTCCATATACATAATGTTTGAAAAAGTCAAACTTGAGATTACAATCATCGAGGCCTTCAACAAGGCTCTTATTTTTTAGGGTTCTAAGACCCTTCTCACCAATGTGACCAAGTCGTTGGTGCCATAACATTGTCTTCCCTATAGGAAGCTTCATTTCTATGGAATGAGCACCCTTAGGTACCCAAAATACATGACCATCGGATGTAGCTACAACATACTTCTTCTCTGCATGATCTGATGGTGAGGATGAAGAAACCAAAGATCTCTTCTTCACTACATTAGAAGAACTATTGCACTGTAGAATGCATGCATCAAGATGAAATAGAGTGCCAATATGAACTCCCCTTGTCATCTTGCATCCTCCAACAGAGAAAACAACTTGCAATCTCGAATCATTGAGTTTACTTACAAAAAGTAGGTTTCGTGCCAAACCTGGGATATGCAAAACACCGTCAATCCCCTTCACTTGTCCATTAGGAAATCTAATTTTGAATCTTCCATGGCCAAAAATCTTCAGGTGAGAGTCATCACCCAGGTACACCTCCCTGCCATTGTAGTCCTCATACTTCAAGAACCAACCTCTATGAGAATTCATGTGAAAGGATGCACCTGAATCTATCAACCACACATATTTTGATGCATGGGTTGCCAAGGATGCAAAATATGCTTCTTCTTTATCTTGGGATGATTTCTCAGATTCAAAATCGGAGAAAGACTTGTTTTTCTTCTTCTTCTCCTTCTTGCAATCTTTCCAAAAGTGACTAGTTTTGCCACAACTCCAAAATTTTTCCTTGAACTTCTTACCAAGAGACTTAGCTCTCCCCAAAGACTTTGAATTAGATTGATTGTCCTTCTTTTTGCCTTTCTCCTTCAGTTTTCCATGAACAAGGGATTCCTTGGCCATCTCAGAAGAATTTCTCCACATCTCTTCAGATAACAATGAAGCAACCACCTCATCCATCTTGAAAGTGGTTGTTATGCTTCCAATAGCCATCACCAAGTGATCTCATGAGTTTGATAATGAACACAATAGGAGCATGCACCACTCTTGTTCATCAATCTTGTCTCCAACAAAATTTAGTTGAGAAACCAACATGTTAAAAGCATTCAAATGGTCTACCACATATCCTCCATCTTCCATATTCAGAGAATATAATTCTTTCTCAAGAATAACTTTTTTACCAAGGATTTAGCCTAATAAACATCTTCAAGTTTCTTCCACAAAGAAGCAATAGTCTTCTCTTCATGAACATTCAGGAGCACAAAATCAGCCAAATAGAGTCTAATCAAACCCTTGGCTTTCTGATCCATGAGATCTCAATCTTCTTGTTTCATGCTCGATGGTTTGGTTCTAGAAATAGTAGCTCATAGTTCACTATCTACGAGCATGTCTTCCATTTTGAGCTTCCAAACCTCAAAATTACCATTGTTAAATTTCTCCATCTCAATCCTTGCAGATGAGCTTGCCATCATTTTCCTGCAACAAGGTCATGAAATACACTTTTTCAAAACTCTCACTAAAACAAAGTTCAACTCAAAAAACCCTTCTAACCCAACAAAGGAATCAAGGCTAGCTAGGCTCTAATACCAATTAAAAGGAAGCCGAGTGAGTGGAAACAACTTCCTACACTAATCTGAGTAGGGGAGAGTTACAAAAATTTCCTTTTAACAGCTTAAACAATTACAGTAATGGGAAACACATAGGAATAATGGAATAGAACAACACATAAAATAATGACAACAGATATACATGGGGAAAAACCCTTTAAGGTAAAAACCACCACCCTGCAAAAGCACAATAATTCTCTATTATATCAAATAGTGAATACAATGTATCTCCAAATACAAAGCTTCTTCAACAAGTGATTTGAAACAAACACCTATTCTGGAGTGAATCCAACAGTACTTCGTTACCTGCAAAAAAAACTATGCATTCTATAATGCAAGACATACATTTTATAGAGAATACAAGCCAAGAGAAGCATCTAGCAAAGGATTGTCATCCAAATACACATGGCACAATATCCCATGCCATAGAAATGCATTTGGACACTTGTATAGGATTCCCTTACACCTCTTATAGCTGTCATAACATGAAATATTATCTCTCCAAGCTTGGTCACCCAAAATGTGCTCATAATAGCTTATGAAAGATGCCTTACAACTATCATAAAATCCATCATAAATCTTCCATAAAATCTGTCATAGAATCTTGTAAGATAGTTCGTCATAAATGACCAAAATATTCGATTCTCTTACAACCTGTCATAACCCAACCTGGGTGCCAACTTTCTCCATGCATGAAGATGCCTTATGACGCATCATAAAATATGTCATATGTCATAGATTCCAAAGTGGGATGCCTATTTCCACTTGGGATGATTATGTGTGATATAATCACCTCCAATGGGGATGCCACCCAACCGGTGGGTCCCAATTTACGACATGACACCATAGGAAAATAAATAATACAAATAAATACAATAAAACATTAAATTAATCAATAGTAGGACTCTAAGGTTGAGACACCTTAATCCCAACATATGAGATGTAGAGAATACAAAGACAACAATATGCTAACTATAAGATAGATAATGCAATGAAATGACAAAGTTACCCTCCCTAAAACAAGCTTAGAGAAGCCGGGAGGAAGAGTGAGAGCTATGTAGACATAAGATGATCATGCAAGATGGTGTAGAGCTTGAGACCCACAATAATAATGGTTTAGAGAGAAATAATGGAGAGAATGAAATGCTAAGTGAGAATGAGCAAGAATGAGACTAAATTACTAGAATTGATGAAAATAAGGAATAGATTGAAGAGAATGGTCAAATTGTATACATAGGAGTCATTCTTGGGCACGCCTGTGACTACAGAGGTGTTACACTTTATAGGAAGGTGACAGTGTAATGTCCCAATGACCTAGGAATTAGGAATATTGTTAGGGAATTTGTGTGGCATGTAGATGTTTATGCAACATGAAACCGTCCTAGAAAAAATCCCCCACTGACAGAAAACGACAAGGCATAGACCGAAATGAACATGCTTAGGATGGTGAGATTTTGCATTATTGACTTATTAAGCTAAAGTAAATTATGATGTTGTGGGAAATTTTATAAGGGTGCAATTTTACATTATAATGTCTCCACTTTAGCAAGAATATGTATCTAAGAATGTGCGAGCTAAAGTAGAAAGAGATCAAAGAGAATATATCAAAAATAGAAAGGAAGCAATCCTTTGATTTGATATACCTGATGTGAAAGGGGATTCACTAGAATGTAAAGACGATATAGGTCTTTGATCCTGCTAAGCTAGTTGCAATCTCACTACAAACATGTTAGGTGAAAGCGAAAAATAATAGACATGATAAAAAATTTCATAGACGAGAAAAGACAATCTGATAAGATAAAGACGATGATGATAAGTATGGCTAGCATGGCTAGAGACTATATTTCAAGCATATAGGCATGCGGCTACTGCAAACTATGTTGTAGGATAGTCATAGAAAAGACAAGACAAGCCTAGTCAGATTTACCCCAAGCTAGACGTTGAGATAGAAGACATGAAGACATCAAGGAATCCTTTTGAAACTTATTTTAAAAGTAAGCATATAGGATATCCCCCCCTTAGAATGATGTGTGCTATGCAAAGGAGCACATGTCAATCTAAAGAGAAGAGAAAGAAAAGAGATGATGTGGCACAAGATACATGGCTAGATGTATTCATGGAATGTTGTCACGTGAAGGACAACACATAGAAACCACAACATCATGACGCAAAAAGACAAAGATGAAGAAATTAAGAGCACAGGGGGTCTGATTATTTAGGGTTAGAGTTGATCATAGATATAGATAGATAAGTAGAAGATTATATATATATACATATATATATATATATATATGAGCTGTCATCACCCACCAAATGTATTAGAACATGAAGAAAACACATGAAAAGAAAGAAAAAATAAAAAATTAGGTCAACATGGAAGAGTCCTAAATGCCCCCATGCTTTGCATCATCCTCGATGTGAAAATATAAGATTTACAACACATAGAAGAACGATGATAAAAATAGAAGTTTATGAAAAATTTTCTCATTTGTATCCAAGAACCTACAAGGGCCCTCCAAGTGAGAGCACAAAAATATATAGACAAGTACACAGGGAACACAAAAAGCACACAAATCTAATCTAAAGATGTAGAAGAGGGTGCCGCTCTAATCTGAATCCACTAGTAGGTCATATTGCTCCCAATCTATATCATTATAAGGGGAGGGATAGACAGGGTGGTACCTACCGACTCACCTACAACAAGGGCTAAGGAAGAAGGCCCCTTGAGGTCTTTGTTATCAAGCTCTTATGAGACCGAGGTCATTGATCTTGGAAAGATTGAGGATAGAGTCAAGATTTCGTCCAATGATTGGAACATGCACTTTTTAGGAGTAACATGTGTCAACTAAGTAGGAGGACAAGAAACCTAGGAGTCAGGGCCATCCTCGAGAAGAGGAGCTATGAAAAAATCCAAGGATATAGGGGTTGCCTCTATCACAAGAATGGCATAAGCCAGAGAAGAACACGACCCAAAGGGTGAAGACAAATTTTTTCGACCATCACTTGAAGTGAGGTCACTCTCTGACTTGCGCTTCAATGGAGGAGTTGAGATCCTCATAGCTAAAGAAGAAGAGGGAGAAGGAGATGAAGCCACAAAGGACAACACCTTTGTGAAAGGCATGTCTACGGGATACAAAAATGGAGGAATATCAGGAAGAGAATTAAGAAAGGGAGGCTTTACCAAGGGAGAAATGAAAACCTGCACCCTTTTAGGGGGAAGTTCATTGGGGTCCATCGATGAATCCAGAAGAAGAAGAATCAAGGTGATGAGAATTAAAGTAGAAGAAAAGACAAAAAAGGAAGGAACCGAAACTAAAGGAGCAAACACAGAAACAATGGGCTCATCCTCGGTCTTCTACAAAGTAGTATGCTCCTTAGCCAGAGCCTTTTTTTGATGCTTACACTCACATGCAAGCTAGTTACGTTGGTTGTGGGCAATAGATGATGCAGCCTGAGAAGAGGCCGGGGGATCCTGCTCTACCAAAGAAGCAACCTCGACAACTGTCACTGATGGAAGGGTGGAATTTGGAGGAGGACATGAGGAGGAGGCAAAAAATAAAATATAGAGATAGATGTCTCAACGACGGGCCTCTTTCCTTTCCCTACCCTGGGAGTAGGTGGAGGAATAGGAGGAGGAGAAAATGCAAGAACAACCCCATGGGAATGCTTACCCTTGCCATATAGAGTGGGTCGAGGCACCGTGGGCAAGACAAGAAGCTAAAAGACTGGAGGCTTCGACTTCTACAACATGGAAACCTTTCCTTTTCCTGTGCCAAACACAATAGGATGAACATAAGACACCACCAAAGGCTAGGAATAAGAAGCAATAGAAGAAGAAGAGGAAGGCCCCAAGGCAAGAGCAAGCTTATCCTTCCCCTTTGAAGGGGCAGAAGACGAAGCTTGTTGTTACGCACGTAAGGAGGCCTTTAAAGAAACAACATAAGGAGATGAGGGAAAACTACCATTCAACATCGAGCCCCCAATATTGTATTTGAAATAAAATCTATATATAAAAGATCCCCTCTAGGAGGGAGGGGTCCAACTATGGTAGGCCAAAAGTGGTCAAGAGAGAAGCCCCAACACGATACTAGTGGTACCCTGGACAGTATGCACAATACCCTTGTGGGGAAACTTCAGATATTTATGGACTACTGAAGTGGTTGCATTCATGGAGGCTAGCCATGGAATTCCTAGCCTCACTACGAATAAGTCAAACTTAGGAATCACAACAAGCAAAACTTCCAAAGCCTTAGGTCCTACTAAGACTAACAAAGATATAGTGCCCATAGGCACAATATAAAACCCATTGTGCATGCGAAGGGTAGCCTATGACTCATCATATTTCTCCTTGTGTAATTTTTTTATAAAAAGGGTCTCCTTTGAAATGATGTTCACATGACTCGAAGGATGAACCATATTACGACGTTACCATTGATGTGAGCGAGAACGTATAGTGGGGAGAGCTCCTTGTTTAGAGGCCGATCATTTGAAGTGAATGTAATGTCAGGGACAAAATTTACATGCTCTGAAGGAGGAATATGAGTGAATGAGACTACATTCACATACTCAGATGGGGTGAAATTTGAAAATGATGGAGTAACCAAGTTAGTAGAATGCGATGGGAAAGGATCTATGTAGATCTATAGCTGGCTATTTGGATTTGCTATATATTTTTTCAAGTTATGTTTTCTACCATCGAGTTAGATAGTCCCATCATCGATGATGTCCCTAATCACATGACACAGGAAAACACATCTCTCTGTGTCATGTTCGAAGACTCAATGGTATTGGCAGAAATTTTGTGTGTTGTACCACTGAGGATACAACTCAGGCAGTGGTGAAATCTCTAGAAAAGTTATGTTATCTTTTAAATTTTTTTGCAAGACACTATTATAAGATTTTGATAATTTAGTGAATGTTCTATTTCATTCGGTAGCATTTTTATCGCTAGGCACATAAACCATGTTTTCCATAGCCTTTTTCTTTTTAGATTCACCAAAGACTGAAACTACTGATCAACCATCCTAATGGGAGCATGAGGAGAAATCCCTGCACTAGGAAGCCATTTGCTGGTAATCTTGCAATATAGCACACAAATGCACAAAGGATGGATATTTCATTAAGAGAAATTTATCTTGCAATGTAGGCTGCAAGTTTCTAATGAATAATTTTTGCACATTGGAATCAAGTAAAGGATAAAAAACTTGAGAAGACAAGGCCTAATACCAAGCTATAAAATCAGTTACCTTCTCATGAGGTCCTTGCTTGCATCAGACGAGATCAATAAATGTGATCTTTGGCTCGATGTTTGCCTGAAATTGATGGAGGAACTGATTAACTAGCTGATTGAAAGAGAAAATGGAATTATCAGGTAGGGAGCAATACCATTCTAAAGTAGTGTCCTTGAGAGAACATGAGAATAGTTTTTCCAAGAGTGCATTATTAAATGTTTGAGGATTGATGATAGTGGTGAGTTTTGTTTCATAGATTTTGATAAAATTTGTAAAGAGCATGGGATTGAGAGGCATAAGAAAAATATATATACCCATCAACAAAATGGAGTTGTAGAGAGGATGAACATGATGTTGATGGAGAGGGCTATGTGTATGCTAAATGCAACTTGCCTATAATAAAATTTTGGGCTGAATTTGTCACCACTAACTGCTAGTTTAGTAAAAAATATCCTACATTAGCACTTGTTAATAGGACACCCATGGAGGTGCGGTTCGGTAAGAAGACTAAGCATTGAGACAACTTCAAGTATTTGGTTGTGAGGCATATGCACATGTGCAGAGAGAAAAGAGGACAAAATTGGAGAACAAGGCAATAAATGTAGCTTTATCAATTATGGTATTGGTGTGAAAGGGTACAAGCTTTGAGATCTAGTGACATTAAAAGTCTTCTATAAAAAGAGATATTTTCATAGAGTTGAAACCTTATTCTATTTCTCTACAACTAGAGAAAGAAGAAAAGAAAAAGGATGTGGTTCATCTTCCTCCTACCCTTGAGAAAGAAGAATCAAAATCATCTATTGGAATTGATGATAAGGAGAGATCTAGAAGCTCTAAAATTTCAAAAGAAGATGAATAACCTCAACCTTAACCTGTAAGGAGGTTTGTTCGAGTTAGATGGAAACTAGAAAGGTTTAGTTATTCATTGTTGGATTCTAGATGTAATTTTTCTTTGATTGCTAACATTGATGAGCCTAGGATTGTAAAAGAGGCTATGGGTATGCGTGATGCGAATTCCTGGATGAAAGCCATGGATGAAGAGATGGTTGCTTTGAAGAAAAATAACACATGGGATATGGTACCTTTTCTTGAAGAATTAAAACTTGTTGGCTATACATGGATGCTCAAGAAAAAATGTGGTCCTGATGGTAGTGTTGAGAAGCGCAAAGCATGGTTGATCATGAAGGGGTATTCACAAGTGGAGGGAATTGATTATGGTGAAATATTTGCTCTTGTAGCAAAGCTAACGTCCATTCATTTCCTGTTATCACTTGTAGCCTATGAATTAGAAGTTGAGAATATGGATGTGAATACAAATTTCCTTCATGGTAACTTGGAGGAAGAAATTTATGTGTCACATCCAAAGCATTTCATGGTAAAAGATAAAGAAAAATTGGTTTGCATGTTGAAGAAATATTTGTATGGTAAGAAATAGTATCCTTGAATGTGGTACCAAATTTTGACACCTTTGTGTTGAATTTGGGATTTTAGAAGCCTACATCTAAATCATTATGTCTACTATAAGACTGATAATGGTCACAGTCTCATTATTGCACTATATGTAGATGATATGAACTTTTTGGGAATGGTAAAAAATTGATTTCTGACTTGAAGTCTTAGTTGTCAACATAATTTGAAATGAAAAATTTAAGTGCAACTAGGTATTCTAGGAATGGAGATTAGAAGAGATAAAGCTAGCATAAATCTTTTGTTAAGTTAGAGCAAGTACATGAACTTGGTGTTAGAGATATTTATCATGTCAACTTGCAAATCAGTGGTTGTTCCTATTATGCTAAGGATAAATTTATTTGTAGAAGGTTTTCCAAAATATCCTATTGAGATGAAAGACATGAATAGAGTTCCTTATATTAGTGTTGTTGGAATTTTGATGTATTCCATGCTCTATACTAGCTAGACATTTTCGAAGCCCTGGAAGTCTTGAGTCAATCTATGGCTAACCCTAGATGGGTACATTGGGATACATAATTAAGTGAGTGTTTAGATATTTGAGGGGTACCTTTGAGTATCCATTATGTTTTCATGGTTATCTTATTGTACCTTGGAATTTAGTTTGTATTTGTGGATATGTGGATTTATATTGGGTAGGTGACATTGATAGTAGAAGATCCACTAGTGGATATGTTTTCATGTTGTTTGGTGTTGCTATTAGTTGGATGAGTAAGTGATAAGCTATAGTCTCTTTGTCCACAACAAAAGTAGAGTATATGGTAGCTACCCATTCTTGTAAAGAAGCCATTTGGATAAAACAATTGTGTTTTGATGTTGGGATTGATCAAGGATGATTAATATCTATTGCGACAGTCAAAGTGCTATTTTATTATCAAAGAATACAACTTTCCATGTCAGAACAAAACACATTGATGTTCAGTTCTATTTTGTCTGTGAAATGGTCGAAGATGGGAAGGTGAAGTTGGAGAAAGTTGAAAATTTTACAAATATTGTAGATGCATTGACAAAGCCTGTGAGAACAAAAAAGTATAGATGATGTTTTGATTTCATGGGCCCCTCAAGCCCTAGCATTTAAATCTTGTTCATATTGGTTCTACTAAGGTGTTCAACAAGTGGGAGAATGTTGGGAATTAAGGTGTCTCAACCTTAGTATTTCCTAGCGTTAACTTAATTAATATTTTATTTATTTATGCCTATGCTATATTTTTTGCTCATCTTATTTTGTCATCTAGTGTGACTTGGCACGGTGAGTTTTCATCATGCTAGCAAGTGACATGGGAGATGACAAGGATGTTTGTGTCCCCACATGGTAAATTAGGCATCCCAATTTGTGGTAGAGAATATCCGCCATGTGTTGACATCTTGTAATTATTATATGATAGATTCCTATGACAAGTTATGACATATAAGAACTAGATTCTATGATAGGTTGGACATGTATTGGAAGGGATCTTTGCATGGGGAATATAGGCACCCAAGTTGAGTTATGACATGCTATAATGGAATTAGATATTATTAGTCAGATATGATAGATTCACTTACAACTATAAGTGATGTTAGCTACTACAAATTTTATGACAACTATAAGATGTGTAAGAGTATTTTCCATACCTATTTTGAGTAAAAATGGTGCACTCAAGTTTGGAGGTTTGAATGATGAGTCAAAAAATCTTATACAAGTATCATTTGCATGCTTAGAGATGGTGGAAAAATGTGCCAAGTGGATTTGGATGCCCATATCTTGTAGCTTCCTCTAAAAGGTATTTTCATACTTGTATTCTCTATATATTGGATATATTGGAGTGGGTTTTGTATGTTGTATTTCTAGGTATCATTAGGCTTTTAGAATAGATCCAAAAACAATATTATATACTCTTATAAGAAGACTTGCTTTGAAATATTGTAAACATTGTTTCATTCATAATACATTGAGTAGTATTTTGGAGTGAGGCTTTTCTTCAGAAATGGTTTTCCCCACATATATCTTGTATTGTGAGATTTTTTATATTTACATGTGTGTTATATTACCTTCATTGTATTGTGTATCTCATTATTGTATTTGGTTAAAAGAAAAAAATTATATAACTCTCCTCACTAGATTGGCATAGGAAGTGTGTTTTGCATACCGTGCTTCCTTTTAGTGATGTCCTAACATTGGCCATAATAGGTACATAACTTGGGTCAAACCAATTGGACTCCACTCGCACAAGTGAAGACTCAACATGACTTGGATTAGGGTTCTTCTAGCCACAAAGTGGGTAGATTTTGAACAATTAGGAATTTATGACTTGAAAACCTTTGTTCCCTAAACCACATCTACCTTGGTTGGATTTCTAAGTTTCCCAAACTCACACAGTGGGTTTCAACAAAGTAACATATTTAAACACAATGCATTTCTTCTTTTGTGACACTGGTTTTTGGTAGTTTGGGACCATAGGTTTGGATCCAACATATTTCCTCTATGACACAAAAGGAGAAACAACATGATTTACTTGGTTTGGAATGATGCATTTCTCTATTTTTCACCTATTTATTTTGTGGAAGTGCTAGAAAAATGTACATTTGTATTAACAACTTTTGTTTGCTTAAGAGCTTTCTTCTATGCAAAGATGGTAGGTGTTTATGTGTCTTGTAACTAATCTTATGACATATCTATCTCCTATCAACAAAATATATTGAGTATAAAAATGCATTAAAGTAGACTAAAATTACCTCCAACACTTTACCATATGACTAGCTTCTTTTGAGTTGTCAATTTTGATGTGCAAAGATAAAATGCTATCTTCACACAAGGTAGATCCCATGATCCAAAGTGTAGAAAAACTCAGAGAAATACTCAACATGATCCAATTCAAGCTCAAGAAATAATACTCAAACAAAAACAAGTTTATCAAGTCTTATCCTTATACTACAAACACACAAAACAAAATTCACAATTTACACCATATGACTCTAATTCTGCATATTATCATTCCAACACAAACATTCCTTTTCACAAATAAACCACCTCTCTTATCTCCTTATAACTAGCTATTATAGCTATTATACAATTATTTGTACAAATTTTTTCCTCCTTCCTTTGAATTTGCTTTAACTGCTTAAACTTTGTTTGAGTTTGACCCTTTTATTAATTCATCTTTCAGTTAAAGCTCGTCCAATTAAACTTTGTGGATATGACTCTCTACCACCTTTTTTTCAATATTCTACTATCCTTTATTTAATAAAATCAAATAGAAAACCATCCATACAAAAATAAACTACAAATTAAAAAATAACCCACTTTATAATTTAAAAACAAGTCTCCCTCTCATACACATTGAAAAAATCCATACAATTTAAAAAACATATATAAAAACCTTTAACCTCTTCAAATAGACAACCAATTGCAAACCAGCACTTTGCATGAAAATTGCATACCCGTTTTGCCACTTTTGATATTTCCAAAAAGGATTTATGATTCCAACACCTTGTTTTTTTCAATCCAGCCATGGCCTTATGATGAAATCAAAGCCTTTTGTTTCCTCTCAACAAACAAATCTAACATGAAATCAAATATTAAGCCTATTTCGCATATTCTTAAGAGGGTTTTCTCCCAATGTATAAAACAAAAAAATGCGACCCACTACCTTTGTACCAAATGTTTGATAAAGATGTTGCCTACAATCTCAAAGTGCCAAGTGTGCAAAAGTGGAAGTGTTTTGATAGAATTAATTGAAGAGACGTTTTTGTTTTTGATTTTTTAAACAATTGACTGAATAGACGTGCCCCCCATTGATAATGTGTTTCCCAAATAGAGAAAATCAATCCCATGTTACTATTTTCAATAAAACAAGTGGACAAATTCATTAGTTTTCTTGGTTACTTAGCTTATTTCTTGCCTTAAAAGAACCCTCCACTTATGTTCATGTGCTTATTATAAATCTAATATTCAATTGAACTTACAAATGGTCATATACAAAACAACAAAGGAGAAGATAAATTGCCAAATCATGACAAACTTATTGCCATAACCAATGTAATTGTTACCTTGAAATCCCAGTAGAGAAAATCCACCATTTTGAACTTTGGATTTGGACAATGCCCATATGATAAAATTGTTCTAATTCTTTATTAGATCTTAAACATTGTCACCTGCGATCTTAATAACTAAAGTGCATTGGGAATTGATTGAGACAACCAAGGTCTAGAATAGACTCAACTTGGGTAGGTGATATGCTATTCTTCTTTGGAGTTATCTTAAGAAAAACTAAACAAACTCTCTCGGTAAAATTCCTCTGTGGTGGAAGTTCTGCTCTTATTCTATTGTTTAGAGAATTAAATATTAATTTTTGTTTTAGTGGAAGTTTTTCTTTTTTATATTGTCTTGATATGTTGTGTGAGCTTATTATTTGGTTTAGTTTGAAGTTTATATAATTTAATTTTGGGTTTAGTCTCATAGAATGGTTTCATATAATTATATATTACAAATGTCTATCTATGTATATAATAAGATTTATTTTTATTTATATATTTCATCTTAATTTATCTTTATTCATATTTATTCTTATATATTTTTCATTTATTAGACTTATTCTTGCATTCACTTATATATATTTATTTTACACTTCAAAATCCACATCTTATCTCAAGTGAATTTCATTGTGTGTAGGTTTGATCTCACACCACATTAAATTGACCTTTGAAATTTAAAAATTCAAACTCAAATTTTATTGACCCTTACTTATTTCATTAGTCATGATGAGCTGACTTGATACACATTTGTGTGATTAATTGCTAAGTCTTTGTATTTAAAGGCATTCAATATGCATTAATTTATATAGCAAAATTCATGTTTGAAAATAACTGAAAAACACTATGTATTGAAGAGAAGAATAATTCTAGTAACAGTGTACTTGGAGCACTAAAAAGAATCCTAATATGCATCAAATCATTAGGATGCCTACATTCTAAATTGTCATCCTTGATATTCAACTAAGGTTGCGAAGCTAGTTTATTTAAGGGTTTATAAGGAGAACTTGACCCTTACTATTCAATAGTTTCTCAAAGATATTTTTCAATGTTGTCATTGCTTAAGCATCATAAAAAAAGATATTGAAGTGAGCTTGATACTAGGAGAACATAGTTCACTTGATCATAGCTATAGATTATATGATAGATCTGCACTATGTAAAATTGATCCAAGATCATAAAATAAATTCACATACAATTTTATATTTACACAATTTCAAACTATTAATATAGTCATGAAATTTTACTTTTCTCTATTTAAATAACTGAATTCCATATAAAATCATTTTTTTTCTTCTATAGAATTCATATAATAAAATACTTTCTTCTACCACATTTAATTCCTAAAATAATATTAATTATTTTAATAATTACCATATCATTTAAATTAATTATTTTAATAATTACCATATCATTTAAATTAATTATATACTTATAAAAAATATTAATTTATCAACCTAAGCATTCCATTAAGAAAAAGGAGCCATTTTCTTTACAATAGTATATAATATCACATAGAGGCTTGTAGGGCTAGGAGAAGGTAAGCTTGCTTGGTAAGTAATGATATCTTAAAACTTAGATATGTAGATAATGGGGCTTGAAACAATTAAATATAGATTATTTTATTGGATTAAGTTAGAAAGTTACATCGAAGTAGCATAAGAGTTAAAAAATAGTATAATAAGGAAGATCACTAAGAAAAAATAATGATGAGTATTGGTGTTAGCTTCATTTTTGAAGGTTGTGTTTTGTATTATGTGGTGAACATTTTTATATATTATAAGTACGTTTGATTCAACTTCATTTGAGTGGTTGGTGATTTCATGAGGAATTCAATATTAAATATGAAGTTTTATAATATGTCTACAAATCTTAGACATAGGATTGTTGGAGATATTGTGTAAATTTGATTTTAGGATATTTTAGAATTTAGAAATCAAAATCTAAACAATAATATTTTAACTTTTTTAGTGGTTTATTTTTTCATGTTACAATTTCAAAGGTATAATATAATAATAGTTTGATTTTTTTTTTCGATATTTTTTTTGACTTATTAAGTCTAGTGTTTTAAGATATGGTTTGATTGATATCTTAAAACTTTATTCTATTAGCAGTTTGAAGTATCGTCATGTTAGAACCTTGATATTTTTTTCAAGTAAATTGAGGTATTGCCTTGACATTACCTTGATGTTTTTTCTTCCAAATTGCTTTAGGTGCTGCTAGGATGACACCACCTTGTCTATTTTTCTCTTGACCATGAGATAACACAATGGTGATGGTTTGCGACATCTTATAAGCAACTAAATATATCCTTGCCCAAAGCATCACAAGGGTGATAGCATGATTCCTTCCTAAAATGATTTTTGGTCTCCTTTCCATTGAAGGTGTAACCTTGACGACAAATCAAGGTTTTCTAGGGTAACTTCTAGTTTCCATGCCTTACAAGATATCACCATGGTGATAGTTTGAGACATACTTTATGTTATTGATTTTTTTCCTTGAGTGAAAATGGATATTATTTTATATATAACGATCCTTTAGAATTAAAATGGAGATAAAAATTGATGTTATTTTCCCCTTAGTTAAAGGGGAGATAAAAATAGTCATATGTAAAAGCCTTTAAGTTTAAAAAAGCATAGAAAAATAACTGTCATTTCTATGTAATTACAATTTTCAAAGGTGACAGAAATAAGTAATTTTGGGAAAGAATAGTCTAGAAACATACATATGACAAATTAATTGATTAAATATATTAACATATGGAAGGGTGTAATGGTTTAAAGAATCACCCTTTGAAATATTATGTCATTTATATGAGGCTTGAATAGGTCATGATGATCACTCAATGAAGGAGGTGGTTTGGTGGACTATGAACATTGCCACAAGGTGTGTCTGACTCAAGGTATGGGGTGCACCTAGGATTCTCCTAGCTAGGGCTTGTGTTGAGAATTTTTTCTATTGTGCATGTTCTACATAATGTGTTATGAATTAAATTATTTCCTCCTTTAGTGTGTTATAACTAAGATGACCAATACCAATAAGATCTTATTAGGATAAGAGTATTCATGTAAGTGGTTTGATTTAGATAAGTATTAAATTTGTTGTAATGAAAAGATTAAAAATTATATGTATGTGAATCTCAATTGTTATTTCTTTTATTTCTTTTGATCAAGTTATAATAATTCATTATTGAATAACATTTAATTATATTATAATAAAATTGTTATTAAAATTTTAAATTATTCATATTAATTTCATTGCAAGTATTAAGATGATTATGGAGGAAAGTAGGAAACAACCTTGAGCAAATTCATTTTAGCATACCTAGGTATCACTTTGGTAATAGTTTGTGTCCTTAGGGAAACTTCTCACCTTCATATCTTCCTAGATATCACCATGGCAATAACTTGCAACATCCCTTAAGAAAATTTCTTTTGGAGAGGTATTGATTTAGCAATAGTTATACCTTTCCTTTTCTTTTAGTGAGGTATTGTTCCTAGAAGTTTATTTTGTATACATCTTGAACCATTGAGGAAGAACATCCACCAAAGATGGTACTATCATCAAGTTTGAATAGGGTCACATATCAAGCTCTCTTTTCCAAGCCAAACTTACTATGACTATTTTACAACCTTCTAAATTCTAAAGATAACATACACTTCCACATCAATCATCTTGTGGAAAGACAACAAGTTCCTCACCAAATTGGGGATGTATAATATAATAGAGAGAGCCTTGATTATTTCCTCTTCAAACATTTAATTTTCCCATGACCAGTTATTTTATGAAATGTAATATCACCACGAATATTTTTCTATTGTCATAGATCTCATACATATTTAAAACCATTCCCTATACAGATTCATGTAGATTGATACTCCAAAATCAATCAAGCATGCATTATCACCTACATTTGTACCTAAATATACAATAAATGCATCTCTATATTCTTCATTGGAGGTCTTTGAATTGGGACCATGCTTAGATTCATTCTTAAAATTATTTACTTAGTAGTTTTTCTCAATATGGCAAGTTTTTCCACACTTCTAATATTTTAGCTTTGATTTAGTGAAGGAATTAGATTTTCCCTTATAATTAGATCTCCTATCTCCCTTCTTATTCATGTCATATCCTTTGTATGATCATTTATAGTTAGAACATATTTAGTAAAATCTATGGCTTTTTGATTCATTTCTTTGTGCAATAAGGTTCCAACCTTATTCTCAAGTTTTAACTAAAAAGTGATGTTGATTCCCATCACAAGGTTATCTAATAAATCTAGTAGTGAAAAAATTGAACTAATGCATGTTGTTCTTCCTCATTCAAAATTATATTGAATAATAATGATGTTAGAATTGTTAAAGTTATTTTTATTGTATATCCATTAGCCATTTTCAAAGAACATAGTTTTTTTTATAATAAATTTATATTTACCAAAAAAAATTTGATACAAAAACCCTTCACTTATCCCACAAATTTTTAGCTATATTCACTCTAAGAATAGTTAAAAGAACTACATCTAAAATAGTCATAAATAAATAGTAGATCTAAACTTTCTATCTAATTTAATTATTATCTTGATCCATGTACCTAGAGAAAAAAAATCTAGCATTGTTGTAACTACAAGCCATTGATTGCTCTCCACCAATAGGTCTTACATTTTGAGTTTCCAAAGCTCAAAATCCGTGTTATTAAATTTTTTGATCTATTTTTTCTAAAAGTTCTTTCCTTTTCTCTAAAACTTAATAATGATTAACCTATGCAAAATACTCCAATTAAAAAAGATATTAATATAGGGCCAAAATGATTGGTCCTCCCACAAATCAACCAAACTAACACTAGCTTTGATATTGAATGCAAGAAATACTACTAATATAAATAGAATAGTACTTGTGTAAGTTAACAAAAGAAAACATTCCAATAAATAAAATATGCATTTATCATAAGGTTTATACTAGAAAATCCTTTTGGAAAAAACCAACCAATAGTATGACTCTTTATGTATTGATAATAATACATAATTATAGTACAATGAGAGAATTTAGGTGTGTTATCATGGAAATACTCAACTCACTTTCTATATAAATTTTCGTAGCATATGTCTATCTTTCAATGATAATATTCATTCCATCCTAAGAACTCTATTTATAGACGAGGATGAATAGAAAAACTAAATGTAAGAACCTACTAAGAAAATTTAGTATAAAATTTGCCAAGGTGGGAACCCAAGTTTGACTCTACACGCAAGAGTCATTACAATATCCAAGTTAAAACCTATATCACTCTATTTTAGTTTCTATGATCAAAATGAATTGTCTTCATGTGATCACCCCACATATATTAAATGCATTTTTCCAATGTTTTTGATTGATTAAGCAGGGAAAAGGGCCCTGACCCGAGCAATTAGTACATCATGATAAGAACAACAGGTGGTAAGAAATGAAAAAAATAGGAAGCCCACCAAACTTCCCCCCTCCCACAAACAAAATGCTTAACCAATTCCCATACAATCAAACATAATAGTTCTATCATTCAAATAAAAAAACCTAAATCTAGCATCAGTAGCATCCTTCCCTATCCATCTACAGTACTTATAAACATCTATCATAATGTTCCTACTTAAAATGTAAACAACATTATATATATTTAAGTTCTGGCACCCATGACCATAACCAGTAACAATAGTCCTATAAAACATAGTAGAGATAATCATCATAAACAAAGTGAAAAGTCACACGGTGAAGCATCCAAGCTATGCATCCTCGATCAACATCCATGCTGAAATCAGATCTTCAACAATGTCGTTCACTGTTGCCTTCAACTCCATCTTGCCAGCCAAATCTTCACCATCACCTGCTGCTTTTTTCTTTTATTGCTTCTTGATTTTTCCCATGCCAAAAATAGTTGCCATTACAACCTTCTTCATAACAACATCGACCACCATACACACATGCTGAACCACTTCTTCAAGGATTTGAATTTTGTTTTCATCTCCTTTTTCTTGCATCCCTTTTTCCAGGACCTCCAGTCTTTCCTCAATAATTCCATTCACCAAATTTTTGAGGGCAAGAAGTTTGCTGTCCCCCGCCTTCTCATTTGTCCTCTTTTCCAGAATCTACATCCTCTCCTCAAGTCTTTTAATCCTTCCATTCTCATCATCCTCAGCCTTATCTTCCTCTTTATTGGCATTTTTGTCCCTCTCTTGGTTATCCATAACATTTACTTCCTCCTCCTCCTGAGCCATCTCATGCTGTGACTCCTCTTTTTCTTCATCACCATTACCATCCTTGCTATCCGCATTTGATTCCTCCTCTTTAGCCGAGTCTCCTCCTAGACTATTAGGAATTTCTTCAGTTGAGGAATCATTTTCCTCTTCTTCTTTCTTTTCAACACTCTCCGGTGGGCTTTGGGTACTTTTTTCTTCAGGGCTCTATGTGTTTTTCTTACTCTCTTGTCCTTTTGACGCCGCCATAGCTAGTCTTTTTGACCTTCTTCCATGAAGGTTTAAGGCTTCCATCTCATTGTCATTAAGAATAGTAATTGTGTCCACCTCTTACCCAAGTTCACACAAAATCAATCTCCTTTTTTTAGTCCCCATCTCCATCGACTTATCCTTTCTTTTCTCTGACGTGACCATAAGTAAATCCTTCCACAAAGAATTTTTCCAATGTTACATACAACTTCCTAAGTAAATATTTCTCTACCCAAAGTGTGGCATCCCACTCTAATTGGACCACAACTTTATAAAATATAAAATATTTTATGTAAGGTGTACAACACTTTCTCAATAACCCAAAACCAACTAATATTTTCTCTTTCTCAACCATGATTATTTGAGTTTAGTTTTCCCCATTTATAAAAATATTTCTTAGAAGGTACATCTCTTAAGGAGAAAAGGATAACCATTATTTGTTGACATTTAGGTACCATATCTTATATTTCATCAAGGATATTTCTCTTTAATTTGTTACATGTTCTAAGGCATTCCTTACCATTTTTCTAGTGGTTATCCATCCTCCATGATAATGAATTTTAAACATCACTCTTGATCCATGTTTACCATTATGAATGATAGGAGAAATTGAAGACCATAACAAGGTTGGTTGTAGAAGGAAAGGATAGAAAACCCATACAATTTTACATGTTCATGTTGAGGAATGAGAACAATAAATTTTCAAATATAGAGGTAAATTCCTTGACACAAATAAGAGTGAAATCTAAGAAATCTAGTGCAAGATAGATACTAATACATTGATGACTATAAACTCTAGATGAAATTGACAAAGAATGAGGTTTCTCATGATATTTATTCAACATTATTAGGTAAAATTAAATGCCAACATGATTTTTTTGAATGTTTAATTAGGGATTATATAGGGTCTCTCTCCCTAAAGTAGAAAGTAAAATACATATAGAATGGTATATCCAATAAAACCATGAAATTATAAAATACAAGCCAACTAGTTTAAAACATGGTAGACCATATGAACTACCAAAAAGTCCCAAAACCCAAACCATCATCCTGTTAGGAATAAGATCACAAAGAAGTATACAATAAAATGAATGCAAAGATAAAATATAAAAAACAACACAAAACATATAGATACTGATATACGTGGTTCACCCAATATGGGCTCTATCCATGAAGAAACAACCAATCCTTTATTTATTTCATCCAACAAAATGAAGGGATACAACCTACAACACCTCCACTATAAATTTATCTTATCTCTATCACAATCTCCTAATATTACAATATAATATATAGGATTAATACAATTCCCTTGCATAAAGAGGGGGTTGCCTTCTAAGGGAAGACAATTCAACATAACCTCTACTATCAGATTTTTGACCTAATGATGAATTATCGATTTATAGTGAATAAATATATACAAAATGTGGCTCTATAAACAACATCAATATATAAACCAAATAAACTAGATGGACATAAGACAACATCCTCCCTAATATACACCTAAAAATTAGGATCCAAGGAGCATCTCTAAATTTCCTAAAAATACAACACTTTGTAATAGTTGAAATATGGTGATAAATATAAATTTCCAAACAACCATATTGAATAACCAACCTTAAATTATCCAAAAAAAATTAGAAGTACAAGGTTGGGACAACATTTTTTGAAAAGAGAGACATTAAAATTGAACCACATCCTTTGAATGTTAAAATTGAAATTATAGTGACATTAGATTCATATTCATCATCTAAAATATCTCCCAAAATACCAAGTCATCACCAATAATGATTATTTTAAGAATATGTATTCCTACAAAACCTTGGCTAAGAAATAGGTCTCTAGCGTATGGTTAAAATCATTAGTGTTTGAAGCCCTTGTCTTTATGATTCTTGAAAATTTTAGTCCTCCCTCATATTTATTCTCCAACCTAACTTAAATGGTCTCTAAGTATTTTTGAATTCTTATTATTAATATCATTGAATGGTTGGCTAATAGACGAGAGAAAAATGAGTTCTCTCATACACTTTAATCTCTACAAAACCTAGGTGGGTAACCCTATTGAATATAAATTCTAATAAATTTGAAGATTCCATTTTAGTGCAAAGTAGATATAAAAATTCGCACAAAATATGAAAGGATTTATAAATTATAGGGGTGATTAAATTATTTCATGTAACTTTAATCATTCTGGTGTGAATTTGCATAGATAATTTACTCTTTGATGGATTTATCTTTTTAAAATCATCTGGATTGGAAGGAATTATTTGAATAATGATCAATTCTTATCTCAAGAAATATAGAGTTAATTTACAACTATCAGTAATCCTTCTTAATAACAATGTTCCTAATGGATTCTAAATATTTACCATTACCTTACAATGGTGAAATCCACAAATATGGTTTAGAAAATTTATATCCTACTTAGTAATCCTTTGTAGAATTTACAAATTCTCAATTATTGTTTTTGAAAGATTTATATTACTCCTCAAATAAGTACTAACAAAAATAATAGTTTATCATAGAAAATGTGTGTGAAAAAATTTGAAACCCTTAGCTACTTATTTTAGAAGAATACACCACTATAAAAGGATATGACAATAAACTAAGAACATTCATTCATATAACTCAAAAGAGGCAAGCCTTAAGAAAGTGACTTGACACCATCCCCTTCAACACTTCCTCATCACCATCACACCAACTGCAACATGGCTATACATCCATAAACAAAATCTTATCAAAGCAACAATAGAGGTTGACACCAGTAACACCTAAGTTAATGACAACATAATGCAATTGATCAAAGCATCACCACAAACAATATCCCCATAGACCTATTGACATCAATGACAACACATAAGCTTGTTGACATCAATGACAACACTAAGTACTCATACTTGCAACAATATCCTCCTTTGTCATTGATGGCAACACATGATGTGAAAAACCACCAACAACAAACAACAATAGATCTAATCAACATGTTTCTCCATACCAACATTTTCTCTTTCTCTCCCTTTTGATTTCTCCTTCTTCACTTTACTCTCTCTCCACCTTTTTAACTATTCCTTATTCTCTCCCCGTTAGTAACTTGTCTTTTTCACATAACTTTCTTTCCCTTTGACATCAATAGAAAAGAGAAACACATTTGCATCTCTCCCCAGTTGATATCAAACATACTTGTACCTATTCTGAAACATCTTTTCCTTTTTATTGTTATGCATACTCCCCCATAGGAGAACACAATAAATTGCACTAATCAACAACCACCTGAAACATAATGACAACACTTACTCCTCATGGCTACAACAACCAATAATATTAATACCTACTCCCCCTAAGAGGTAGCCACCTACATTAGTTCACAATACAAAATTAATCTTGAGATCCACTAGATTGATGCATATCCTTATGCATCTAGTTCAAAGGAGGGGAAATGACCCCTAAATTCTCTTGGAGATATGTCTCAAAAGTATCCTTAGGAAGAGCCTTAGTAAATATATCAACAACCTGATCCTTTGTAGGCACATACTCAAGCTTTACTTCATTCTTTGCAACCTTCTCTCTCAAAAAGTGATACTGGATTGAAATATGTTTTTTCCTTGAACGCATTATCAGATTCCTTGAAATATTAATAGCACTTGTGTTATCATAGAATATAGAAATTGGTTCATCATATACTACTCTAATATCCTTCAAGGTTTGCCTCATCCACAACACGTGTGCAACATGATGCCACAACAATCTATTCTACCTTTGCAATGGATAATGACACCAAATCCTACTTTTTTCTTAACCAAGACACTAATCTATTTCCAAGAAAGAATGCACCACTACTTGTACTTTTCCTATCATCCACATAACTTGCCCAATCCGCACCTGTAGTGCTCAAAGAAAAATCAGTATCTTTTGGATACCAAAAGCCATGTTTCTAAGTGCCCTTAAATATTTGAATATTCTCTTTACTATTGCAACATGTGATTCTTTGGGATCTTCTTCAAATCAAGCCAAAAGACAAGCTGTATGCATGATATATGGTCTAGTAGTAGTTAGATATAATAGTACTACAACCATTTATCTGTGTTTTCTCTTATTAACCTTAGGAAAATCATCATATTTTCTCAACTTGCAACTAGTAACCATAAGGGTACATACTGGTTTAGAATCTTCCATTCCAAACTTCTTTAGCATTTCCTTAACATACTTTGATTGTGAGATGAATATCCCTTTCTTTTTCTGATTGATTTGTAGTCCAAGGAAGAAATTCATCTCCCCAAACATAGACATCTCAAATTCTTTTTGCATCTCTTCTGCAAATCTTTTGCACATTGCTTCATTACCTCCAAAGATTAGTCATCAACATACACAACCACAATCAAGATTTGACCTTTTTCAATTTTGAAGTAGAGATTACTATTTGCAGTACCTTTATTGAATCTTTGCTACAAAAAGTACCTGTCCAACCTTACATACCAAGCTCTAGGAGCTTTCTTAAGTTCATATAGTTCCCTTTTCAATTTATCGACCATTTTATAGTTCCCTTTTCAATTTATAGACCATATCTAGTTTTTCTAATAACTAAAACCATTCTAATTGCTCAATGTAAACTTCTTCTTCTAATTCACCATTCAAGAAAGTAGACTTCACATCCATCTGATACACTTTGAAATCTTTGTGTGCTACAAAAACAAAAACATCCTGATAGATTTCATTCTTGCCACTAGAGCAAATGTCTCCTCAAAATATATTCCTTATACTGTGAAACCCTTACACACATGACTTTCATTGTTTCTTACCACTTCTCCATTCTCATTCAGTTTGTTCCAAAATACCCACTTAGTTCCAATCACATTCTTGTTTGCTGGACTTGGGACAAGTTCCCAAGTCTGTTTCTTCTCAATTTGCATTAGTTCTTCTTCCATAGCCTTGATCCAATATTCATCTTTGCATGCTTCAATCACTGTTCTAGGTTCAACTTTTGAAAGTAAACATACGTTTGCTTGTTCTTCTAGTATAGTATCCTTTCTTCTTGTCAATACACCTCTTATTTTGTCACCAGTGATCTAATATTTAGAATGATTCTTTTGCACATACTTAGGGGTTTTAGGAACTTCTAGAGCTTCTTCCTCTTCAACTTTTCCTTCAATTTCCTTACCTTCATCCTTCTCTTCTTCTCTACAAGGGGGCTCATCTGCTCCATATTCATCTATCATTACTGAATTTCTATGTAGGTCTTCATCTACTTTAACATTTGCACTTTCAACAATCCTTCTCAGCCTCTTATTGTAGCACCGATAGGCTTTACTTTTTGTAGAATATCTAAGGAAGATACCTTCATCAGGTCTTGCATCAAACTTTTCTATGCTTTCGTCATCTCTCCCAATATAACATTTTCTTCCAAACATTGAAATATTTTATAGTAGGAATCCTTCCATACCATAACTAATAGGGAGTCTTTGAACTATTTTATCTTTCTTTAATCTGTTAAGTATGTAGACTACAGTATGAATTGCTTCTCTCCAGTAGAATTATGATAGATTTGCTTCTTTCATCATAGTTCTTGCAACTTCTTGAATAGTCCTATTCTTCCTTTCAACCACTCCATTCTTTTGAGGAGTCCTCAGGGCTGACGAATGCCTCTTTATCCCTTGATCTTCACAAAAAGGTGTTAAACTTGTTGGAGGTAAACTCTCCACCTCTATCAGACCTTAAAGATTTGATATTCATATCCATTTCATTCTCAACCATAGCTTTGAATGCCTTAAACTTATCTAGAGCTTCTAATTTTTCTTTGAGAAAAATAACCCAATTCATTCTAGAATAATCATTAATTAACAACATGAAATACCTATCACCTTGAAAACTTCTTGTTCTTGTTGGTCCACAAAGATCTATATGCACCAATTCCAAAGGACCAATAGAAGATTGTTCTTTGACTTTGAAACTCCTTCTAGCTTGCTTCCCAATCTGACATTCCTTACAAACAACATTGATAGGCTTTATAATCTTTGAAAAATCTCTCACAATTTGAATTGAAATTATCCTCACTAGGCTATCAAAATTGACGTGACACATTCTTCTATGCCATACCCAAATTTCATTAATTTGAGTCATAAAACACATACCACTAGCACCTTTGATCTGATAAACATTGAAATCTATTCTTCTTCAAGCAACAACCATAGTTCTAGAGCCTTTTCTGATCTCACAACCATCATCTTGAAACACAAGATTATATCCCTTGCTACACATTTGTCCTACACTCAAAAGATTATGCCACAAAACTTTAACATATAAAACTTTATTTGTATTATTCTTTCCATCAAAACTGATTAAACCTTTTCCACATATCTTAACAAATGTATCATCACCAAAATTGACTAAACCGCCTTCAAAATTTTCAAGATTTTAACAAACTTACTCTTATCACCTGCCATGTGATTTGAGCATCTACTGTCAATGATCCTGTTGTTCTTCACTTCCCTAGCATGAAGAGAAATTACCATTTCTCTTGTCTTTAAAGTACTATCCTTCATACATATCTTAGAGTTAGAAAAATTAGTTCGAACATTTAAAACCATGAATAAGCATTCATCATCTTCATCATTAGGGTAATCAAATTCATTATCAAATATACTAGAATATTCTCTAACATAGTAACCTCTCTTAATTTATTTACCTTTATTCTCCTTGTACTTATCTTTTGAAATTTTTATAAGACATATTGAAGCATAATGACCAATCTTTCCACAGTTAAAGAATTTGAAAGGTAACTTACCTCTTTATTTTCCAGTGCCCTTTTTCAATTTCCTCTAAAATTTTGATTCCAACTCATCAAATTAATCTGGATCAGATTCCTCAAGTTCTTTTTTTCTTTTCCAAATTTAAAAGAAGTCCCTTTCTTTGAATCACTTGAACCAAACTCTCTTAATTCAAAAGCAGTCAAGGTACCAAGCAATTGATCTCTGAAATAACTATTTAGATTTTGAAATTCTTCAATAGAAGAAACCTTATGACTATAGGATTTAGGAAAAGTTCTCAATACCTTCTTTACCATCTCATCATCATCAAGACTCCCACAAAAACCTCTAATGGAATTGACAACTTCTTCAACTTTTTCATGTAGCTTGTAATATATTCATCCTTTGACATCCGTAGAGTTTCAAACCTGATCTTTAGATTCTACATTTTAGCTTGCTTAACCTTTTCATATCCTTCATAAACACTTTCCAACTTTTTGTAGATTTGATTAGTAGTTTTAAAACTCTTAACCTTCACAAGTTCAGTATTAGAAAGACCACTTAAAAGGGCACACCTTGCTTTCCCATTGTTCTCATAAGCCTTTATTTCATCAGTAGTGCTAGGAACATTTGTAGGTATAGTATATCTAGATTCAATAAAATTCCAAATCTCAAATCCTAGTGAAATAAGAAAACCTTCCATCTTGGTTTTCTAGAATACATAATCAGTTCCATCAAATAGAGGAACCTCCTTCTTGTGCACCATCCAAGATCTACCTCAAGTGGTTAAGCTTTCTTCCAAGGAACCTTGCTCTAATACCAATTGTTGAATGCACAAGACAATTGAGAGGGGGGAATGAATCAATTTTACATTAAAACTTCAAAACCCTCATAAACATTTAGATCCACATCAACTTAATTAACCCTTAACATGTTAAACTGATTAAACATCAAAGCACATAATAGAAACTGAAACGCATCAACACTATGCACAATAGAATACCATATTTACGTGGAAAATCCAAGAAGGGAAAAACCGCGATGAGGATTAGATTACAATATAAAGTAATAACAACACCAAATACAATAGGCTCACTGTCAAAGAGCTCACTACCTAGAAGAAAGAAGGGCTCACTACTGGATTACATAAAAGAAGAAAGAAGAATTTTAAAGTGAGAAATCCATCTCAATGCAACAAAAAGGTCCACCATAGCATCTCCAACACATTCGTAGCCTTACTAAAGATTGCAAACACCTTTTTCTCACTACTTCTAGTAGTCTAGCACATTGAAGCTCACACTTGACTTGAAAAATTCACACTTCACAACTCTACAATTTGTATCACACACTCTACACACATATCCCTCATCAACACAACTCTTATTTATACCTTCTTTAACCTTGAAATTTTTCTCCAAGGTTGGCTATGCACTTCGACTATGAAAATTCAAATTAGGTCGGCACCAAAACGTTCCCATGGTGGAAAGGAATGAAGGTAGACCACAATACTCTTTAACTCAGACCTAAATCTGCTCAAACACACCATGCCACACTTCCACAATTAGTGTAAACACCCAAGGTCAGTTGAACCTATGTAAACACCATTAAACACTTAAGTACATTCTTCCTTGGATCCAAATATGAATCATGGATAACAAATATCACTTGAACATAATCTAGAATATTCCACAAACACCCTGAAATCTAACAAACTCCTTCGCAAAAACTTTCACTTGAAGAATGTACATACCCAGTACACTCAGAAAATCTTCCATACATTGTAACTCAAAAAATAAACTTGTGGAGCACCAAACCATGAAAAAATTCAACTAAAGGTAGCTATGAAGCTTATCAACACACTTCTAGAACTGCAAGACCAAAAACCAAACTGCAGAGAAATGCAAAGCAAAACAATTTCTCCTAGACACCACTATAAAACACAGTTCACACACTGGTGAACACATATTTCTCTGCACAATGATCTTGACCAAGAAATTCTAGCTATAAAACTTTTGAAAAATTTTGACCAACATATTCGAATTGCACAAGCATATCTTTAACAAAGAAGAAACGTGGAGAAAAACTAGAACACTACTATGTAATACATAACATCTCTTCAACACACATTTTCTTCTTTTATTCAATTTTTCTCAAAATCACTTGGAAACCAAGAACCAGAGACACATTATCATCCACTTCAACACTTCCTCATCACCATTAGACTAACTGCAACATATCTATACATCCATAAACATACGCTTATCAAAGAAACACTAGAGGTTGACACTAGTAACACCTACTAATGACAACATAATGCAATCAATCAAAGAATCACCACAAACAATCTTCCCATAGACCTATTGACATCAATGAAAACACATAAGCTTGTTGAAATCAATGACAATAATAACTCAACACCAATTGCTCATACTTGCAACACTAACTTCAACTAATGAGGGTTGGTTTTAAGATTCTTCATTTGAGATATTTGGACCTTCATTTTTTTATAATATTCAATGAAATCAAAAGAATCATCAGAAGGAACTAAGACAAATTTAGTGGCTTTTGTACCTTGTTCAACCTTATCAAAGGAGGTGAGATCCTCTTGATTTTTATTTTGGGAAATAATACGTTTACGCATGATGCCAATAACCTTAAAAGAGGTATTATTATTCACTTTGGCTTTATCTTTTTGTCTTTGATGTTGATTCCTTGTAAAAATATTGCAAGAATAATTATTTATGTCATGCAATGCTTCTTCTTCACTATTAGATTCATATTCAAGGAAGCTTATTGACCATTGCCCAAAATTTTGATTCATCTCATCTTCAAGAGCAATTTACTATTTAATCTCTCACTAGTTTGATTCATTTGCATGAACCTTACCATCTCTGGATAGGAAGCGCCATTGTGATTTGTAGACAAATGAAAATCATGTATATAGAAACTGTATGATGATTACTTTAACTTGGATGTTTAATGGATAATATTTGTGGGGGAGGAGGAAGTTTCACATGTCTATTTTGCTAATATGGAATATCTTGATACAAACGTAGAGGATTATGTGGAGTTTCTTTTTCAAAAAAAGCAAATCATTTGCCAACTTTTGTATCATAGGGTCTATACTGGTAGGATCTACATGTTATCCTTTCCCCTTTTGTAAATACTTATTCCACTTTCCAACAATTAATCTGTCATCTTCAACCTTTATTGGCATATCTTGGGCTGATTGCAAAGTAGCCACACAATCTCTCTTCAACTGAAAACTTACATGAATGGGTTGAGCATTGATGAAGAAACACTTTTGATTTTCTTCAGTTGGCTTTTTATCATTTGCAAGTTTATTGACAATCTTATTGAATTGAGCAACAAATTCTCTCATTGGTTCATATATCTACTTTTTCATTTGAGTTAACTGTGCTAACAACACATGTTCATTTTCAACACTTTTAGACCTTTGTTCATTTGAATCTTTGTTGCATAATCACCCATGTGGTAATAGAGCTCATTGGTAGGTGATATAACCAATCAAATGCTATATCAATTAAAGATTCCATGAACAAACATATGGAGACATCTTTATGCATGTCACCAAGAACACCATATGCCACAAAATGGTGTTAATATTCTTGTTTAGCATGAATTTTCCATCACTACTACCAAGAAACCAATCAATGCTCCCCATGAGATTGGATGAGTCATAGTTTGTGGTGTTCGATTGAAAAATTAATCACCAAAGGTGATATCATTCTATGCAATACCAAATATTGAAAATATGGATACTAAGGAACAATTCTAGTAGGTGATATAGACCTACTAGTAAACTGAACCTTTCTTCTTGAAGAAGAAGATGGTGTGTAAAGCTCATCTTTTACAAATCTTCAAATTCAAGATCAAGAACCCCTTTACTTTTGTCTCCTCATGTATATCTTTTACTAGATAGTGTAATCTACTAAGGTGGATGGTTCTAAGGGAGTCTTGTAGGTTGATTACCTTGTACTTGTTTCTTTTGATTTTGTCTTCTTCACCTTGGTTGTACAATAACTAAATTTCAATTACAACCAATTGATCTCCTGGGCGAAGTCTTCTAATTAATTCTCCTAATTCTTCTTCTCACTCTAAAACTTGGTTAACTTGTATAAATTGTGGCCACTTCTCTTGAAACACCAAGATAGAGTAGTTAACAAAGAGATAATGTCTTCTTGCTCCACATGTACCCAATCAATATTTGGTTGTACGTCTAGAATATCATTATGATGTGGTAACACCATACTTAGTCATGTAGAGAGAAATAGGATATGTAAAAAGAAGGTGATTGCAACAATTGGTCTTTCTCGTTTGATCCTAGTAGAGTCACCAAAAAATTGTTGGTAAGCGGATTGATACTTGAAATAATAATTGACTTGCCCAATGGAAAGTAAAAATAATGCTCTAATAGTTGGAGAGATTGTATATGCAATGACAATATTCCTCTGTGTTTGAGATGGGAAGCTCCCTCATATGATAGGGTTTTTAGGATTTTTGTGTACTTTTAACCTAAAAGTACATAAAGTAATGAAAATGCTTAAAGTGGCTGAAACTTATAAAGAAACCCTCAATAACAAAGATATTATTATTATTGGAGCTTTGCAAAAATACTAAAAAATTAAATATTTCTATTATAAGGATCAAAGACTACACACAAAAAACCCAATGATGAACACATACCAAACCCAAACATCTCCAATTCTAGATACCAAGAGGTGAATGCATTTAGAAGAAGCTTATTGATTTTTGACTGTTTCTTTCACAAATTATGTTTAGGACCACAAAGATTATTATCAACACATAACATATGAAAGGTTAATAACAAGAAGGAAACAACATGGATGCACCTCCAAAATTATTTTCCATTACTTTTTGAAATTACACAACTTCAAGAACCCCTTGTGTCAAATCTTTGAAAACCAAAAGTCCTTTACAATGCTTAGAGCCTTATATTTATAGAATATTTCTTCGTAACTACCTTGTAACCAACTCATAACCACCTTCACAAATTATGAAGATTCAAATAAGCTTTATTAAAGTTGAAATTTCTTACTTCTGAGCAAAGAAAGCTTATTTTTTAGCTTATTACAAAATGATAAGTCACTATTGCAAAGTAATACACTAAAACATAACTAGTGACCTTTGAATTTAATTACAATAAGGAAATTTCACAAATTAGCTCATTGAGAAGTTCAATTTTATTTATCTACATTGCCTGTGATGTCTTCTGGAGAAGTCCTTTGAGTTACACCTTGGTTTTGTTGAAGAGAAGATCTTTATTTGAATTTTCTAAATGACTTGACAACTAATGCTAAGATTTTATTTTTGGGAACAATTACATTAACAATTCTCAACTTCCAAGTGGCATGATCCTTTTGAATATCCTCCATACTCAACAATAACTAGATAAGTGATCACTACATGCATCAAGAATAATAGAAATGGTACTCAACTTTTTCATTACATCCACTCTAAAAAATTGTTTGTTAAATAATTTTGTATTGATCATATTATCAAATCTGCCCTGTATGACTTGGATATCCATATTTTGAATCCCATCCATTATTGATGTATTTGTGATGATTGATAAGAGATCATCAAAAATCTTCACCTTCATTTTTCACAAGCTGCCAACATTTTTTTCCCATTCTACCACAACCTAGCTAATATTGATGAATTTCTATTCTATACTCAAAATCCACATGTCAAATTGATTTTCTTTCATATTGAGAAAATCTTCTGGGTGATTAAAATATCAGTATCCATTTTTACCATTTCTTGAAGATCTTTTATAATTCCTTGCCAAACCACCTCTTCTTCTTTGATATTTTTCAACTCCTTTGTAATTTTTTGTTCAATAGCATATACCTTTTCATGAACTTCTTTAGCCTTACCAATAAAATCTAAGGCATTTTCTTTTATTTGATCTACCCATTTTTCTATCACTTTCCCATATGACTAATCTATTTATGCATGTTTTCCATGGTTTCCTTATGAGTAATATCTCCAAGAATGGGAACTCCTAAAGTAGGAGTTGCATCTAAGGGTAGAGTAGAAGAGTTTATTATAGACTTGAGACATGATGTTAGTGCTTGCACTTGTTATTTTAGTTGATCCTTCAAATGTTTCTCCTTCTCTATCCTTTGTATCAATTTGGCAATAGATACTCAGAAATTATGAACATCACCATCATGTGTTGAAGGACCAAGATAAACTTGAGTTATGTCAAAATCACTCTCACAAAATTCATCTACATTTTTATTTGAAGTAGGTTAAGCTACTTCAACACACAAATTCCTAGATGAAGAATCAATTGTCAATTTGGATGTAACTTTAGCCTTCTTTGGCTTCATAGTCTTTTGTATCAAATAAGTCATTGTATCAAACTTAGGAGAAACTAGTTGAATAACTCTCTTTTTATTTAGTATTTAATCTATTTGAGCCATGAAAAAGAGGGCATTTTTAAGAACTTGGGATATCTTTGGATGATGGTTATGATGATATTGAAACAATAGGGACAACTAGCAAAGAAATTTCCTTAGGAGGGCAAGCTGTTGACTAGAATTTTGGGAAGAGAAATAAGATCAGATCATAAGAAGGTGATAGAATAAAAATAGAAGTTGAAATAGATGGGATCAACTCATCATCATTAAGACCATTTTGAGGATCTATGCATACCCTTTCTTCTACAACTTCCTGAATTGGGTCCAATGTCTTTTCTTTCAGCTTTGACCACTTCTTTCTTATTTTTGGATCACTCTCACATGTACTTGTGAGATTACCCCTATTATTTGGATTTTCATCATCGCCACCTCCTTGAATATTATGTTGAGAATTGGTAGCTAAAATAGAAATTTGTGAGATGGTGGAAGGAGAAAAGCCTTCCTGAGTATCGCTCATTTTCCTTGAAGAACTATCTTTATCCTTTGGTTTTGTAGCTATAGCTTTAAATATATTCTTAACCATTCTTTTGACCTTCTGATAATATGATATATCCTCTCACCCAATTCTCTCAACTCCTAAATTTCACAATTAATAGGTGGTAAGGGTAATACCTAAACCTTTTTAAAATAAATAAGATCAACTAAATCTGACCTGTCATCCTCTATGACATTTACATCCCATCCTAGCCTGAATTTTGTGATCTTCTCAACAATAAGCCTCATCCAATCTCTCCTCTAGACCTTAAAATCATCCTCACAATCTTCCCAAAAGTCCTCAATCTCCAAGGAATGATAATAACCTATGCCAAAGTGAAGATTATCTTTGACATACCATTTTCCATTAAAGAGAAATCTCATCCTATTACAACCCAAATTTAGCTTAGTAATTGTTCTCTCGATGTTTTGAGCATCTCTAGAAGATTTGAAACTATAGTAACCAAGGCCTATAGGAAAAGAGATAGCATTTTTCCTTCCATCTCTTCATTCCTTGTTAATCTGACCATTTTTTTGGGATACATCAATCTAAACTAGCTTGTCATCTATTGGCAACATATAAGGATATCTCTGACAACCTCCAATCCATATATATGTGAACCTTGGAAACTAGATAAAATAACTCTCATATTGTTTGATAAGAATTGTTACCTCTAGAGATATTCTAAGTCTAATATTCCCTTGGAGCTCTCTCATTGTGAACATGGTGAAAGTATCATTTACCCTACAAAAATGCTTGTAATAAAGTTGCTCTAGTTATAACTGCAAGTAGAATTATAGATTCAAGTTATGTTATCAAATATCCCACAATTGTTGAGCCTTGACCAAATTTGCATGCTTGCAATAGCATACATGAGATAAGAAGACATAATAATATCAGTTTTTTTGGAGTTGAGTTAGTTGGTTATGTAGGTTATCACTAATAATACCTCCCCAACCAATAAATTAGTCACTTGCACATATGATAGTAATAAACATGTACATCCACTTTCCAAAATTAAATGAAGCCTTATTCCCTATTAACCTGTTTAGAAGTACCACGATGTTGGAAACTTCTTCAACAAACATAGACCTATGAATTATCTTTGGCAACTAGGATTTCCCCTTTTTGGGTGTTAACAACCAATGTTTTGATATAGTACTGAGGCATCATTATTTATTTGCAGTAAAATATTTCTATACAATATCCTTGTTTATATCGATGAATTGGTTCCTAACTGAAAACTTGAAAATAATCCCAAGAGAAACAACATCCAGTTTTTCCACCAACCTACCATTTAAATTTTTGATTTCTCTAGTTTTTGCATCATATTCCTTCATGCATTCTAGAACAATTTTGGGACATTGGACAATGACTCGATATCTTGCTACATGTTCTAACCTGATTTCAAACACTTTCTATGCAAATGGAGATCTTTTTCCCTCCTCGGTTTCTCAAAATCTTGAATGTTGATATGTCCCAATGTTGTATTTGATATCTCAGAAAGTGTGCTTTAAAGAATTGAGAGGAATTCATATTCTTGGTATTTATAATTCATGTTTGTATCATGCTCACCATCGGAGGAAATAAAATCTATTTGGTTGAAAAATAGCTGCTTATGATGCCAAGGATGAAGGAATGAAAATAACTTGTATAATGCTCACCATGTTCACTTTTATTGTGCATGCCAGTCTCTTCAATTTTTGTATTATGCTTTAATCAATGAGCGGGTGCAAACAAAAAACTCATTGGTAAAAATAATTGGATTCAATCTTATACTTGTCTACTGTATTTACTCAAAAGATTTTAAGACCATTTTAAACACTTTTTGCAATCATTGCATTCTATGACATGACATTTCTCTAGACACCTTGCTCAAAAATTATGTTTCCATTTTTGCATACATACAAAGAGCACTGGATTTGTAGCGCCTGGTAAAATTTTTTCACGTGACCAGTGGCGTTGGCACAACACACCTTCCAGTACCATGGGGATGGTGGAGAGACTAGACCTTGTGAACTCTTCCCTACAATAGAATGCTTTGGCCAATGAAACTAGGCCCACCGCCCCAATTAATGCTTCTATTGAACAAGCCTTGCATTAAACAATTTTTATAAACTTGAAGGCATTCTATCAAACAATACACATATCTCCTCTATGTGCCATCTCCCCGCGTTGCATATCGAAGTTGGCAATTGCAATTACAACATCTGATAAAAATCATCTACTATGCCTTTGAACCATTCAAATAAATTAATTTTGTGCATATCTGGAAATCACTGAATTTCATGGTACAACATCCCCATTGGAAAAATTTACGTTCTTTTACCATGTCCATCATGCCTTCTACCTCCCCATGCCTTGGTTACAAATACAACATTTGATAATAAAAACTGCAACCATTGCATTCCATTTGATGGCATTGCTTTGTGGAATTTTGTCAAACAGTCCTCACATTTCCTCCTTGTTGCACCTCATTATGATCCTTATTTCTTTTAGACAATTTACATGCCTTTGCTGCTATTCTTCACGCCTGGCATTGTCATGCATGTCTTTCCAATTGTTGCAGCTATAATACCTGACAAAAATGTTTTATGCCTTGTTCATATGTTGTTCACAAGCTTCCATAGCATTAGGTAAGAATACACATATGAAACTTAACTCAATTCACCATCAATCAATAGAATCTTCAAATGTTTGAAAAACTCTATTTTATGAAAAATTGACTTTTTTAGAAAAGTTTTAAAATAATTCCACAATTTTTTTTGGTAAACTCCTTGATCATTCTTAACATCACAAAATAGGAACATGCATAACTTTTGACTGGTAAGAAATTTTGCCTTGAAATTTTACAAGGATGACAAATACACCATTACTACTAGAACCCATACAAATAATTTTGTTTCAAGCAAATAAGACTTTTAATATAATATTTTGTGAAATTCGATCGGTAAAATAAAAAAATTAAATTCTCTTAAACTTGGAAGTGGGTTGCTGCAAAAACTGGTCATATTTCTTAGAATACCATCCATCAAGAACATCCCCCTAAATAACATTTTTTCAAAACTTCATAATTTTAAAAATTTAATTGTTTTTGCACTTTTCACCAATGCACGAGGTTATTCTTGAGTACTATTGGAAGTATACATAAAAAAAAATCAATTTGGCATCTGGCATTGGAATTGATTTTATCAACTTGTACTAACCAATAGGAATCAAGAGTTATAGATTGAGTTTGACGAATTATGAAGATGGGACATGATTTAATCTAGGTTTCAAAACTAACAACCTTTGAACACGATCAAATGATACCTGATCTTAAAGACACTATTGAGATACAAATTCTCAATCAATCAAATGATGAATTTGATGTGAAAATTTTAAAATTGAGTTATTAAAAAAAAGGGAATAACAATACCTATAAAGAAGAAAGAACAAATAAAACAAGTTCAAAATAAAAAAGTTAGTACACATAAGGTAGGGAAGCTACAATAAGTATTCGGTACAATGGGAAGGGTTACAACAAGAGGATAACACTAGGATCTTAGAATGAGAATTAAAGAGACTATATAGGACATGGGGCAAATTTAATAAGGACAACTCATATTCAAGCTATGTTTTTTTCAACTAGAGGAGAATGATGGTAGAACTTCCAAAGAAAATAACTTTTGATTTTGGTGACTGCTTCAGCTCATTCTTTTAGATTGAAAATCTTGGAGAGCTTAACATCCCCATAACTTCCTTAGCTAGTTAAATTTTATTTAGACATTTTTAGATAAATTAAACCATCTAAGATGCAAAAATTATAATTGTAATTTTTTTAAAAATGTTTAGAACTTAATATTTTAGTGATAGAGTTTGATATTGGGTTGTAATTATTTCTATAGAATCATTTTTATGTATTATTTATGTGATAAATTTAATATATATACATGCTTAAATATAACAAATTACTAAAAATAACAATTTTCTAAAACTAGTACATTTAACAATTGTCACTAAAGGTATACACGCTATGGATGCTAGCGGGAAACAGAGTTTTGAAACTTCTATGCGGGTTGCGTTTGTGGATGGACAAGGTAATCCTAAGGCGAATGTTGGTGCGGGGTGACGTCGTTGGTTGGGTTGTCGATGGTGAAGTCTGTTGGCTTCTCCTCGTCTATGCTGAACGGTGGTGTTATTGGGGCCAGTTTGTAGGCCATTGGAACGACCAATGGAGGTGGTCAGGGAAGCGCTGGCCCTATGTCTATGGTGTTTGGCGGAAGGAAAGTCATGGGAGTCATCCCTATGGCTAAAGCCAAGAATTTTGCGGGTCCCAAGCTTGGGCTTTTTGGCGGATTTATCCCAGTCAGGAATGCTATTTCAGTGAAGTTGAAAGATGAAACGGTAGAAGAAATTGAGGAGGTTGCTGTTGATCTTTCCCTTTGTGGGTGATCTTCCGGTTCAAAGGTTTTTGGCCTAACCTCCCCCAGCTGCATTCCTAGATCTCTAGCGAATGGGAGCCTTTAATTTCGGGTAAAGTTCACATTTATCCCTTAGCTAAGGGATTTTTTGCTGCAAAATTTGACAATGCTCAGGACAGAAAAGTAATCTTGTGTGAAATTTTTTTTAGCTGGGAAGATAAATATTTGTTGATGATCAAACCTTGGCATTCTGATTTCAACCCTGTTTTTGAAACTTTTAATAAATTCCCGATTTGGGTTAGATTGCCCAATCTCCCCTTTCACCTTTGGCATGATTCTCTTCTGGAGGAAGTGGGTGATGCCCTTGGTGATTTTTTGATGGTGGATGATGAATCTTCTAACATTCTTCATTCCACCTATGCTCGCATTCTGGTTGAAATAAATGTTTCAAAAGGGCTGCCTGCTGAAGTCCTTAAATCTTCTAAAGGATCTTGGGTCCAATCTTTGGATTATGAAGGGATTCCCTTCTAGTGTAGACGTTGCTTCAATACTAGACATGCTACTGCACATTGCGGATTTGAGAAAAAAACAAAAACAGCTACTTGGTGGAAAGGTGCCTCTCAACAACATTATATGGTTGAGAAGAAAGCTGATCAGAATAAGAGTTTTTCAGAGGTGGTTGCTTCTGAATCACTGGGTCTAGGGACGCCCCCTTCAGTTGTCTCAAATGGCAAGGATGCTAGGGCAACCCCTATTGAGTCTAAGACTGCCACTTCAGGTGAATGTGCTTCGACTTCCCTTTCTGGTGGTTCTTCAGAAAAGTCTTTATTTGTGCAAAGGAATCATGATGAATCTCCAAATATTCTAGCTACTAGCTTTCATCCTCATGAAAGTAGCGAGCTGGTTTGGCATGGTAAGGTAGCGCATGTGGAAGAAGGTTGGATCATAGTTAAAGGAAAAAAAGATAAATCCTCTAAACCTTCTTTCGACATGATTCTCTGCTCCCACAAGAAAAGTGTAAAATGTAAATCTTGATTGGTCTTGTTTTGGAGTTGGTCTTTTTTGCTGGATGCTTGTCTTTTTTGCAGCCTTGGTCTTTTTGTTAAAGGGTTCCGGGTCCCTTCAAAATCTGCTTTTCCCTTTATCAAAAATAATTTTCTAAAACTAGGAATTCTAGTCATGCTAAGCTAGATAGTAGAAGAGTGATAGATCACATTTAAAGTAAATAATATTATGCATATTTTTTTATTTGTTGAAAGAGAATAATAAATATTTCTAGCTATTTTTATAGAAGTATTGTTTTTGGCTTATTGATGTATTTCTAAATTTATTAAAGGGGCTTCATATATTTCTTCTTTCTCCACTCTATGAAGCCATCTTGATTACCAAGTAGGAAAACCTTAATGATGATGGTGGTGGTAATAGAGGTGTATAGGAGTGAATTTTCACGCCTTACACAAATTTCCCTTTTACACTTCCTCACCTTAGAAAACCAAATCCGAAGGTGAAAATCCACATCAGCCCGTTGCCTTTGTTCCACTTGGCGTCTGTTTTGTGCATTGATAGAGGAATAAATGTCGGGGATGCCCATGCGGTGCATAGATGTCTGTGCAATGCACTTACGTCCTTGATGGATTCCTGCATCTGAAGCCTACAGAGGCATTATACTTCCCATTGGGGTCAACTTGTAACGCCCCTCTTCGACCAACCGACCCAAATATTGGCATTTTTTTCATTCTCCCTTCAAATTCACTCTTTATTCCTTCATTTCATCCTTCTAATCACTCAAATTGATCTCTCCAAGAATTCTAGCATTCACTTCTTGCACTCTCAGCCTTCAAGCAACACTTTGCACTCCATAGCAGCAACAACAACACTCCATCAAATCTATAGAGCAAGTGTGGAACAACACCATTGCAATAGAGGCTTGAGTGCTCTTATTTTCTCCTCATTTGGCTAGTGAGCTCTTGGTGGAGGTGGTAAGTTTTTTCACTCCTCTCCTGTACGATTTGGTTGAGTAGCATAATATTGTTTTGAAGTGTTATTGTGTTCTTTACTTTCATCTTCCTTTATCATAATTTTCTCCATTATCGCTATCTTTGTTGTCTGTGGAGGTGAAAACCCCAAAATGGTGGTCTAATTGAGGTAGGCCCCTATATAGCCCACCCAACAATTTTCCTCTTTTTTATGTGCAGGTGGAAGTGTACTTGGGGCTAGCTGGCGAATAGGCTCTTTTGTGAGATCATTCTTGTCACCCTAGCTTTAAGCTACTGGCTTTATCATATTTGATTGTATATTTCTTATTTCATAGTGTTGTTTTGTTCTCATAAAAACCATTAGCTAGGTCATTAGTTTTTCTTTTAGTGGTTCACCTTGTCTTTTTAGTCCTTTGGTCATAAAAACACTAGCACACCTAATAGACGCTAGCGCACCATGTTGTCCTCCCAGAACCGCGCTTTCATCCTCAGACAAAGAGCTACCTGAGGCACAGTGTTAAATTGAAAATTGGCTTGCCTAGACCCATTCTGAGTTTTGGGTCTGCAGAGTGATTGAAGGACCTTATAGTCCTCATTATTCTCGTCCCTCATCTCCAAACACTCCTTTAAGTTGGGGTAAGTTAGGGCAACCTTTCGCTCTTGGCTCTTTGTGACTAGGGGCCTTGAACGTGGTTGGTCCCCCTCTCTTACAAGAGGGGTTTTCATTCATAGTGGTCATTTTTCTCTACAAACATAGGCATGTGCACAACATAAAGCCCTTTGGATCTTTCTAATCTAGCTCATTGTAGGTAACAAGTGCAATGAGTGTGAGCCTACATTATTGAGATGAAGTCCAAGCCAAGTATTTATCTTGACTATATAATGGGTTAAGTATCCAACAAACACTATACCTATCTCAATTTTCTATCTATATTTTTAATTATATTTGGGAAAAGTGTGAGATTCCTATTAGAGATTTGCATGCTACCTAGAGATTTATGGGAACTTGTGTTTGTGCACTACACCTACCAAAATTATTTATAACTTACCCTTTCTCATAAACTCTTAAATATTTTATAAAAAGGTGAGAAATACAAGTAGGTAATAGCAACATTAATAGTTTAAATACAAACCCTTTATAGATTGAAAGGCTACATCCACACATGATTGAGAGGCAAGAGGTGGATATTGAAATTCAAGTTAAATCTTAATAATAAATTAGGAATGTTTATGCCTAGGTGGTTGAGTGATGTCAACATTTTCATAAACACATTGCTTCATCTCATTTATATTTTATTCTATTCATTTTTTCAATATATTTAGCTTTCCTAAGGGAATTGTTTTTTATTAACAAGAAAAACAGGTTTTTTAAGGGACCCGAAACCCCACATTACAAAACACTACTACAAAAGATAATAACACATACAAACAATAGCTAATCCACATCTAACCAAAAGCAACAAAAAAAAAAAAACAAAAAGCAACAAAATAACCAACAAACGTTTTTAGATTCTTGAGGGTATCGACCACCTCCAGCTCCTAGTTATAATGTTGATTGACCAAAGTTAACAATTCCTCCTTTTCTTCTTGAAAGGTAACAATAGAGGTCACTAGTATTGCTCCAAAATTATAAATATTATAATATACACATTATCCAAGGGATTCACACTAAATGGGATTTAATGCAAGAATTTCTATACTAAAATAGCCATAGTAATTATCTTTATTTTTTAAGCATCAAACTCGCATATTTAAAGGTTTGACCTATTTCTTATTTTTTTTTTCTTTAATTCTAATAATTAAGAAAATAAGTTTTGCATTATTTTTTATTTAATTCTATTTTAAAGTATAGGAACAACAATATCAAAAGATAAGATCTTGTTAAGTTTGTTTAAAAAAAGCTCAATATCACCTACAAAAAGTTTAGAATGATAGTGGTCAAAGAAAAATGCCATCCACAAGATGTGCCCAAAGAATCCATCCTACCAAAATGAATCAACAATCTTGACACACAATTATTATTATATGTTATTAATTTTTTTTTAAATGACAGTTTTTCTTACCATAATGTTATATTCTATATTCTTTTAATATTAATTTTTTTTAACACCTATCTAATAGGAAAACATATACAAATAAATTATTCAAATTTATAGTCAAATCATGTGTAGAATTTATTTTATTTAACTTAATGTTTTTGACTAATAGGAAAAACATGTTTTGAAGGGACCCGAAACCCTTACAAGCAAAATATTGTCAAGAGAATAAAACACAACCAAATTACAACCTACCAACAACAGACTAACAACAAAAAAATAACCATATGACTATTTCATATTCTTCAAAATATTTGCCACCTCTAGTTCCTAGTTGTAGAAGTTTTGATGAAGGTTTACCAAGTCCAATAACTCATTTTTTCGTCCTTGAAGGATTTTATTTTTTCCCCCTTTTGTTGTTGAACTTGGCCCCTTTGGATCGTCTTGCACTTATTTCTTCCCTTTGTCTTTGATTGCCTACTCTTTCTTTCTACTCTTCTCAGGGGTTCATTCAATGTTCTACTCCTCTCTTAATAGAACTTTGAACTTCTTGCAAGGATCCTAATCCCATTTGCACTATTTTTTTATAGAGCAATGGCTAATATTTAAAATATTCTCCAAATTTTTATTAGTACCCTAGACTTTCTCTTCAAATTCATTCATTTGACTTTAAAAACCTATCTTTAAAGTATTAATATATTGCTCAAGACTATTGATCCTATTTTTTAACTCTCTATTCTCCTCCCTAGGCTGGTCCTGATCCTCATTAGTAATTTTCTCCTACAAACCCTAGAATTTGATATTGATTTTGTTGATTTCTAAAAAGAACCTTTTTTCTAGTTTAAATTGGTTAGTCAAATTTTCCTTGGCAAGCCCTAAGATGTCATAGATCTCTTCCTCATTGGCATGGAGATAAGTAAAGTCTTCAAATAGATGATGAAGGTTAGCAACCTCTTGCTTATCTGTCACAATGCCTTGATTTAGAGATTGGATCCCCATATCCCTTTTGTCAACCAATTTATCTTTAGCTTTACTAGACGCTTCCCCTTTGGACCTTAAAATTCATTTCCCCTTCCTCCTCCTCCCCCATTTGAGATCCCTCCAACTAGGAGATAATCTTCTTCACTTTCTTCTTAGGGGAGTTCTTCTTCCCAACACCTTTTTCTTTTCTTATGATCCTCTCCCTTAGATGGAAGAACATAGAACACTTCCATAGAGTCTTCACCCTCATCTTCCACCCTCTAGTCGTCATTCTCCTTGTCCTTAGTAGATTTTGAACTCATATTAGAATAATGAATAACCATTAGTTGTTTTTTTCTTTACCGTTTCCCCTTCCCAAGTTCGGATTCAACATAGGGATTTGAGTTTTAACATATATCATGATCAAGAGGATTAAACCCTCACGCAATTAGGTAATTTGGGATTTTTCATGTGCTCCTTAGTCATATAATCCAAATAACCTAATAGAAAATAGGGAAACGAAACCAACAACTTATGCCTAAAGTGATTTAAGAAAATGAAATGAAAACCACAAATTAAAGTGAACCTACCATCCAAGGTAATATACTACATGATAACCTTAGCCACTTCCATCTAGATGGGTTTTATGGACAACCAATCATAACTCCAAGAGCAAAGTTTCACCAGCTTCCCTTGCTCATTCCCCTTAAAAATTGGTTTAGGTCTTTATCATTAGCTTTTTTGTCTTGGAAGAACTTCCTACCCTATAATGAAAACTTAGTAATATTTGCAATACTTCCTCACTAATAAAAAATTCTCTTCCATTCACATTCAACACCTTGTTCTTCTAGCCTTTGATAAAAAAAGCTTGGAAAATCCTTAGTGATGGCCATGGAGCCTCTCCAAATAGGGAGATAGGTCCCCCTCTTCCACAATTCTCTAAACTTTTTAATTCTTGCAAACCCCATCACAAGATAAGGGATCCACATGACTTCTCTCTCCCTCCGATGGTGATAGAAATGCATCTAATGAACAAATCCCATATGCTAGTCCATAAAAATTAGTAGAAAATAAAAGATAATGAAGAAACCCTTATTACCCATACAACGTGTGAGAAGTCTAGGTCTCGTAATCCCCACATCCCATCTAATCTAAGAAATCATGTTGGCATTCATTTTATATTATTGTAGGAGCTTTGAAGGGTACAAAGGAGTATCCATTTCATTTTTTTATGATTCTCTTGTCATGCCTTCATTAACAAATATGTCCACCAGTTTATTTCCCTCATGAAAGATATGAGTAATCCTAATTTCATCAAAGGATAAATGAGAATATTTTGGGAATCAAATATGAAAGCTTTGATAGACTAGTTGTGGGTATGATCATTATTAAGACATCTTATATTGTTAAGAGAATATCCCTCCAACCAAACCTTCTTATACCCTCTATTATTGACTAGTTTTAAATCGTTATAAGCTTCTACAACTTCAACAAAGTGATTGGTTTGAATACCCAATGGAAATGCCACCACTAAAACAAACTTGTCTTCCTCATCTCTTAACACTCCCCCACTACCAGCCAGCCTAGGGTTCCCTTTGGCCGCCCCATAAAAAATCATTTTAATCCACCCCTTTTTTGGACACCTCCAAACCAAATTCTCTCTAGAATATTTCATGTTTCTAAGAGGAAAAGAGATATCAAAGTTGAGATTCCACTTCTCCAAAACTTGAGAATCATGCATAGAAATCTTAAGTTTTGGTCCTTCCAATTTATTCTCAATGACCCCATACATGAAATTCTCTTTGATCTATCTTTGGATCTTAATCAAAACACCTTCCTCCTTTAAGTGCACATATTTGAACACATGGTTATTTATTTCTTACCAGAGACCCTACACATGTAGGGCTATTAGAGACCAAAACAACATGAGTGAAGGATTAGTAGATTTGGACACAACCATTGCTCACAAAAATCAACAAAAGAGTTGGGAAAAATATTTTAATTTGGCCTTAAATAGGTCAAGAGAAGTTGCAACCAAGATGTGAAATGAATCTTCCGAATTACTTTCACATAGGGCACACCTGTTAGGAAATGCAAATCTCCTTGTACAAAGATTGTCAACAATTATAACTTTATTCTAGACCATGATCCAAAAGAAAATTTTAATCTTAAGGATAAGAGTCTAGTTCCAAAGATAGCTCCAATAGGGGGGGATTTTGTTGCTCCATCAAAAACTTAAAAGCTGAAGTACAAAAGAACAAACCATTTGAAGAAGGGTGCCAAATCAACTTATCCACTTTCAGAGAGGAAGGTCTATGAACTAGAGAAATGAAGTGCTAAATCTCACCTAGAATTGGATCAACCTCCCTCAAATTCCTCCAACACCCATCCTAAATATAATCAACAACCCAACAACCAAAAGTTTCAACATAAAAATATTTCAAAGGATGAGCCTAAGAAAGGTTCCAAAACAAGAATTTTCCACACCACACATCGTCCTAGAACTTAATCAACCTTCCATTACCTAAAATCCAATGTGTACTTTTGTGAATGATAAACCTAGTATGAAGAATATTTTTTGAAAACCAAGAACCGTCTAGAAGCTAATCAACATCCAAAATCTCCTCACTTCAAGATAGTCGACTAGGAAATTTCACCAAAAATGAGTCTCTAAATATTTTTCACCAATAGAGTGCATTATTGAATTATTTAATTTTCTTAATACCTAGACCTCCCAATTTCTTTGGTATGCACACTTGATCCAAAGCCATGAAAGGAATTTTTTTTCTTTCCTTGGTTCTTGCCCAAAGGAACCTCTTTTAAATTTGATCAAAATTATCAACAAATTTTTTTGGAACTTTAAAAAAGATCATAACATAGAATAGTAAAATCTAGAGAGTCACTTTAATATGTTAAAACTTACCAACTTGGCTAAGAAAATCTCCCTTCCATCCAACTAGTTTTAAATGGAATCTATCAAGCAAACCTAACCAAAAATAATCTAGTACCTTGTTCACACGAAGTGGAAGGTCCAAATAGGAAGAAAGAAAACTTCCCACATTACATAGAAGGATATCAACAATCTTTAACTGAAACTGATTAGTCGTATTCAAGAAAAAAATGTTGCTCTTAGGGAGGCTGATTTGTTGACCTAATGCCTTCTCATAATTGAATAGAATGGATTTTAACTTCTTGGTTTCTTTTATTGGAGCATCCCTCATAATAATTGTATCATCAACAAATTGTTGATGGGTGCAATGAGTACAAAGAGATGACAGAAAAATCCCTTTAAGAGAATCCCCATTAACCTCATCTTGAAAAAATATTCCCGTAGCTTCCACCATAATGATAAAGATAAATAGAGAGATCATATCCCCCTATCTTATCCCTCTAGAATTTTAAAAGAATTTAGAAGGAGAATAATTAGTCATCGCCAAGAAATGAGGGGAGGAGATAAGCTAGAAAATTAAATCAAAAAATTTGTTGCTAAAACCAAGACTCACAAGTGCATTGGTTAAAGTGAAAGTTAACTTGATCATAGGCTTTAAATAGGTCTAATTTTAAAAAGAAACCAAACTTCAATTCACCGATAGAGAGTGAATAATCTATTGCACAAAAATAAAAAAGTCTAAAATATGTCTTCCATGGACAAACCCATTCTATTGACTAAAGATTAACTTGAAAAGAATAAACTAAAATATGATCCAAGGACCTTAGAGAATATCTTATAAATTGAATTGCAAATGCTAATAGGATTGACATCCCCAAAGGCCTTAGCACTAGGATACTTTGGCACTAGGACAATAAAGGTTGAGTTTAATTCTTTCAACAAATTACTACTTCCAAACAATTCCTTTGTTGTGTTCACAACATCCTTTGCCACAATATCCCAAGCGGTTTGGAAGAATAAAAGAGGGAAGCCACCTAGCCTTGAAGCCTTATTCCATTCAAGCGAAAAAACCAATCTAATTTCTTCCTCAAAAGTGATACAAGTTAATTGTTTATTTTTTTCCTATGAAATAATTTTTGGGATTACCCCCATAAATTGATTTTCACTTACCTGATCATAAACTGAATCATCAACTAAAATATTAGAAAATAATTCTGAAACAACCTTATGAATATCTCCATCATCTTCTACGAGAGATCCATTAATCTAGATAGAACTAATTCTATTAGCATCCCTATGCTTAAGGGAGGAGAGATGATAAAACTTGGTATCTTGATCTCCATTTTTCAGCCAAATAACCCGTGATTTTTGTTTCCAAAATTCCTCTTCTTTTATAATGATTTCATGAAGCTGAGAATACATATCATTTTCATATTTATGAAGAGAAGATTCTATCCCATTAACTTGGATTTCTATTTAACCTCGTCCAACATTTTTTTTAACAGAGTTTAATTTGAAAAATCTTACCAAAGGAATCTTTGTTCCACTTTTGAACCATAGTCTTAACATGAGAAATTTTCTTGGATAGTTTGAATATAGCACTTCCCTCAACATTAACCTACCACCATATTCTCAAAAAAACCTTAAGATTTGGATGTCCTAACCACATACTCTCAAATCTGAAAGGAAATCTTTTCTTTTTCCCCAACTTGTTAATAGAGAAGGAAATCGGGAACTAGTTTGAGCCAACTGAGCCAAGGGTAAAAGAGCACAAGAATAACTCAAGAAAAATTCCATATAAATTAGGGAATGCTATATTTTGACCTAGATGATATCTGATTCCACCCAACGATTTGACCATGTGTAAGAGGCACCATGCAACTCTAAATCAAAAAGAGAATTCTCATGAATAAATTCCAACAAATAAGTTCTAGTGTCTAATGAAATTGTGGATCCTCCCATTTTCTCATTCTCCTTTAAAGGGGTTATGAAGTCTCCCATAAACAACCAACATTTCCTTGAACAACAAGCTTAAGAGAGTCCAACATATTCCAAAGCCTATTTCTAGCCTTTTTTAAAGTAGGAGTATAGAATTAGAGATAATCTAGGAACTATCATCCTTGAGATATAAAAACTAAGTATCGACATGATTAGCAACTGTATTTAGGGAAACTCCTCTAATATTCTTTGGGTTCCAAAAGGTACTTATACCCCTTGAAGCCCCATCCAATCTATAATCATGAAAAAAAATCTTGAACAAATGATTCTTCATTTTATCAATCTTATCACATTGCATCTCAGTCTCTTGAATTAATAAAATATCTATTTTATGATCCTAGATAATATTACTTAGGAGATGATTTTTATGAAAATGATTCAATCCCTTGATATTTCATGATATTATCTTCATTTACACTTAGGTGATGTTCTCTTAGAGCACATGTCAAAGATAGTTTTCTAACCTCCCTTAGCAATCTCCTTCTTACTTTCCTTTTCTCTTTTTTTTTTTTGAGGGGAGGGCCTACCTTGACCCCTTTTCTTCGAACCACAATCCACTTTTTTTCATATTCCTAGTAACCACTCCTTGAGAGAAAGAAGGGAAGTGAGGAGGTTTTCTCTTATTGCTTCCTTTTAGCATAATAAAGGGCTCCTCCTCAAGGCAGATCAAACCTTCTTTCAACATGGGCTCCTCTAAACCATTCTCATGAGAAGGAGAAGACCCTACCATACCTCCTCCAACCATATACCCTAACTCCTTAAGAACCGATGAAGAACCCATAATTCCTCCCCTTGACGACATAAATTTTCACTTCTCCTTTATAGATTTAGAACCTTGAGAATCCTGTTGTGCTTCAATTACCAATGTGAGGATGGACTCATTAGCTAATGATAGTAGGTTCTAAAGTATCTCCTTTTTAGGAGAGTGGAGCTTTGAGAGAAAATTATGCTGCATACCCTCATTTCCAACCATCTTAGAAACCTACAAAGGGGCCATATCCATAGGCTTTCCTTTCTTAGCCTTCCAAACCTTCTATTTGGTCTTCGAGATCTTGCTTTGGAAATTTTTAGCCTAGTGTCTGACCTTTTTACGGTGGAAGCAAGAAAATTTTAAAGTTTCAAACTCCACCATTGATTCCATTTACCTATTTTAGATCTTAAATTTACCAACTCGGGTAAATTGGCTAACTACTCCATATTCACATAGATTCTTGCAAAGACTAGGAATTTCCTGGTGATAGCCATCTCATCAATCAAAACAAGATGAGAAAAGGTGCTAGCAATGCCTTTACAAAATTATTCATCCTAGTATTCCATTGGGAGGCAAGGTAATCTTACCCAACCAAGGGCTAAGTTGAAAGCACAGTTAGAGATGTACAAACTTAGAACCCATTTCTTCAAAGCTAATGTAGAGTTACTAATAAGCCAAGGACCCTTTGATAGGATATTCCCATAGTCTTCCCTAGAAGAGAAGGAAAAAGAGAAGAACTATTTGGCCATAGCCACAATATCCACCTACCCTTTTATGTATCATTTCTTGTTTTTCCAATCTCAAACCACATTAATGTTCGATCTTGGGCCTAAGAAATTTCCAACTAACAAAAAATCCATAAGAGAAACACCTCTTTCAACAATACAATTTGAAACAGATTTATAATGAACTCACCTAATTATGAGATTGAAGAAAATTGGTGTAGAGGAGGGGGACTGGCTACTTCGAGACCCTAAGTCATGGGAGGGTCCTAAGAAACATGATGCCCTGATCTACCTCAAGCTTTGCTAAGTGATTGGAAAGGTTAAGCATTTAGGGATGAAAAAGAAGAGCAATCTGGTTGCTACTATCCTTTTGATAACCTAAATTTTTCAGGAGGTCAAACAAGCTGATTCCTAGAGTTCAATCTATAACTCAGACAACTCACTGCATGAGGATGGAAACGTAGGACACAAACTCATACATAGTGCGTTGGCATCTCAATGGGATGTTGGCGTCTGTATGAACACAGAGTGTGAAGAATAGATAAAAACACTAGGAAGAAAGCTAAAATATTGACTAAGAGGTTTTATGCTATAACAAAATGTAAAGGAAGTACAACAAGAAGAATAGTTTAACTAGTCTATCTTCAATTGACAAAGAAGGTTGAGGGAGCAATATCGAACTTCATGCAACTTGATTCTTCAAATAGATCCAACTGAGAAGTACCTACACATGAAAGAATGGAAAAATGTTGGGGCTATGTTCAGAGGATTGCCTTGGTTGGTCCCCCTCTTTGGTGTTTCCACCTCCATGGACAACCATATAGCAACGATTGTATATAAGATGATAAAAAGAGTATAGAAATGGAAATACCAAGCAATGCTCAAATGTTATAATATGTTGCAATAAAAATATGATAATGCAAAAGTGAATGCAGATGGTGGATATCACCTTCTCAACCACGTGCTCTCAAGGAAAATGGAGGAAGGAGTGAGCTTGAAAGCTTCCCAAATCTAATGCTATAGCAACAACCGAGAGAGGGAACCAAGAATGTAGTAGCTTGTAGCTTCAATGGTGGTGGTGATACTTGAAAGTGCTAAGAATGAAGTAGAGAGCAAGTGTGTAGAGTGAATTTGATCAAGAAGCTAAGTAGAATGGAAGGATAGGTAATTTGAATGAAAGGAAGCAAAAGGCCCATTTGAATTCAGTAAAGGGAGCAACAAACGTTATACTTCATGTCCAATGGAGCAGTGTAACTCCTTTACAGATTCCAAAGGCATGAATCTTGTCAGGATGGAAGCATGCCACGTGAATGTTCGTGTGCCACACTAGCATCCCAAGTAGAGATTCCTCCACCAACAAACAAATGAGTTACTAAGTGGACAAGGAAAGGTGGTGGGTGTATGGATTGCATTATCAGATTTAATTCTCTATGGTAGGGGTAATGTAAATGTGGAATTTACAAGGGGTGAAAATTCATGTCATTACATTTTTCCTCACTTTAGTGAGCATATGCATCAATAAATGCGAGGTAAAGTAGAGAAAAAGTTGAAAAGAATATACCTGAACTATCGAGGAAGCAGATTGCAATCTGACATGCTCGGACATGCAAGAGAGATGGCTCCATAGGAACTCAATCCTATGGAAATTCGAAAAAAATATCTACATGTGCTTGGTCCTACACAATTGGCTCCATGGGTGCTTGGTCCCGCACAAGGTGAAAAAAAGTTTTATAGGTGCTCAGTCCCGCAAAATGAAAGCACTTCATAGGTTCTCGGTCCTACAAAGGAGGCACCACAAATGCTCTATCTTGGGGGGTAGGAATGAAAGGATCCATAGAGTCTGATTGACCCTTACAAGTGCTTAGTCCTGCAAGGAAAGCTCGATGAGGTGCTCGATCCTCCAAGATTGATTAAAAAAGTAACTTCATAGATGCTAGGTCCTGTAAAGTAACATATTAATCCACAAAAAGAACATGTTAGATAAGCATAAGTCACGTAGATAGACAGTCATATCTCAAAACAAGCAATTGAAGGAGAAATTTTCAAAGGGGTCCCTCGAGAACCCTTGAAGATTGCAAAGGGGCCCATGCAAAGGGATGCTCCATTTGAAAAGTGATGAAATTTTTGCAAATGATACTATCATCAAGGAATCATTTTGAAAGATTCTCTTTCATCAAGGAATCCAAAAAAAGAATGGCCTCCTCTAAGGCGAATTTTTAATTCTTTTTGCTACGAATTTGATTTTCAAAAGAAAGTCTTGCTAAGGGGATCCTTATCGAAGGATGCAATTTTTGAAAAATGAAAAAAATCTTCAGCAAGGGATTCGTTAGCCACTAAATACACCTTATTGAAGATGAAAGAAGTAGGATCCCCCTTAGGATGGTGTGTGCGAACTAAAGGAGCATGTGACATCCTAAGGAAAGGAAGAAGAGATGCAGAGATGTTGTGGCCCATGATACATGACGAGATGTAGACATGGAAATGTTGTTGCACACATGAGGGACAACACATAGGCCCCACAACATCAAGAAACAAGAAAAGAAGAGAGAAAGAAAAAAACAAATATAAAGAAATCAAGAGACAGGGGGATCTGGGAATCTGGGGTCAGATAACTCATCAAAATAGGTAACATGTAGTGTAGGAGCAAAAGATCATCAATCCTACGAATTCCCAGATTTGAAGAAAGGAACATGAAGACAAATACAAAATAAAAAATTTGGTCAACATGGAAGGGAGGCCTAAATGCCCCCAACACTTTGCATCGTCCCCAATTGTCAAAAATCAAGATAGAACATATAGAAGAATGATGAAACATATAAAGGAAGTTTACGACACAATTTCACTCCTGTATCCAAACACCTACAAGGGTGACAAGGGTCCTCTAGAAACACACAAAAATAAGAATGGGAGAACACAACACACACAAAAATCTAATCTATAGATAAAGAAGAGGTACTCTCCTAGTCCTCATCAACCTTGAGGTCATCATTCTCCCAATCTAGATCATCACAAGGAGAGGGCAAGCGAGCTTGCAAGGGTGGGATAGTAAGGGGAGCACCTCCGACCCTCCTACAAAATGAGCTAAGGAAGAAGGCCCCTCAAGGTCTTCTTCACTCAACTCTTGTGAGGTAAAGTCATCGATCTTGCAAAGATCACTGACAAAGTCGGGACATCATCAACTGAGTTAAACATGCACTTGATAGGGGTGCCATGTGTTATCTAAGTAGGATATGAAGGAGGAACTTGAGATCCACCGTAAATCTCATCAAAAGAGACAATGAAAAACTTATGAGATGCCAAAATTGCCTCCTTCACTAGGATGACACAAGCCAAAGTAGAACCCTCTCCCAAAGAAGGTGATCCCTTCTTTCGACCTCCATTGGAAGCAAGGTCATTCTCCAACTTATGCTTCATCAGAGGATGCATAATCCCCATAGAGGAAGTGGAAGGTGAGGAGGAAGAGGACAAGGTCACAAGAAACACCACTATAGTGTTTAGAATGTCTATGGGTTGAGAGAATGCAAAAATGTCTAGTAGGGACATCAAAAGAGGAGGCTTTGTTGAGGAAGTGATGAAAACTTGCACCCTTTTGGGGTGAGGGTCACCAGCACTCCTAGGAGGAGCCAAAAGAAAAATTGAGGCGACAAGAACCAAAGAAGAAGGAAAAAAAGAGGGAGGCATAGCAAGAGATGTCGAAACAGGAGTTGCTAGCTCCTCTTCTTCCTTTTGCAAGGCGGCTTGCTCAACAACTAGAGCCTTCTTCTAGCACTTACGCTCATGCACAAGCCAATTTTTTCAGCTCTAGGAACTATAACTCATCACTTGAGAAGGAGCAAGAGGCTCCTATTTCACCATAGGCGTGTCCTCCACAATCGTTGCTGGTGGAAGGGTAGCCTCTTGGTCGGGAGCAAGAGTAGGAAGTGTAGGAGCAAAAACTGCAACAGGTGGAGAAGTAGACTCATGCGGCTCAGCGACGAGCCTCTTCCCATTCACCACCCGAAGGGTAGGAGTAGTAGGAGGCCGCAGAGGCTGAGACACAAGGGTAACTCCATGAGAACCCTTCCCATTACCATAGACAACGAGCCTTTGCACCCTGGGTAAGACAAGAAGTAAAAATACTTGACACTTGGCCCTCTGCCAAGAAGGCACCATCATAATTCCCATGTGAGGCATAGGAGAAGAGGCTGAAGGTGCCACAACAGTGTGAGAGGAAAAAGAAGATGAGATAGTAGAAGAAGAGGAAGGCTCTTGACTGCGAGAAGGCTTCCCCTTCCCCTTTTGAGAGGAGGAGGAGGAGGTAGTCTATTGTTGCACAATCATAGAGCCCTTAACTAAAATGGCATAAGTGGAGACAAGATAGGTCACCTTCAACACTATGCCCCCATTCTTGTATTTGAAATAGGTGCAATAAAGGAAGCTCATCCTTAGAGGAAGCAAACCAACTGGGGCAGGCCAAAAGTGATCTAGTGAGTAACCCCCATGTGACACCAAAGGTTTATATCTAGTGTTTTGCACATAGTCCTCATGAGAAAAAATTAAACACTTATGGATTACTGAAGCAACTACATTCATGGAAATTAGCCACGAGATGCTTGGTTTCACTCTAAACAAGTCTTACTTTGGGATGATATCAAAAGGAGCATCTATAGTCCTTGGCTCCTCCCAGGATTGAGAGAGTGATAGAACCAATTGGAGGGACTGAGAGTCCGTCGTGCATACATGTTGTGCTCTTTGATTCATTGCACCCATCCTTATGCAATAATTTTATCAACAGAGCCTCCTTTTTTATAATATTCACATGGTATGTGGGATCAACTAGAACACCAGTCACAATATTCCCATTGATGCGATAAGGAATGTACAGAGGAGAGGGCTCTCTATTTGTGTGCATAGGCAGGTCCTACGATGTAAAGGTTATAGTGGGCGATCCATTTGTAGGTTATGTAGGAGGAATGCAGAGATGTTTAAATGCTCATCATTCATTTCCCATGGGCATTAGGGATCTTTCTCTTGGAAAATAGGAGCTAGGTTTGGTTAAAGCTCAAGAAGCCTAGATATCATCATCATATGGATGATCTTCTCTCAGACTTTATTTCTGCAATGGTTCATCATCTTTAGAATTAGAGTATGCATGTCTCCTTCATGATTTTGTTGAAACTAGAGAATTTGTCTCGCCATCATCAGAGTCTTCTAGACTTATAGCTGCAAGAAGATCTTGGGCATTTTCTGCATCATCTTGTGCCTTATCACTCCTACAATTTGCTTCATCTTCCATGGCAATATCAGGTTCCTCCATATAAGAATCATAAGCCTTGTGGTCCTTATCCTTCTTTTTCTTCTTTTCATTCTTTTGTTTCTTCTCAAACTAACCAGCCTCATCATCGTCATCATCGTTGTCCTTATGCTTACTCTTCCATAATTCCTTCACAAGTTCAAATTGCTCCTCTTGTCGCATCACTCACCGAAGTTCTTCCTCTTGCTTTCTCCTTTCCATTTGAATCCTTCATTCTTCATCAAATTTTCATTTTGCTTCATCAACCAAGACAAGTTGGCATGCTACTTTAATTGTTTCTTTTGCTTTAAGCCTGCCATCTATTTTTAGTTCTATGTTTCCAAGCATACATAAAGCATTTGATGAGTTTTTATCCACCTTAAGTGCATCCCCAATCAATTCTAGGCTTGGTGCATTGTAGAAACAAATTCCAAGAGAAGATGATGCATACAATGATGATGGATAAGCTACCTCAAAATTTTAGTCAATCAAATATGCTTTGTCCCTTCTAAATCTATTTGACATAATTAAATGAGATCTTATCAAAAACCTCAAATGAATCATCTGTATGATCTTTTCATTTTTTGTCTTTTTTGTTTTTTATGGGAAACCTATTTTAGTCTTTATTTTAGAACATTTTTTGTGTCCTTTAATGTATTATACTTTATCTTCCTATCATATTCTAGATTAAAAAAACCTATAATTGAAAATAGATTAATTCATCTATTTTTATTTTACAGTCTCAAATAGTTTGATTAAATTATTTTGTTGTTAAACAAATCTTGTACAATGTAATGTACCCTTTTCGAAATGAATCCAATTTGAAACTCAAATGCTCATAATTCATTTACCATGGGCCTTGGGGATTTTTCTCTTGGAAAATAGGAGTATAATAATAATTCAAGAGGATCTTAATGTCATAAAAGGGGCCACTTAAGTGTTGGCACAAAGACCAGGAAATGTTTATGTTGCAAATGGGGCAGCCATTGTGCTAGCTGAAAGGGGTCAATTTGATATTGCAAAGGAAATTTTTACATAGGTACAAGAAACTACTACATGAAATATCTTTGTTCAGATGCATGATATGTGGGTAAATCTAGCACATGTTTACTTTGCACAAGGACAATTTGCACTTGTAGTGAAAGTGTTTATGTTGCAAATGGGGCAACCATTATAAAGTGTTGGCACAAAGACTAGGAAATGTTTATGTTGCAAATGAGGCAGCCATTGTGCTAGCTGAAAGGGGTCAATTTGATATTGCAAAGGAAATCTTTACATAGGTACAAGAAGCTGCTGTAGGGAACATCTTTGTTTAGTTGCCTGATGTGTGGGTTAATCTAGGACTTGTTTACTTTGCAAGGACATTTTGCGCTTGTAGTGAAAATGTATCAAAATTGTTTGAGGAAATTCTACTTTGGCATTGGCACCCAAAATTTATTATATTTAGCTCGAACACATAATGAAGGAAAACAGTGACAAGATTGTTAAAAAAACATTATTAAGAGTAGTAGATTGTAATGAGCATTTCAAACCTGTGTTTAATGTAATGAGGGTTTCAAATTACCTTTGAATTTTCTGCAGAGGGCGTCCCCAAATCCGACTTCACTATAGAGGGCCTCGACGAATTCAAATTCATTGCAACAAACTCTGAATTCCTTGCCTGCCTTTTTAGAAGTCTCCAGGTCCTCTCCAAATCTTTATCACCCATGCAAGTAGCTGCTATAACTGATTAAAGTGCCTCAATGCTAGGCTAACAAATGAAGTGAGGTTTGTAATGAATGAATGAAGTGGGGTCTACAATGAACGAATGAAGAGAGGTCTACAAGAAACGTGAATAATAGCGCCAATACATCACACACAATACATCGCACCAATAATTGGCCGAATTGTTTTTTAATTTTTTTATCTAATTTATATTTGATGACTAACTATTTAATCATTTTTATTTCTGTGACTAAATAATTTTTTAGTCAACAATCAAATTAGTTATTTATTTACTCATTTGTAGTTGAGTTGAAAAAAATGAGTAGAATTTGGTCATTTTTATTTGTTTTGACTAAAAGTTTTAGTCACCTAGTCATTTATTTGCTAAATTCTACTAGTGAACTATCGATGAAATGATTGAAACATGGTTGCTTTTTACAAGAATATCGAAGAAATAATTCATAATTTATAATATTTTTTCTTTTTGGGTGTGTTTATGTACTATCACATGGTTTATGCTATTTCTTTAACATTTTTATTTATATATTAATAATGGAAGCTACATTTAATAGTCTATGTCAAAAATAAATAGTATTTAATATTCAATATTTTTATAAGTGTTGGACCCTACTTAATTTTTGAGTCATCTCTTCTAAATATAGGTAGTTAACTAAACATAGTTAGAATGAGTTGATGGTGACAAATTTGCTACGAGCTAAGTTACAAGAGATATATCAACTTATGATTGACCATACACATTGACGAATTGACATTGGATGGGAATGTTTTTATTGCCATTTGAAAAACATGGGAAATGAGAGCATGCCTTGTTGGGTGGTATGTTCTATAACACAAGTGTTGACAAAATTTAATCAAAACTGTGATGTGTATCTTTACAAGCTCGATAAATTTCTTTGACATAAATTTCAAGATGTTAATGTAGTTCCTATTAGAAAGAAGTGGTCATCGATTGAGCTTGAAAAGAAGTATTGTGTCCCTCAATCCTTTATATGTAATCTAATATAGCTTGCAATTTTTCCAAGACTTCGTCATGTTATTAAGTAAAGACTTTCAACATTATAACTATCACCTCATTAGCCCATTTGAATTGCTTAAGTAAAAAAATATTTAGGGGCATATTAAATATTGTTGTTAAACTTATCACATGTTAGTGATGTCCATATGCATTGATTCACATAATTTTAGAATAATTTTGAAGATCAAAAAGTTATTGAGAGCTTTTGATTAACTTGAATAGTCATTAGATAAATAGTCTATTAAATTATGGTGAGGACCAAAATACTGCCACCATTAAAATGTGTAGCTAATTCCAAAATAAAAGGGAACATTAATAAGAAAGTGCTAAATGACTTTGATTCATGGACAAAAAAATATTATGTGGATTTTTGATGATTGTTCCTTCAAAGTGACCAATTTTTATATGAAAAAAGAGACCAAGTTGTTCTAGTTAGGCATCCATGAAGATGATTTTTGAAATTTGATTGAAGGGTTTATTGCATTATAGAGAGGATCTATAGGGTGCATATATGTGCAATTGCACATGCCATCTATTTAGTGTTCTAGGTGTATGGGATGTAACCATTGTGTCTAATTTTAAATGTCTACTACTAGAAGTTGTCAATGATTATGTTGGTTTCAACAATGAATTTTATCTAGCATTGATCCTTGCACTTACTCCTTTAAATGGAAATAGATTTGAGTATAGCTCTAAGAGGAGAGCCAAATAACCTATAATGTTTGACAACACATTGAGCTTGCACCAAATTCTGGGCTAGAATTATCTTTCAATTGAGCTAGAATTTGTTTGTAACATAAAATTTAATGTAAATAGGACTAAAGTAGAAGTGGTAGTTTTGTAAATTCATTCCCAAGCATGCCTCATTTATTTGAGCCATTTTAGTATTCACTATACTAAACATTAGATGGTCGAAGTCTCCCACTATCTTGAAGATTTTTATAAATCAAAGAGATGTCATTTCCATTTGTATTGGGTTAAATGAAACTTCTTGCATGTGCCTTCCTTGAATGAGGTCAAATATAAACTTCAAAAATATAACTTTTATTTATTTTTAATTAAATTAAATTAGACAAGCTCAACTTTTAAATTAATCATACTTTTATAGAAATTCGTTTATTTCTTTATTTTAATAAATTAAATTGTATATAATTAAATATTTGTATAAATATCTTAAATACATCTATCTTGAAAATTGTTAAGAGTTATTTATTTTATTTACTTAAGAATTATTTTATTTTATTCACGTAGATTATTTATTTTTATTTGAAGAACTTTTTCTATTTACTTAAGAGTTGTTTTATAATTTTTTATTAGATTAAAATTTATTTTATTTTTCTTTAAGATTATTTAAGAATTAATATTTTTATTTTACTTAAAGAACTATTTTTAGAAGTAGATTTTATGTATTTCATTAATAAAATAATAAATTACACATAAACATATAATATTTATTATACTTTTATAAAAAGTAAAACAAAATAAAACATAGAATAGTAAAAATAGTAATTATTTTTTAAAAAAAGTTGTTATGTAATTCCCTACTCTTTAATAAAATATTTCTAAATCTAAAATAAAGTAATATAACTCTTAAAGTATATAAAAATTATAGAGAAATAGATAGAATAATATTTAAAAAATTTAAATTTATATTAAAATCATATATCTAAATGATGAAGAATTAAAAATGTTTTGAAACTCTATTATTTGATAATCTTTAGTAATAATAAATTATTAATAAAATATATTTTATATTAAAAAAATTAATTTCACTATTGCTAAAAATAAATGTCATTTGTATTCTATATTTTAGAAAAGGGTGTACAAGATTAAAAAAAAAAAATTATTTAAAATTTAAGAAGAAAAATGTTAAATAAAGAAGAAAACAATTAATTAAAAAAACTGAAACTCAAAAAATTCTTTTTAACATTTAATAATTTGTTTATAAAGAATATATTTATAAAGACAATATTTTAAAAAGAATTTAAATTTATCTATTAATTCAAATATTAAAAAGCTAAGATAAATCTAACAATTTCATTTTCTTTTTGCTTTTTAAAGATTTTTTCTTGTTTAGGTCGTTGGGCTTTTCCGCACGAAGAAGTTGTGAACAAATTTGGGCAATTTGAGAGCAGTTAAAAGTGGCAAACCTTTGTTTTTATGATACGCCGCCTTCCTTTCCGCTACCTAAATAAGAAGTAAAGAAATGATTTAGTTTAATCAGCGGCCATCATGGGGAATGAAGAGGAATATTAAGTACATGCCCTAATAATAAGACATTAATGCAACGGAGTTAAAGAGCGCACGCTTGAAGTGTGACACAAGTTAAAGAGCGGACAGCGGTCACATGAAAGAGGAACAGTCGCTTAAAAGAAGGCAGTCCTCCCTTCAATAATGTGCCCATTCACGGGACGGCACATAGTTGTGGCTAATTATTTAAGCCGTTTACGGCGGCCACAGTATATTTTCCGGACGTTAAGGGCCAGCAAAAGAGTGGCAAAAAGGGTCCCACGCGGCCAACTTCCCTCGTTTGTTTCAGCTGGTTTATTTTACTTTCTGTTGGATAACTTTTGGCTGAGAAATTATTCGGCTTTCGCGGGATTTTTTCAAGAATTTGCAGCGGTACGATGGCGTTTGTATAAGACGTGAATTTATATTTGGCACGAAGGGACTTGTACTGCGCATTATCATTAGTGCTGAAATAGCAGTTAAAGGTTTTGTTGTGGCTATGGTTGAGAAATCGTCGGGACGAGGGAAGATAATAAAGGAGACGGTCAGAAAGAGCGGTGGGAAACTCGGAGAAAAACAGGGATGATTTGGTTTATGAAAAATACAGATGCATTTTACGGATTTTATGATTTTCCACTGATTTAATTAGGTTATGGTGGTTTATAAGTAAAGTTTCGGTTACAGTTAAAAGGCAGAGGCGGTGGCGGATCGAACTCGCAACATTTAATTAGGAGAGGAAAGGAGCTATTTAAAAAGAAAAGAAAATTCTTCCCGCAGTTTTTCTAGGTTTGTGTTTTGAAGATGGCAGTGCAGGCGGAGTATCCGTCTCATGTGCTGGTGTTGCCGGAAACGTCGTGCAACAGGTTCGTTTTATCGTTTTTTTTTTGGTATAGGTTTAGTAAGTAGTGCGTTTGTCTTCAATTAGTTCGGTTGCAGAATTCGCCAGGCTGTGCTGCAGAATTAAGTTCTGTTTTAGGGAAAAAGCTAGAAGCCTTCTGCTTCGCTGATTTGTATATTTATTGGAGGCTTTGTTTTTGGCCTTTTCTTTTTGCTTGAGAAGGTTAAAAATCTTTATGTTTTGTTACAGAATGAGGCATTTGAATGAAGAGGAAAGGAATTTTGTGCGCTCGGCAGCTTTTAATGTAGATTTTCCAGTCCCGGATTTCAACATGTTGCCTACTGCTGCTCCGGATGGGGTTCCTAGCCGGCCTCTGCAATCATTTCCGTGTAAGTGTTCTAAAATTCATAAAATTCCTTAAAATTTTGTTGATTAATTGAACAATTCGTGTAAACACAGAGCCTGTGAAGATTGAAAGTTGAGCATTAAATTTGAACAATGAAAATAGGAGAGCCTCCATAAAGTGAAGATTGAAAATGGAGCCAGAGCAAAAATTGTGAAATTGTGACAATTTGGGCCAATGCAAAGATAAAATCTTGTTTCTCTGTTAAATTTGTTAATTTTTTTTTGGTAAGAATTATCTGTGTAAATATCGGTCAAAATCTGGGAAAGATTTTGCTATATGTATACTACCTATGTAAATACAGAAAAGTAACATTCAAATGTACTAATTTTGTAATTACGAAACAATTTTTGCTAAACTTATTTTTATTGTCTATGCTGCATTTAACTGAAACAAATATAGTTGAATGCGTAGTTTTGCCATTTTCTTAAAAAGAGTGTTTATTTGTTTGTTCCGACTCACAAACCTTAGTTACAACGGAAAACTTTTCAAGAGGTTGAAGTTAGTACTGTTGTGTGAACGCAAATGTAAATAAGATCTAGAAAATAAAATCTGTTAAATAAAATAGTCATGCAAACAGGAGGCTTAAACAATAAATATTTTGCCAGATATATAAGTAACTGTGCATGAGGATTGTACTCAAATCAAATTATGTTTTCTATTTTGTTAGAACAAGTGTAAATTTATCCGCGTATGTACAGTCTAAAACATATGAAGTTTGAGCTGTTTGTGAAAATTCTGCAAGGAGATGGCAACAAATTGTTAAGTTTTGGTTAAATATACTATTTTTGTAAGCATAGCCGAAAAAGATTTAGATCTGGACAAAAATGTTTTGGTTTTTTCAATCAGTATGCAGCACGTATTTAGATGACTTTACTGTTTGATTTGTTATTATTCTGGTAAACTTTAGTTGTGTGTGTTAATCTATCAGCTGAATTTAATGATCTTGAATAATTTGGGGTCGTTGCGATGCAGTGGAGGGCTCTATGCATGCCATGGCAACACGCTGGCCTTCTTATGCAGCCATGCCTGAGTTAAGCCCAAGCCCGAACATGTGGATGTGTAGGAGAGATTCAGATCAGCCCCTGAATTTTCTTCATTCGGAAGGATTCAAGGCCACTTCCTTGAACTTGCAGCTGAAATCATGTGATTTTACAGGCTTGCGTCTCAGCGTTCAAGAGGACCACTCAAATGCAACTAGTAGAAAAGAATTGAACAATAATAACAATAGCATATTATGTGCAAGTAACAATCTGGCTGCTGAGATTCAACGCCAGAAGGAAGAGATGGAGCAGTTTATCAGAGCGCAGGTAAAAAATTCAATTAAAGTAAATTCAATTCTAGCTCTGAATTCTTCACTTCCCGTAAACGTTGAATCTGTAAAGCCGAGTCGAATAAGAATGTTGCTGTGTATTATGAATCTTTAAATTTCAGTCAAACGCAAAGTCAGTTAAATTGTATCTGTTCGGATCATTTTCTTTTGTGTATAAAGGAAAAACCCAACATAGTTATCTTCTTCCTTGTCAGGAAGAAGGAATGAGGCGAAGCCTGGTGGAAAGGACGGAAAAGCATTCTAAGGCGTTGCTGTGCACTGCCGCAGCAGCAGTAACACGGAAGCTACAGGAAAAGGATTTCGAGCTTCTTAATTTGAAGCGCAAGAACGTGGAGCTGGAAGAGCAAATCAGAGGTCTCGTGATCGAGTCCCAGGCATGGCAGAAGCGCGCCAAGAGCAGCGAGGCCATGGCCGCCGCCCTCAAACTGCAGATTGACCAAATAAACAAAGAAGGCAGCGGAGACAGCGAAGAGGAGGCCATGAATACCGCCATTGCCAACATCGCCTCTTCTTCCTCGTGCCAAGTAATTCCCAACAATATCAACAATAATATTTACATGGAAAACCTAGTGCTGGAGATGCAGAGCAAGTGCAGGGTTTGCAGGAGAAACGAGGTGTGCATATTGCTGTTGCCCTGCCGTCATCTATGCCTGTGTAAGCAATGTGACAGCAAGATAGACGTTTGTCCAGCCTGCTCTGCCTTGAAAACTGCAAGCGTTCAGGTTCAAATAACATAATAATTTTGATCAGACTGGCCTTTCCTTTTCTTGGAAAGCCATAAGTTTTGCTCACATTTTCATGGTAGAATATTTTTTTGTTCATTACTCGTTTTCATGCTGGTTAACACGGGGAGTCGGGAATTTGATGATTTGGATACTGCGAAAACTCACGTGCTTGGTTTAGTAGTTTAGGTGGCAATTTTTCAATGCGTTGTAAATTATTAGTGTTTGGTTCAATTTATAATTTTTTGGAGTAGGTGTCGTAAGTTTGGGGTTTGGCAATTCATACCTCGGTATGTATGTATGAGGGGACGTGTAGAGAAATATAGGGGAAAAGCAGCTTGATATTCTAGGTACTCCAACTTTTGTTTTTAAACAAATTATAATAAAATTTTTACATATCAGTTATTAAGAAAAATATTAAAATACTTTAGATTAAAGTTTAATACATAGATGAAACGGGAATATGTTTAATTATTCTTTTATAAGAAAAGTGAAATAAAATGGAACATTTTTCCTAATTATTTAGAATTTAGTACACATATGGTTCTCGTTAGTAAGTTTTGTAATGAACATGAAGAGATTTTTTTATTTTTTTTTAACTATCTTTTTAAATAGAATACATAATATTCTTACGAAGTTATAAATTGTGACATAGGTAAGTTAAAGTTTGATTATTCTAAATAATTAAGTGTTAAGGGAAAAATGAATTAAAATAGTTAAATTATTATTTTAGGAGTTTAAAAAATTAAATGTGAAAGGGTAAGAGTGTTTAGTTTTTAAGGATTAATGTTGAAGAATAAGTTTGATATAATGTGGAGTTTTATTTGTTGTGGTAAATTGAAAATATATATTATTTATAAATAACATATGTTTGTGAGATTTGATCTTGTCTATTATGGGAATGTTTTGACATGTCTATTAATTGTATTTAAATTGTGTTTAATTGTGATGTTTGTGCTTTGAGTCATCTTAGATTGACCCATTGCTTAGAGTAGCTTTATAGTTATAAAAATTTCCAAAGACTATTTATAATCTTCTATGATTTGATGCAAACCCAAGTTTATATATAGATTAATATATTAAGATAGATAAGCTAGTAGCAGTCGCGGTGTGTGTAACACATTGAATAAATTAATATATTTAGGGTTATGATTATAGTTAGCATTTAGGATTAGGGTTTATATCATGGTTAGGATTAGCAATAGGGTTAGGGTTTGGTTTAGATTTATTATTATTATTATGATTACGGTTAGGGTTTAGTGTTAAGGTTGGGTTTATGGTCATAGTTAGTGTGAGAATTATGGTTAGGGTTAGGGTTTGGATTATAATTATAACAGGTTTCGGGTTAGGAATAAGGCTTTGGTTAGTGTTAAGAGTAGGGTTGGAATTACTATTAAGGTTCATATTAGATTTATAACTAGGGGTAGGGTAAGAATTTATATTTGGTCAGGGCTATGGTTTGGGTTAGGGTTAGGGTCAAGGTTAGGATTAAGGTTAAGATTAGCATTAGGGTTAGGATTTGGTTTATGATTATGATTATGGTGAGGGTTTGGGTTTAGAATTATTATTACGGTTATAGTTAGCGTTAGGGTTTAGTGTTAAGGTTTAGTGTTATACATTGAATAAATTAATATAATCAGGGTTATGATTAGGGTTAAAATTTAGGGTTATGATTTATATCATAGTTAGGGTTAGCATTAGGGTTAAAGTTTATATCATGGTCAGGGTTAGCATTAGATTTAGGGTTAACCATTTAGGATTAGTGTTTAGCATTTAGGTTTATGATTATGGTGAGGGTTATAGTTACAGTTAGGGTTTAGTGTGAAGGTAAGTGTTAGCATTAGGTTTATGGTTAGGGTTAGAATTTTGTTCTATGGTTAGGATTATGTTTAGGTTTACATTAATGTTTGGGTTAGGGTAAGGAAATGGGTAGGATTGAGATTATTATTATGATTATGATAGAATGGTTAGGGTTAGAATTTTGTTCTATGGTTAGGATTATGTTTAGGTTTACATTAATGTTTGGGATAGGGTAAGGAAATGGGTAGGATTGAGATTATTATTATGATTATGATAGAATGATAGAATAATAGTTATGGTAGGTTTAAGTTCAAGATTAGGATTAGTGTTAATGTTAGAGTTCAAATAATGGTTAGGATTAGGGTTTACATTATGGTTAGGATTATGCTTAGAATTAGGGTTTGGGTTATAGAAACACACACACATATCTGTGACACATTTAGTATTTCATATATTTTTGAAACATTCATTCAATTAATTTTTCACATATATTTGCTTCACATCCACTTCAAGATATTATTTAATGCTACACATTTTAATCTTAACCCTAATTGAACCCTACCCTAAACCTAACCCCAATTAAGCCTTAATCTAGAATCCTAACCCTAATCTAACTTTAACCCTAATTGATCTCTAATTGAACCCTAATCCTAATTGATCCATAATCCTAACCCTATCCCTAATTCAACCCTAATCCTAATTCATCATTAACCCTAACCCTATCCCTAATTGAACCCTTACCCTAATTGTAACCATAATCTAACCCTAATCACTCTAACCCTAAATCCAAGATTTATATTAACCCTAACCTAACCTTAATAATAATCTTAACCCTACCCTCAAGCTTTATCTTAGAACCTTAATCATAACCATAACCCTAATTGAGTGATTAAACGCTAACCTAATTTGAAATAATATTCTAATACTAAACTAACCCTCATTAGTGTTAGAGTTAGGTTTAGTTTTAAGGTTATTAAATTCAATCCTAATAACCTCAAACCTAACCTATCCCTAATACTAACCCTAACACTAATAAAACGATAATTAAACCACCAACCCTAAACCTAATTAAACTATAATCATAAGCCTAACATTAACCCTAAGATTTATTGGAAAACATTAATCCTAACAGTAATCTAGCATTAACCCTAACCCTAACCCTAACACTAACCCTAACACTAATTGAATCCTAATCCCAAGCTTTATTTTAGAACCATAACCATAATTGAACCTTAACCCTAGTTAGACCTTAACCCTAATTGAATCCCAATTCAACCCTAATTAAATCTTATTTAAACCTTAGCCCATAATAAACCCCAACCTTCACCTTGATTCCATGCTTTATCATAGAACCCTAACCCTAACCTTAACACTATTTGAAACAAACACTAATTCTAATCTTAATTGAAGTGTAATACTAACCCTAACCCTAATTGAACCCTAATACTAATCAAACCAAACCCTAATTGAACCTTGATACTAATTAAACCAAACTCTAATCGAACCTTGATACTAATTGAACCCTAAATCTAATTCTCTCTAACCCTAATTGAACTCTAATTCTAATTGTGACTTTAATTCATGCCTAACTCTAATTGAATCCTAACCCTAATTCTTACACTATCTCTAACCCTAAACCTAATCCTAACACAAACCCTAACACTAATCCTAATTTTATTTCTATCTCTAACAAAAACCCTAACCCTAATCATAACCCTCTCTAACCCTAACCCTAACTCTAACCCTAATCCTAATTCTATCTCTAATCTTAACCCTAATCCTAACCCTAACTCTAACCCCAACCCCAATCCTAATCGTAATTCTATCTCTAACCCTAACCCTAACCTGAACCCTAATCCTAACCTTATTTCTAACCCTAACCCTAACCTTAATACTAACCCTAATCCTAATTCTATCTCTAACCATAACCCTAATCCCAATCCTAACCCTAAACCTAATTAATTTAATGTTGGCTCCATCATAACCTAACCCTAACCTTAACCCTAATTAAACTATCTTAAGTGTGTTTGAACACTAACCCTAATTGTGCCATAACCCTAACTCTAATTGAACTCTAGCCCTAGCTTTGAAAGACAATTTTCCCCTCACAAAACCATCAATCCTAATCATAATTATATCTCTAACCCTAACCCTAATCTTGGCCCTATCTCTAACTTAACCCCAACCAATCCTAATCCCAACCCTAATTCTATCTCTAATTGTAACCTAACCCTAATCTTCACTCTATCTCCAACCAAAACCATAACCTAAACCTAATCATAATAAAAACCTCAACCCTAAACCTAAATCTATCTCTAACCCTAACACTTACCCTAATCTTTACCCTATCTCTAACCATCACCCTAATCGTAACCCTTTTTGTAATGCTAACCCCAACCCTAATCCTAATTTTATCTTTATGCCTAACCCTGACCCTAATATTAGCACTAATCGGTACCCTAATCCTAATTCTATTTCTAGCCCTGATCCTAATTCTATCTCTAACCCTAACACTAACCCTAATCCTAACCCTATCTATAACCCTAAGCCTAAGCCTAATCATAATCATAATCCTAACATAAACACCAACCCCAATCCTAATCTTAATTATATATCTATCTCTAACCCTAACCCTAACACTAATTGCAACAATAATCCTAATTCTATTTATAACCCTAATTGTAACCCTAATTCTAATTTTAACTTTAACCTTAACCCTAATCCTTACACTATCTCTAAGCCTAAGCCTAAGCTTAACCCTAACCCTAATCTGAACATAAACCACAACCCTAGTCCTCATTCTATTTCTATCACTAACCTAAACCTGAACCCTAATCCTAACCCTATTTTTAACCCTAACCCTAACCTTAATACTCACCCTAATCCTAATTCTATCTCTAACCCAAACCCTAATCCCAATCCTAAACCTAACCCTAACTAATTTAATGTTGACTCCATCATAGCCCTAACTCTAACCTTAACCCTAATAAAACCATCTTAAGTCTATTCTGCCATAACCCTAATTCTGCCATAACCCTAACTCTAATTGAACTCTCGCCCTAACTTTGAAAGACATTGCTCCCCTCACACAAAGCTCAATCATAATCCTAAGTCTATCTCTAACCCTAACCATAACCCTAATGTTGGTTGTATCTCTAACCTAACCCCAACTAATCCTAACCCTAACCCTAATTCTATCTCTAATTGTAACCTAACCCTAATCTTCACTCTATCTCTAGCCAAAACCCTAACCCTAAGCCTAATCATAACAAAAACCTCATCCCTAAACCTAATTCTATCTCTAACCCCAACCTTTACCCTAATCTTTACCCTACTTATAATGCTAACCCCAACCCTAATCCTAATTTTATCTTTATGCCTAACCCTAACCCTAATATTATCACTAACCTGAACCCTAATTCTAATTCTATTTATAACCTTGATCCTAATTATATCTCTAACCCTAACACTAACCCTAATCCTAACCCTATCTCTAACCCTAACCCTAAGCCTAATCATAATCATAATCCTAACATAAACCCCAATCCTAATCCTAATTCTATCTCTAACCCTAACCCTAACCCTAATCCTAACACTAATTGCAACACTAATCCTAATTCTATTTCTAACCCTAATTGTAACCCTAATTCCAATTCTATCTTTAACCCTTATCCTAACCCTAATCCTTACACTATCTCTAATCCTTGCACTAACCTTAGTCCTAACCCTAATTTGAACACAAACCACAACCCTAATCCTAATTCTATTTCTATCGCTAACCCAAACCTGAACCCCAATCCTAACCCTATTTCTGACCCTAACTCTAACCCTAACCCTAACCCTAATACTAACTCTAATCCTAATTCTATCTTTAACCCTAACCCTAATCCTGATCCTATCTCTAACACTAACCCTAACCCTAACCCTAACCCTTACTCAAACCCCAACCCTAATCCTAATTATATCCTTACTCAAACCCTAACCCTAACCCTATCTCTTAGCATAATCCTAACACTAATCCTAATGCTAACCCAATCGTAATCCTTATTATATTGCTAGCCATAACCCTAACCCAAATCCTAACCCTAACTCTAATTAATCTAATGTTGGCTCCATCATAACGCCAACCCTAACCTTAACCCTAATTAAACTATCTTAAGTCTATTTGAACCCTAACCCTAATTGTGTCATAACCCTAACTCTAATTGAACTCTAGCCCTAATTTTGAACAACATTGCTTGCCTCGCCCTAGGTGAGAGAAGATTGCTTTCTATCTATTTCTTTTATATTCAAATTTTCTTATTTTCTTTCTCATTGTTATTTTTGTGGTCTTATTGTAACCTTCACTTTAATTGAAGTGGAAGTTAATTTATTGTGAACCAAATTTGATGTTTGTAGTTTCATTTTGAATGAGATAATCAATAACATACGCTAAAAGAGCTCAAATTCTAAAACATATAAGATGCATATTCATTCTAGGGATTTTGGAGTGCATCCTAAAAGAGCTCAATGTAAAAGAAACCTTTCTATTTTCTTTTTCTTTTTTGCATGCAAATCATTTCATATTCTAAAACTAAACTAACTTCTAATTTCAAGAAAATCATAAAATATTTTGGAATACAAAATCTTTTAATTTCTATCTTTTTAAAAATTGGCAAGGGAAATAAATCTCAATTTTTAGATTTTCTAGTTCAAATAATCATAATATTTTTTAAAAAATGATCTTTTAATATTAATAATATATAAAACAATTTATATAGAGATGGATGACAAAGTATGTGGGCAAATTCGAGCCAATATAGTGAGGAGAGGGCCTTAGTATTTAAAGATGCAACTATGTAATTTGAAAATGGGCATTGTATATGACATATTAAAGTGAAATAAATATTGTTGAATGCGTAGTTTTACAATTTTCTTTAAAAAGAGTGTTTATTTGTATTATGATTCACAAAGATTGAAACAAATATTGTTGAATGCATAGTTTTATCATTTTTTTTAAAAAAGAGTGTTTATTTGTATTATGATTCACAAAGCTTGTTATGATAGGTAACCTTTTCAAGATGTTAAAGTTCAAGAGACTTAAATTATAAACACATTTTTTAGATATGTATGCCATTGTACATGATTATACTCAAATCAACATGCAACATATATTTATTAAATACCATTTTAATGATTGTGAAATTTAATAAATTTATTTTTTTATTAAAATATAAATACTTTAATATATAAAATTAAATCATGTAACAATTCATAAATTATTTAAATCAAGTTTAAAAATACTAACATAACTTTGTTGATATTATTATTTTATAGAGAGAATAGATAATATTAAATCCCATCAAAAGAAAATATATTAAACATGTATGCAAAAATATGGCAGGTAAGACATGCAAACTCCTTGATATAATATCTCATAAAAAAAATAATGTGATCTCATGAAATAAAATAGAAACGATTGTGCGATCTTTGTGCTTCACCTTCAACAAAGACAAGTGTTCAAAATTGATTTTTTATGTTTTTATATAAAAGTTGATTAGTGGATGAAAGTATAACTATGTGTTTATTTTTTATTAAATTATTGGTTCTTAAAAATCAATATTTTTTAATACTTTATTAAGTATATCAAATAAATTGTTAAAATTTATAAATGATATAAATTAGTAATTTATATAATTTTTTTAATAGATTTTATTTATAATTTTTGTTTATGAATTCTATTATTTTGATTAGTTTTCAATATTTTTTAAATTTTATAGTGACTTAATATTTAGTTTTAATTATTTTTTATTTTATAGATGATTATATTGTATACGCATATTTTTGGTATTTTTTATTGAATATTTTATTTTTTAATAATTTTTAATAGATATTAACAAAAAATATACGTAAATTTTATGATAACAAATTTCTCTTTATCTATTTATGAACTTTCTTTTTTATCTAGTTTACTTCTTTTTTTACTTTTTCAATAGAAATTTTTATTTTGTGTAATGGACCTATCTTTCTTATAAAACAAATATGAAAATAATATTAAAACTATTTACTATCTATTATACTTTTTGAAAATTTAATGTTGAGGTTTATGTGGACATAAAATTTTGTCTTTGAATGATTTTATTTGACTCCCATGTGCACAACACAGTCAATTGTTGTCGTGGCCTAGGGTTAAGGGAGTCAGATTGGTCCCCTCAGATTTTGGGGTTGTCTAGTCCTTGTCTGTGTTTTGACAGTTGTCTGTTAGTTGTTCCTGTGTGTGGTCTATCCTCTTTTCCTAGTTCATTCATGTTTTGAACTAGTTTCTTTTTTGGCCCTTTGGGCTCTCTGTGTAAAGGGTACAACACCCTGTAAATGTTGCTTACTTAATAAAAAACACAATCAATTGTTTTGAAATATCAAATTATAATATGTGGATAGAAGAAAAGGTAGCCACTGAGATACCACATAAGCGGGTTTGATCAAAACACCTTTAATTGAAGACCTATAGATCAAACTCATATAATTTTGTAAAAGCAACAATGCCTTACACTACAATGATGTAGGGACTTACCCCCTCCTTTTAAAAATAACTTAAATACATCAAAAAAATGACGTAATATTCTAAATCATGATTTGATTTTTGATACTATATTTCCAAGCAATCTAATGTTTTATCACAAATTTCAATTGATGGCCTTCAAATGACAATGCCATAAATTGGATCATGCTTCACAAATAGTATATATCTTAATTGGAATCAAAATTCAACAAAATAGAGGAAACTAGACCAATTATGTTTTTAGTAGGAAAGTGAGTATTCACAACAAGAATATGAAAGAAGAACTCATCGTAGAGAAAGGTGGGTTTATTGGAAGCATATATAATACATTTGTAAATGTGATGGAGAATAGATACTATAAGAAATGACATAGGTTAAAGTAAACCAAATTTGTATCAAGCATGATCTAATAATAAAACATCTTAAACAAAGTATAATAATACCAATAAAATTCCTCATGTAGAACTTAAAGCTCAATCTATGTGCTTTGGAGATTGAGCATAAGCCTAAGATACTTGTGGATGTTCAATAGTTCAAATTGAAAATGAGATTAAAAACTATCTCTAGACTTTAAAGTTTAATGAGTTCAAGTCTAAGCAATGAGACAATGCTAGAGTAGAGTTGATTGATCATTTATGGAAGAGTTTTCTCAAAAAATTGATTATAGTTTACCTACATCAATAATTCCATGAAATACAAATCATTAAAACATGGACTATAGTTTATAGCTAAGAAAAAAATTATATATTTGAAGGTGCTTGGCAATTTTGAGTTTTTTTGTTTGTTATGTCCAAGGATAATATGCATATAATGATAGACATTTGGTGAGCTACACGAATTGTGTCTAAAACCTTACTAAATATTTTGATGCATTAATATCAAGCCATTTCCAGAATAAATAATTGCATAACAAACTCACTAGCAGTAATGGATAACACACTTAGCTTGTAGTGAATTCTAATTTGAAGAAAGTTTTGGTTGAGTTAGTGTCTATTTTTTCCATTCTTGATAATGTATGATTTTTTTAAATGTTTGAAGATGAAAAAACTAACATAAATATTTCATCACAAATTCTAGAATGGGTGATCCCACAATACTAGTTTACAATGTTTGGCCAAATTGGACACTGAACTATTTTTTTCTAACTAAATATTCACTTTCAAGCACCTATAGTGGCTAAACCATGAGGAATTTGAAGATGATGCAAACTAGTGATTTCTCACATTTTGTTTGTAGATTCTAAATATATTTTTTTCAAAATTTTTGGAATCAGATTGCACTTCTTTTTCCATATCCTTTGAAAACTAGTTTTTTTTTTTTCCTTAAACACCATTTTTAAGGAGTGATGCTCATTGTATAACACAATTTTTTTTTTCTATGAAGGATAAAATTCTAATTTTTTCGAATTTAGATTTGTAACTATGATATCTAGTGCTTCCAATTGGTTTCATAGTGTTTTATTGAATATTTTTCCTTAATCAAGTTTCAAGTCAAACCAATTACAATTCAAAATAGGCGGACTATATAAACAACTTTTTTGTATGTATCAAAATTTTTTTTTTTTGTTGGATCAAGGACTTCAATATCTAGTGCACTCATATCTTTCAAATTTTTTTTGACAATCTTCTATTTTTCCACATGTGTAGAACAAAGAGCTTGATTTTTGGTGAAAAACCTACATTCACAAGAAATAAAAAATAAATATAATAAAAAAAATTTTTAAAATTATACTTTTGGGAAGCTTATAATAAGGACTACATACTTACAATTTTTTTTAAATGAATTCATTTGATCCCCCAAAAGGTAAATCAAAAGTGGTTTTTAATTAGCATTTTGATAGGTGTAAAGGAGACTCTGTTATAGGTATGGTTTAAAACTAGCGGGGTTCTATCCAAGGGGTTTGATCTAAGGTAGTTTGATCAAACCCTATTCAATTGGAATGCTTTAAATGAAACTTTTGAAGACTTAAATCATTATATTTTCTAAAAATATGTGATTTTAGCAAAAAATAGAATCTCCCAAAAATTGTAAACCAGCTTTGTGGGATCACCTGAATATTCGACGCATAAATTATAGATGAAGAGGAGGATGAAGATTCAAAGAATGATGAGGAGGTTTAATTGCTAATACTATATTGAAAGGCATGGCTACTTTGTATAAAATATTTGATACATGGATGATCATAAATACAAAATTGATCTAGTAATGTCCAAAGGACGAGCACTTAGATCAAGTAATCTTGTTGAAACCACAAACCTAAGAACACTCTATTAAAAATAATTGTACTAGAGAAATGAAGAAGGGGATAGTGAAAGCTTTGAAAGAAGATGGGGATACCATTTCCTAGACATATTAAGGTGTTAAAGTATGAAACCTTGATAATCATATGAATGAATGATCCCAAAATAGTGTATCCCACTTGTGAGACATCTTAATTTGTGCCTAAAATCATATATTTTTTAGAAACATTAATGATATCAGCCTTAAGGGATCCATCTAAGAGGGCTTGATTAAAGGGGGTTAGATAAAAAACCGTTGGATCAAATCCTCTTAGACAAAACCCCCTAGGCTTAAATAAAACCCCAAAAAAGTCTCTATTAGCACCCCATTTTTTATGTGTCTCGTTTTTTCTTTATTTTTCTCCCATGTGCATTTGATTTCATTTACCCACTACTTATACACAATTAAAGAGATATTTAATGGTCCTTGTTTGAGTATTTTATTTTTCTAGGGATATCCTTATAATTTTAGTCTTTCTAGTTCATAAGGGTTTTCATTTATATTTTATGACTAAAACCATATTCCTTTTGAGCTATGGCCCTTTCCATATGTTGTTGATATATTCTTATATTTTAATGTTGATTTATTTTTCTAGCTGATTCACTTAAATTATATAGCTTGATATTTTTCTTACTAGTGTTTTCCTATTCATGTATTATTCTTTAAGTTATCTAGTCACATTGTAACTTTATGTCTCCATATGCATTTCATGTGTCAATTTTCTATTCAATCACGAGGGTCCTTCATATCATAGTCCTTCATATCATAGTTTTTAATTTATTTATTTTGCTAAAATCATGAGCTACCAATATCATTCCATGTGTCCTTATTGCAAAGACATGTACATGCTAGTTCATACACTATTGTGTTGTCCCCATGCTGAGTTGATGGCTTATAATTGGTCTATTAATGCTTATGTGTACGCTTCATATAGGGTGATCCCACAATATTGGTTTACAATTTTTGGCCAAATTGGACACTAAACTGATTTTTTCTAACTAAATCTTCACTTTCAAGCACCTATAGCAGCTAAACCGTGAGGAATTTGAAGATGATGCAAACTAGTGATTTGTGACATTTTGTCTGTAGATTCTAAATATATATATTTTAAAAATATTTGGAATTAGATTGCACTTCTTTTTCCATCTCCTTCGAAAACTAGTTTTTTTTAGTAAACACCATTTTTAAGGAGTGATGCTCACCGTATACAACATAACTTTTTTTCCATGAAGGATAAAATTCTATTTTTTTTGAATTTAGATTTGTAACTATGATATCTAGTGCTTCCAATTGGTTTCATAGTGTTTTATTGAATATTTTTTCCTTAATTAAGTTTCGAAGTCAAACTAATTACAATTCAGACATAGGCGGATCATATATAACATAACTTTTTTTGTATGTATTGAAATTCAATTTTTTTTGTTGGATCAAGGACATCAATATCTAGTGCACTGATATTTTTCAATTTTTTTTTTGATAATCTTCTATTTTTCCACATGTGTAGAACATAGAGCCTGATTTCTGGTGAAAAACCTATGTTTAATCAAACTAAAAAAACAAATACATAATAAAACCAAAACATATTAAAATTATATTCATTGGATAACTCATTCTGAGGACTACCATCATCCAGTTGGGTCTGTGAAGTCTCCTCCATTTTCATCCTCAACTCGAGTTTCGAAGGGAAAAATTCTAGAGTTTTTTGGTGTCAAAGGGGGAGAAGGGGGGAAAAGGGGAGTTCACTCAAACTAGAGTTCGATTGAACCCCCTTTCCACAACCCTTTCCTTTGCTTTTTTCCCAAGAAATGTGGGACCCAACATTTAATGGGTTCGCTCGAAGGGGGGTTCGGGTTCGCTTGGATCAAATGTTCGTTTGAACCCCCAAAAAGCAATTTTTTTTTCCTGAACTCAAATTGTAAATTAGTTTTGTGGGTTTACCCTATAGTAAATGTAGAATATTGGTCAATTTGTGGTAGGTGGTAGCATCTCATTACATCATCTAGCTCCTTTGCATCACAAATTTGAGTGAGGGCCTCACCTTCACTCTGACAATGCATGATGAATTTATATATTTCTTGTAGGTATGCTAATTTGCGTTCCAACTTAGCAAAATTTTATGTGGTTGAAGAAAAGTGGAACTTTTTTTGTTGTATCGTATGGATCCCTCACATTGTGGTTTCTATTTGAAGTCTTTTGTTAAAACAAAAAGATAGCGATATCACATCACGTGTCCTTAAGTTAGGTATCATACTTACTATTTCTTTTAGTGTTGTGTTTCCATTCTATTGAGTTGACAATTATGATTAGCTCATTAATGCTTATGTGTGCACTTCATAGAGTAAGCATAAAACTCTTGTTATCACACATGCCCTCTAATCACCATTTTGAGTGGACCTCACTTTCAAATGCATAATTTGTGTGAATTTTTTATTTCTCCTAATGAAATGTCAATGTGGTTCTACCTAGTGATGTTCTATTACATAACACAATTCCTTCACATCACAATTTTAAATGTGAACCCCACCTTCTCTCCCATAATGTGCAATATATTTAGCTTTATCTCTTCTAGAAGGAAATGTTGACATGGTTTTTAGATTGGTAGTATTATATGGGATGAAAATTAAGTGGTAAGAGTATTATTGCATCACAATTTTGAATATCTACTTCCATATACATGAGATGTGTGATGAAAATAAAGGTGAAAGAAGATTACATATAATGGCTTAGTTGTCAATATGTGTTGTGAGATGTTATGATAATATTGGGCCACATGTTAGTCACCCCAAAAAATGTAATTCTCCTATTGGTTGAGTGTACACCATGAATCTCTAGTGGCACTAGGTGTAAAATAAAAAGCATAAAATTGATGCCTACTTTTTTTTTTTAATTGCTCCACATGAATCAAAGCGCCATTGATGATCAAATTAAGGCCCTACAAGTTCCTGATTGGATTTTTTATTAGAACTAATCATTTTTTTTTGTTTAGAAGCAATAGTTCATCATAATGACATGTACTCATATATAATAGTGGTGAAGGGAAATATCCCATGCAACCATTAATGTATCATGGTCTTCACAACTTATATTCCAATAGATCTCACAAGAATTTTCTTGGCAATTGACACAAGAGGTTGGCTATTTGTATATATTGTATGATCTTGTAAGAAAAGTGTCACCCATATGTGGGTACTAACTTTATAATATTTTTTATATAAGGGATGGAATTTTTCATTTGAATAAGATGGAATATTGAGTGAGAAAAATAGACAAAGGGAAGAAAGGAAAAATGATGACAACAAGCCCTAGGGTCATTATCTCTAGCAAAGGGAAAGGTATTTTATATTTTGACAATTTGGGTTTGTCCAAAATGTGTAATGAACATTTGTAACTTTTGAAAAAAGAGTGTAACTAGTAGATGCAACATTGTTTAAGTGTCTCTAGGAGCATTTTGTGCATTTTTTTGACTAGTTGGTCAGCTAGAAGACTATATACAATCGTCTAAATACTTTTGCAATATATCTTCTTAAGAAAAATAAAGAAATGTACAAGTTTTTTTTTGGATTACTAATTAGACTCTTATAAATTTCTACAACTTATGTTTTTATTTATTTGTATGTATTGAGCCTAGTTTATGTGTGCATTTAAATAAATTTATTCTTTAGGTATATCTTCTTTAAGATATCCCTTTTGGTTTTAGTCATTACATGTTTTGCATGAATACTAGAATTTGTTTCCTAGCTAGGATAGACACATGTTTACATGAACTAAATATTCTCCATCATCCCAACATACCTCTAAATAAATAAATTAAAAAATCATTTAATATTGTGTTGAAATTAGTTTTGTTGCATGCCATGCTTAAATATATGTTTACAACAATATTAGGGGTGATTTTTTATCATATTTTAAACAATTGGTGTGATAGTCCATCTGATTAATCAAGTGTTAAACCAACATATAGGCATGAAGTGACAACTAATATAGGGTGTGCACTATGCAATGGGTATGGTTTGTGTCAAGGTAAATGTTTATTTTTTATAGGAATATCCTTTTCAGTGCCTTAGGGAATCCCTCTTGGTTTAACAGAGCTAGAATTGAAGGAGGTTTTACCCATCTTAACAATTAGTCTTCAATTGCTCAAGATTAATCATAAGTGTGAGGTTTTCTCTCAAAATTTTATGTACCCCTAGCATTTGGGAGGAGATTCAACTTTAGGGATTTAAAGTTTACAACTTAGGGCACCAATAGTCTCCTTCACACCTATCAAAATGTTGACAATTTTTTTTCTTCATCTTTTGGGGGATCAAATAAAGTCATTTGAGAATGTCATTTTATTAATAAGTAGTCTTTATTAAATTATTTTTATAAAATATATAACATATGTTATTTTTTTTTAATATTGTATTTTTTTTAATAATGAATTTAGGTCCATTATAAAAATAATGAAGCCTATTTAAGACACTAAGAAAAATAATAAACATTGTTAGAAAATATTAGAAAATGCATTATAATCCACATAGATGTTTTTATTTCAATGAATTTTTTAAATTATTTATTTATTTATATGATATAAGAAACACGTTAATAAATAATATAGGTCTAATATTTTTGTTAGTACTAATTCAAAAATCAATAATATATAAAATATTGAATAACACATTACCAAAAATAAATATGCATTAGAAAATGCAGTTAATGGTTTAATTCCAATATCATTAATTTTTAATTTGTAGTAAAAATTCTGTTATGGAATAATGACACTCAATAAAAAATAAAAAAATAAAAATTTGATTGAAAACAAAGTAAAAAATGATAAAAATAATTTTATAATAAAATTAAAAAAATTATAGATTGATTCTACATAGAAAATTTTATGAGCATTAATTTACATCAACCTTAAATTCTTGGTCATTTATTCTCTATAATTGACACAATTTAAAAAATACAAAAATATTGATTTTGAGTATCCCACTTAAGCTAAAAAGTGGAACACAGTATTGTGAGATCACCCAAACCCTTATGCTAAAACTTGATTCTAGTCATTTTAGATAATGATCAAGACCTATCAAAAAAATTTCAAGAGCTACTAATATTCAAGAAAGTTTAGAAGCTATTGATTGCTAAAATCATCTTCCCACTCTAACATTTCACTTAGGTTGCAAATCTATACCAACATACCAGTATAAAAAAGAATGGATAGATTAACCTATTTTTAGACTTTAGGAATCTAAACAAAGCATTTAAGAAAGATAACTACCTTTTTCCATCTTTAGTTGAAGATTTAAAAATTGTTAATGGATGATGTATCTTCTAATGAATACTTTGGATAAATCAAGTCATGTTGGAGCATAAATAAAAAATCAAAACAACATTCACCACTAAGTGGAGGACATTTGCTTATTGATGGATCTCATTTGGACTTATGAATGCAAGTCCTACTTTTAAATTATTAAAAATCCAATATAAAGTAGAGAGATAGAGACTCCAACACCAAAATAGTCACTCAATCATCTACTACATTATTATTATATTCAATATCTTTATGTAGCCATTCAACATACTAACTATCGAAACTAGTACCTAATAACAAACTAAGAACTAACATATATTAATAAATTAATAATAATATTAATTTATTATCTATTATACATTATCTATTAACTGTTAACCTATATTATGCACAATTTTCCAACACCTCCTTTAGTGCTAACATAAGAACTTTTATTCTATGTTATGACATATTGGCAATTGAACTTATTCATTATTCACATCTTTTGAATTGCTATGAGGTCCACCTATTTTATATTTTCCCTTTCATAAAAAATCTTCTTAAATGTGACTTTTCATCAATAATATATCTAATTATAATGCGACCTTTATAAAATATCCTCATTAATTCACCCTTTACCCCCCCAAAAAAAATAATGCTTTTAGATAGAGAAAATATAATTTCACAATTTAAACTTCGACACTTGACCAACCACCTATTGATTGGGAGAGAATGAAACCATATAGTCGAAAACCTTTCTTCCTCAACACTGAATTTATTCATCAAAGAATAATTAAATCCAAGGAGTACAAAGATATGCATCATAACATAGATAAGATCATAATGATATCTATTCCTAGAGGATTATTGTCGAATGTATGTCATGGGAAAATCAGTAACTCCACTATTTTTTTTGGGTAGTGAAAAATGCACTTGGGCCTTCTCTAATTGAAAGACTTATTAAAAAATAATTGAAAAAGATGAAGAAAAAAAGTCACTTGCACAATAGCATATGTTTGGACGTGTTATGGCCTACAATCATTAGGTAAAATCCTCCATGTTTCTATGGGGGATTTCCATATATCACTTGTTTCCACCTTCACCATGTTTTAGCAAAGTAGACCCTCCTTTCTTCTTCCGGTAGAATTCTAGGAGTGTAATCTATGATATACATCTTATTCCTGTAACGCCCCACCACGAAATCCTAGAGGATAACACGCTACAAAACACAAAAATAGATTTTTTTTTAAAGCACAACATACTAAGGATTGCAGAAGATACAATAACTTGTATTCTAACCTAAGTCCTCTAAGGTTCCATGACTACACTACTAGAATCCCATTAACCAAACTAACAAGAATTATGAATCATCTCATTAAACTAAATTTTATCTAATAATACAAAGTGCATTAATCCATCACATTTAAATGATCTATCAATAAGAATCATCCATATCATATTAACAATATCACAACATTCATGATCATTACAATTAACTAATATATGCAAGATACAACATTTGCATTATCCATTACAAGAGAGAGAGTTCAACAATTAATTACAACATTAAAAATAGCACAACCATGTTCCCTCAAATACATATGAGGAGAGTACATCATAAATATAATATATATCATATATACTCATTACAGTTCAATACAAGTACATTGAAAGATAGTCCACTTGAGTTGGAACAAGTGTAGAAGTCCACATCACCATGAGCAGTCACCATGAACACAATCAACAGTAAGGGGACCCAATGGAGTAAAAATCACATTCCACCCGACCATGTGGAACCCTAAAGTCCACCCCTCGTGCAAGGAGATAGCAATAAGGTCCCACAACAACAATCAAAGAGACCACAAACTGACATGACAAGGCTAAACAAAGGACAACTGACAATGCAACATCTTAACAACACATGAGATCATACATTGCTTCTAGAGGATATCACATATCAAAAGGGAGAGAACAAATAAGGGAATACTAGATTGTAGAGGGAAGAGTGTCATCGCATGGTCCTGACATGGGTTACCCTTACAGTCTCTCACTAGTCATTGGCCCCCATTTATGGTTACCCTGGCAGTCTCTCATTAGCTATCGGCCCCATAGGGTGACACATGCGGAGCCAACAATCCTTTCGTGAAGACAAGGAAGTTGACCTTTCCAACCAGGCCTTTTCACCCCATCCTTAGCCTAAACGAGCACTACAGGTATGGGTGAGGCTTCCAATTATCTTGATTAATGTGTAATCTACCCAACCCCCTAATTTATTTTAAGTTACCGCTGAGTTAAGAAACTCCCACATGGGTTACCCTAGTGCCACTTTGTGCACCGACGTCCATTGAGATCCACTCCCCCTACTAGCAGCTAGGAGACCCAAACATATCCAATAGGGAAAATCCATCATGCACAAAATGAAAACCACAAAAGTACATAATCTGAGCAAGGCTTAGACCATCTCGCTCTCAAACACAACTGTAATAACAAGTAAATGGTGCATGGCTAAGGCCCTCAACCACATATCACAAGCACAATATTACTCACTTCAAGGATCAAACATAACGATTCAACCAATAACAAAACTCCCAAGCCTCTGGAAGACTCCCAATCCCATAAACACAAAAATACTACTTTAGAGCAACAACAATAATACCCAAAAAAATTCCAATCTTAGAGTCAATCACAATGTTCCCAAACTAATAATCAACAACATTACTTTTAGAGAGACAATACTTCCCAGACAATTATTGTATTCTATAATCAACTAACTCATATTTGCAAAGAACTCAACAATCAATTTAAATTACAAGAGAAATACATCATTTAAAAGTTTATCTAATTCATCTACCCCACTAATTTTGAATTATTCTAAATGCTCGTTTATGCTATAAATCATCCCATAATCCAACAAACAACACATAATACATTTTGTAACCATTAACACATAGTGAAAATGAAATTTACTTTTATTAAATAATTGCAATAGAAATCATTGCTCCACATCAAGAAGAAATATCTAATTTCCTTATTTATAAGATCATCCAATTGAAATAAACAAACTCATGCAATATTTAAATACATGAATATATATACATATATGCACATGTATATATATATATATACATATACATATACATATATATGTATATATATTTGAAAGCAAATACATTTATAATCTTAGCCTATTGTTAACAACATCAATCAAAACCATTTATATTTGTAGAAGTAAAATCATTCCATACTCTTCTTTCCTATCACATATTTCATATACATAAACACATGTAAAACTATAACTATATGTAAATATACATTTGCATATATAAGTAAATACGATACGCCTATATAAGTATGTATCCATATATACATATACATATATTTATAAGGGCATATTCCTAATGTTGTTAAACATTATGTCAATTGCAAAAGAGCTAATTACATTTGTTTAAATGCGTGAAGATACATACATACATATATATACACATTCAACTAATCGAAAGCTTGTATTACTCATAATCCATCGAACATAACGCAAACATAATCGGTATTTTCATTAACCAAAAAGAAGCTTATCTGTAGTACCCCTTTGTTTTGCTTATGCTTCCAAGATAGTGTGTTTTTACTTTGATAGATCTTGCTTATAGTGGAGCAATGATGGATTTATTTTATGATGTGATGATACACTATTTGGATGGTGATTATTTGTGGCATGCATTATGTTAACATAGATGTTTAGTTGAGTTAATATTGATATATGCTCATTTGTTGATTATTGATGTTTTAGTTTCATTGGTCTTGATGTGATTGTATTGGTGAAGGGGATGGGATTACACTCGCTTGCGAGCACCCTATGATTCTGAGATTTCTCTTCACGGTGTGATTGTTATGATTTGTTTACATGTACGACATTCGTCTTGGTTGTAGGATTGCAAGTACAAGACATCGTCTCCACTTGGCTTCATAGGTCTGAGCGTGTCCATATCCCAACGGTATTGTTGATTGGGAGATAGTAACAGGGTTCCCTTGGAAAACCACAATCCTAGTCACAGTGTGTCGTCGGTCCATGTTCGGTATGTCGTGTCGTCATGTAGTCCATGTTGCTTTGATATTTATTTATCTTGCAAGGTTTGATTTGTGGAAAATCAATGATTAAAATGTTTAAATGTTTATTTATTTATTTTAGAATAATATTGTTAAAAGATTTTTATATTTAATTTAATTAATCAAATTTAATTTATTTAGTGAAGTAATTTAATCCCTCGTGATTAAATTTATTTTATTAAGTAAATAAATTAATTGATTAAATTTCTTGATTGAGTGAATAGATTAAATATAAATATTAGACGCTATTGTGTGAATTTAAACTTTAAATTTGCATAAGGTTAATGATATTAATTTTTGAATTTTTTTAAATTATTAAAATAGCATTAATTCTTTATAATTTTCAAAAAGAAAATATCTCAAGTTGGTTAAAAGATATTTCGGAATAGCCATGTGTGTGAGTAAAATTTATTATTCACTCTTGTTGAAAGATTATTCTCAGAGAGAATATTTGCCATAATTGTGGGAAGTAAGAAGTTACTTCACGAGAATGAAAAGACGATTTGGGCTAGGAAGTTGTTTTGGTTGAAAATAGGAAGAGGTTCTTGAGGATATTTTTGGCTCAATATTTTTGCATCTTTTTGGAAGTGGAGATTTTGGAAAAGGCTTTGGAAATTGAACTTTGAAGGCGAAGCTTTGCTCCAACCTTCATTTCTTCAAGCTTCAGGAAAATAGGTTCCTTTATTTATTTTGTTGATTTGAAAAGATTGCCTGCACAAATTCAATTATGTAGAAGCTTTGTTAAATTTTGTAAAATTGAAAGATTGTCTGTACAAGTGGATTTGATTAAAACTTCTATAGAAAAAATTGTTGAAAGCTGAACTCTGTAGAAAATTTGTTGTCAGTTGTGAATACTTTGTGCCTCTGTAAAAAACTTTATAGTGAAATCAGAGAGCCTCACAAAAAATAATTGTTAAACAATAAAAAATTTCAAAAGAAAACAATAGAAAACCTTTGTAGGTTTGCAAATGAAATCCTTTGGTTAAACTGAGAAAATTGAAACCTTTGTAAGAATTTTCTAAATATTTCCTATAGAAAATATTCTGAGAAATTGGATTGAAAATGAGATCCTCTGTTATGGAAATTGAAATCCTTTGTCAAAATTGTGAAATTAAAACCTCTGTATTATTTGATTTAATCTTCCATATATATATATATGCATGAAATTGTTTTAGTTTCCTGTAGGAATGTATTTTCAAAACATACTTGAAGAAATATTTTTGAAATAAATTATATTCAAAATCCGGAATAAATTTCGTACGGCGATTAATAGGAAATCGTAGGATTTAAATTTTTTTTTTAGTTTTTATTTATTGGGGGGGTTACTCCACAGCCGCACATAAGAGGGTACCTTGCTGTGAGAAGCGCTCCCCACATGCTTGTGGGGGAAGTGTTGCCACAGGCAGCACAACCTCCATGTGGGAGGTCGACGCAGCTAGGGCTGCGTCCCTCTGCAAATTTAATTTGTTTTAATTTTTATTTTTTTTATATAATATAAATTATAAATATATTATTTATAATGTGTATAATATATATATTATATATATATATATGTTTGTTTTTAAGAAATTATATATATTTATATATATATATATATTATATTTTATATATAATTTATAATATATAATATATATGTATGTATATATATTTAATTTTATACATATTTTGTAAAAGATGGATATTATATTTATTTAAATGAATATTATATTGTTAACTAGTGCATGTAAAGCACAAGTAGATGTTTATAGTAAAATGATTTTAATAGGAAAATTGATATTTATTATAATATGTAATTATGAATTTGTAGTAAAATAATTAGTTTTAATTCCTTTACTATTGTAAATAGAATTACATTTAAGTTGATTAATTTCATGCAATAATCCAAATATTAAATTATTTAAATGCTTGAATTGTTTTAAAGCTGTGTTCTTTTATGTTCATGTTTATGGGAAATTTGGGTTAAATAGGTTTATAAGTCTTCCAAATGTCGTTTCTTTGTGAGGGAGTTATTTTTGTGATAGTTCAACATTTTGAATTAACTTGGGTAGTGCATGTGGTTCTTATTCAGTTTGGACACCTGGTTCTATGCATGGGTTGTGTTATCTATTGCTATAAATTTGGTATTTGTTATTGGTTTGTGTGCACCTTGTCTACCCATGGTTAGTGGATTATTTCCTTATGTTGCCAGTAGGGGAGTGGCTCTTCATGGGGGTCGACACACAAAGTGGTGCTAGGGTAACTTGTGAGAGAGTTTAGTTAAATCTGTGAAAACTGAATAAATGTATTAAGGGGAAGGGTAATCTAAAACACTTAAATTTTTAATTATTCCTCGCTTATGGACTCAAGAGCTAGTTCAGACTTGGGATGAGACGAGAATTCCTGGAATGGCATGATCATTATCTTGTCTCTATGAAAGATAATCAATTCCGCATTGGATTGCATGTGGGGCCGGGTTTTGTGAGAGGTCACCAGGGTAACCCAAGATGGGGGCCAGAGCCTAGGAAGATTCACCAGGGTAACCCATGCAAATTTTTGATGACACTCCTCCTATGACAACAATTTATTGGTTTAGTTAAAGTACTTGTTTCTTTTATCCTAGAAGCAATGTAACCATTTTGTTATGTTTTGTACTTGGATAGTTTTATTTTGAGTTGCATGTGTCTAGAGTTTGTAGGTTATGTCTAGGGAACCTTTTTACTATCTCCTAGCACTGGGGTGGGACTACGAGTACCACTTGGTTGGGTGGAATGAACACCTTACACTGTTGGGTCCCCAGTTCTTGTTCATGATGGCAGGTACTTCCTGATTGGAGAGCTTGTGTGTACCAATAAATATGTACTTTCTCTTATGTATCATTTGTATCTGATGGATAATTTGTTTATGTATCACTCCTCAATTGTATTCGAGGAGAATTATTGTAACTTATATTTGTACACTTTGTATGACCTACCTCATTTGAAAATGAGTATTGTAATTGTAATATCAAATGCAATGTAAGAAATAACCATTATTGTATTTTATACCTTAAGTGATGTAGTTTAATGTTATTGAATGTATGTTCTTAAGTTTATGAGAATTAATTATATGTCATGTTTAGTTACTTTTATTAGTTATGGGATTTACATGTAGTGCATTGTCACATATCTTAGGGAAATGTATACGTTAGTGATGTTCATGTTACATGTAATAATACACTTAAAAAAAAATATTACACTTTTGTTGAGTTTGCAACATTCCTTGAGGTTACGTGGTGGGGCATTACATTATCAATTGAATATTATACTTAGCTTTACACAACAAATTCCCAAGAAGACTATGTTAAACGCATAGAGAATACTAACACAGAATGGACTCGTAATACAGGAAGGACATTGAATATTTTCAATACAACATGATATCGAAAGCCAAAAGTTTCCATTCGATTGTAAATGCAAACAAAATTTTAACACATCCTAAGATATTCAAATGCCTAACTTTCATTAAAATCTAATCTTTGCAATAGTTTATATATACTCGTGACTTCTGAATAAAAGTACTATACTAGATAAAATGGCTTAAGGTGAACACATTTGACACAAACACTGGACACACAACAAGAATATAAGGTGCAAAGCAAGTAAATTGCAGATTTTATGTCTTAAACGAAAGAATAAAGCGTCGACTGCTAGCTCATCGATAGCCATAAGGGAAGGAAGGATATGCAGTACATGATACCATAGAACGAGGCATCGAATACCATAAATACAAATACTGAGCATAAATTATTTATGAGATACCACTCATAGGGCATATTAATCAAGTGCTAACATAAGAGATACCCAATATAAAATGCCATATGAAGTTTCAAGATACACACAAAATGGATTTGACGAACCTTTCAATCACATGCAATTGTTGTGTGCAAAACTGCATGCCACAAGGGGCACATTTACACAGGTAGGTCGACGGCCTCAATAGGACCCCAATGCAAAGGATACAAAAGCTTAAAGGTTGCACCCAAATGACAAGTTGGAAAGACTTAAGAAATTTTCAAACTCGAGGAATTATATTTGATGGAGGGAGAACACAAGACTGCACACAATGGTTTATTAAGAGGTTGCGAATATTTCAAGTGCATGCATGTAGTAGGAGAGAAATGGATCATTACTTTAAATGAATTGGTTACATGATATACCCATATTGGGTTAAACAACAAAATAAACAAATCTAGGGTAGCATTCAAGGAAGAGACTTACAAAATACGCACCAATTATTTTATTGAGATAATCAAGAACCTTTCAGAAAATTTCATCTATAAATTATTTCAATGTAGGATTGAACAGAGGTGAAAATTAGAAAGCAATGAAACCTGTTAAAATCATTTAGCTGAGTTGAAGGTTGATGCTGAGCTTCTTATCCCAAGTTTGTAGTTTCTACACTCCTCCAAATCTCCACAAACACTGTAGAAATCCAATCCCCAAAACCTCCAAACTAGAAGAAAAGCCTTCCAGAACAAGAAAATTATTCATGGGAAAAGAAGCAAGATTCCTTTTCTAGAAATTAAGCAAAAGCCCCCTTTTCTTTTTTCCAAAATAACCAATTTATGTACTATTCCATAATGTCCATTACTGCATGCACTCTCTTCTTTAAATTAATTATTTTATTTCATTTTCCCCACTATCAACAACTAACACTAATTATTATTATTTTATAATTTAACCATTCCTTATAATTTGCACACAATTAAATCAACAATTAAAATATTTAATTTATTAATTTAATCTTTCATTTCAATTTTGTTTGCACAATACCAAAATTAGTATATTTATTTTAATATTTCTTTATTGAATCATAATTTTAATTTATTTAAACCAAATAAAATATTAATAACATTTTATTTTATCAATATCACAATTGTATTAAAAAACATTTATTTAAATTATCAAAATACCTTTAAACCACAATATTATTTTATTTCATTATAAAATCAATCAAAGCATTAATCAAACAAATAACTCAAATGAATTGAATACCAAACAGTACCTGATAGCAAAGCGAAATGGAAGGTAATACAACAACATCGACAAACCAACTCAAACTGACCACACAAACAAGGTGAATCATGGAGGGGCACTACAATGCCATTAAAGGTAGGAATCACGTTGAGAATTATATAGAGAATAATGTCTAGTGTGAAGAGAATATTGTCTAGCTTGAGGTTTGGATGGGAAATGCAGTGCAATTAATTGATTGTCTCCCATCAAACTTTTCATCACTATGGAAAGAAAATGATACAAACATAAACTCAGCTATAAACAAAAATTCAAACCCACTTTCAATCACTTGAAATTAGTTTAGATTTGTATTTTTTGACATGAGAAAATTATGAACAAAATGAAATGAAAATAAATGAGAAGAGTGAACAAGATGGAAAGATGATGAAAATTAAATGTAGATAGATGATGAATGCCAGTAAATTTGCATGTGCTTGAAATTATTTTAGATTTTTTTCTTTTGATATTTGATATGAGAAAATTGTGAACAAAATGAAATGAAAAATGATGAGAAGAGTGAACAAGATGGAAAGAGGATGAAAACCAAATGTAGATAGATGATGAGTGTCAATAAATTTGCATGTGATTAAATTTTAGAGAGATCCTCTTTGACACTACCAAAGAAAGGGACTCAATCCTCTTTGATCATCATTGGACCTAAAGTCAACACTCCCCTTTGCTTAAACCCTAGCATTTGGAATTCAATCCTTTCTCTGAATCTTTCAATATCATGTCACTTTGGGTTCGAATTTCAAATCTTCTAGTTCAATTTTGGATCAACTCTTCTTTTAAATCCATTGGTAACTTCTTAGGTGTCTTCTTTGCTATAGATAATTTTTTTTTTGATTTTTCAAATACCACTTTTGCTCAAATATTGGTGGAAATGGACCTCTCCAATGATTTTCCTATAGACATAATCCTTTTTGTTGCAGGAAGGTCTTGGTCTTAATTATTAGATTATGAAGGTCTCCCCTTTTGTTGCAAAATATTTTATGAAATAGGTCATGTTGCAACAACATTTCACATCAAAAGTAAAATAGTTAATCACACTTCATGGTGGAAAGATGCTCTTGCAAATTAGAAAGAGAATGTAGCATCAAAAGTGGCACCTTCCTCCACAACAAAACTTGCAAAACACTAAAAAATTTCTCCAAAAAGTCAAAAAGAGAATCCAACACCAAAAAAGGAACCTTCCTCTTCATCAAAACTTCACAAAAAGAAAGAATCTCCTCCTCAAGGCCTGAAAGTGAAATCAGTTAGTGTTCCATTGGTGGTAAAGCATCTTACAGTTCTTGACCAAACCGTGGTTCAAATGGAACACTTTATAGGCTCAGAAGATCAATGGACTATTGTACAAAAATGTAATCATAATCCTTTCAAGTTGATTCAGGATCCCATTTGTGAGGGGTAAAGTTTGCTCATTGTTCCCCACAATGCATATTATGTTTCTTTATTGCCAGTTGCTTATGCCTAGCTCTTCCTTTGTATCTACTTTAATAACTACCAGATACTGGCTATCCTAAGTTGCTATGTTTGTAATCAATCTCATAATATAATATATATAGGCATAAAGCTTTTTGCCAAAAAAAAAATTAGAGCAATTGTGCTAACCACTTTGAAGAAGGAATAATTGGATAGAAGAAAATATCGAAGTCTAGATTTAATCTAATCTAATATCATATTGAAAATACATGAAGTGGAGGACCAAAGACTCTAACACTGAAATACATGAAGTGGAAGACCGAAGACTCTATTCAACCTACTAACTACCCAAAGTACCTAAAAAATAAAAATCTATTAAGAAATAAATCTTTTAATTTGTTAATTTATTATTTACTATCAATTAACTATTGACCTGTGTTATGCACTATTTCTCAATATCAATGTGCCATAAATATAATGTTCAAATATATTATTTATAACTGTCATTATTTATATGGATAAATTGATAGTTACCTCTAAAAATATTGGAGATGATAATGACAACCTAGGAAATTGTTCACGGTGTTGTTAACATAGTATCTCTCTAAAACAAGAATATGTCTTTGGAGTAATTAAAGGTAAGCTCAGTGGAGTCAAGTTGAATAGACTTCATTTTTAAAATCCTTCTTTTTGGAAGTAAAAAGGAGTTAAAGCTATTTTCTTTGAGAATATTAACTTTATGTGCAAGTTTGTATCTAGTTTTAGAAAACTAATTTAGCCATTGAACGCTATTCTAAAAAAGATGTAAAAATTGAGTGGAACCTTGAAACATAAAAGTTCTTTTGAAAAATCACAAATACCATTTTCAACACCCTACTACTAAACAACCTTGACTAATCCTAGCTATCATTTATTGATTTTTAATCTTGAAATATTTGATTAGAAGATTACTTACCTAGAGAAAATGATAAGGTGATGAGACGCACATTGCATTTATAAGTGTCCCACTAAGAAATGCTAAAGTGCAATATTCCATAATAGGGGAGAAAACATTTACTCTACTCAAGCTAGTGAAAAATAAAACACTAAATTATGCACATATAAATTGGTAGTAAGTTCATGTTTTAATGTAGAATAAGCTTGGGTAACACGAAGTAAAATAGACATTAGTTATTCAACTGTATGATTTGGAGATTAGATTGATGATGATCATCTAAGGGTAAGGATTAAGTTAGAATCTAAATAAACAATTTTTTTTTTAAAAGGACACATGAACTTGTTTCTATATAAGAATGAAGTATTCCAAATAAACTAGACTTGCTTCTCAAACAAATTATAATTAATTTGGATTTTTTTCTATAATTAGGAGCTAGAAAAATATTTTTCTAATAAAATATTAATTGTTTTTTATAAGGAAAAATAGGTTTGAAGGGACCCCGAAACCCTTTACAAAGATGAAAAGCTACAAGAGAAACTAAGCAATTAAAACCAAAATGTTGACTAAAGATAAAACATAAGGAACCCGTCAGAAGACCAACAACAAAAAACATCAACAACCCTGTTGATCATACAAAAAGGAAAGCGTCAGCTACAGTATTTTATCCAAGCCATTTACTGAGGCCATATTCTCCTTAATGACCTCCTTGTGCATATCCACAACATCTTTAAGCTCATCCAAAGAAACAACAACTCTCTTTTTAGTCTTACTCATCCTAGGACACGACCCAACTTGCACATCTTTTTCCAACGCTGGAGCAAACTCCTCAGCTTTCTCCACCTGGTTTAAGCAGTTGATCTCAATCACTTTCTCCAAATCACCCAAGTCAAGAGGTTTACCCATCCAATTTAGGGCTTTCTCGTTTAAAACAGAGAGATCCCTAGCTGTGGTCTTCAAGGAGTTATTGCTGATATTAACCATAGTTTTTAAATCCTCTGACATATTTCCAATTCTCTCCTCAAGACTGGCAACTCTGTCCTCTAACATTTTATTGACCACCATTTCCAAAGAGGAAATCCTCTCCTCATGAGACACCCCCAGGCGATCCGCATCAACAACCAACTTATCCAACATAACATTCATAGTTTTAACTTTTCCTTTTATATCCCATTCCCTTTGATTACCATGGAGCATAGCAACACAAACATCCTACCAATTTTTCATTTGAATATTGAGCTCCTTTACCTCAGAAAACAATCACTTCACTAGAGATAGACAAATTATGCATCCCATCCTCATCCATCTTGCAAAACATATTCATATTCACATCATCCTAGTTGATAGGAGGCAAATCATTCAGCTCAATGTTATCAGGGGCATCTGGACATTCCATTTTATGCTCCTCCTCCTCTTCAATAGGGGAGTCCTCGACCTCCACCGCTTCCACCTTAATCCGCTCCTTATTAGGAAAATTAGCCAAATTAGCTAACACTTCCAACCACTCCATTTTCACAGCCCTTTCAACAGGAGAAAAAACCTAAGAATGCTTGACCGACTCCATCCCCTACACCTCCATAGGCCAGGCTCATTCAACATCTCATCCATACTAGCATTGAAATCACCACCAAGAACTTTCGAACACAAACCCTCATCTTCAAGAACCTTAATACCAAATGCAGAGGAAATTTCCACCTTCCCGAACATAGGATCCCCAATAGAGACATACTCAACATCATCATTAACAGAAAGATTCTCACCACCCTTCCCAAGAGGGCTATCCTTCACCCCACCTTCGCCAGGAGACAACGAGGGTTTGTCACTAGAACCAGGAGCCACCACAAAAACTAACTCCATCTTCCTCTTAGCCAAAACTTTTTCTTTCTTGGAGCCTTTTGATTTCCCCTTCAAAGTCTTTCTCACAGACTTAGCCATGGATTCCCACAATTCCACATCCGTCTCATAGCCCTTGCTCCACTCTTCTGAGTCACCATCCCCTTCCTCAGACCCACCTTCATCCATAGACATTTCCTCAAACTCCAAATCTTCATCCTCAGAACTACCAACCCATTCCACGGCAGAGTCCCCAATATCATAACCAGAGTTTTTAACAGCTTTCTTACCAAGAGTCTTAGGAGAGACCGAAATTAACTAAAGCTTAATATTAATTATTAATATTTATAGATATTATGATTTATAATTTTATTCTAAATAAACTAAATTTACAAATTGTATATTAAATATAGAAATATTTTTTAAAATATGGAATTAGAATAACATGTTTATATAAAAAACAATCTAGATTTTTTTTGATATTAAGAATTAGATAGAAATATAAATTTCTAAAAAAAAAGTTAATTTTCCATTTACTTTAAAATAAAATATGGCACTACCAATGTCAAATTATGCATAAATAGATGAAAAGTCATCTTTCAATGACTTTGAATTTCCATTTAGTAATAAAACTCTAATGCAAGCTTGGGTTCTCCTTGAGGATATTGATAGTTTCACATATCAAAACTATTATAGAGAGGCCAACATTGTGGTTGGTTGATTGGAATACTTAGCAATTAATCATCAGGATATCCTTTGTCAACATATTTCCTTAGATGGTGTTATGAGATTTATCAATTTGGCTACATATGATCATAAGAGGGTGGCCCCTACCATGGTTGAACTCAAATAATGATAATGTTTTAAATATGTTATGAATTTAATCTCTTCACACATTGATGGGGAAAAACATGTCCCTAATCATTGTTATAATCTCTAAATATTTTCTTGTAGGTTTGAACTATTAAGGATGACTTGCTCATGACTAGTAACCCTTCCAACTTCCATAACATATCCTTCTATGTCAACACATAGATTGTATTCTTGTAGTTTATTTTTCATTGCTCCTTGTCGATGGAATCTCATTATAGAGGTAAGATGTGTTCTTGTAACTAAGAAATAACTTTCATTAGGCCTATTGCTCCCTACATATTACAAAATAATTTCACTCTAGAGGGAAAGGATATTGTTGAGACATAAATTAGTATTTTGGGTGATTCTTTTATGGATGGATATGGATTTGAAGGGGTGAGCTCAAATGTTGTGAGTCACTTTGTGTATCACCTATAAATTAATCTTAGAGACATGGCCTTAATGAATATTCTTATTAAGGTGATGAGACACCCATTGTGTTTATAAGTGTCCCACTAAGAAATGTTAAAGTGCAATATTCAATAATAAGGGGGAAATCATTTACACTACTCAAGATAGTGAAAAAATAAGACACTAAATTATGCATGTAGCAATTGGTATTATGTTCATGTTTTAATGTAGAATAAGCTTGGGTAACACCAAGTAAAATGGACATTAGTTATTAACCTGTATGATTTGGAGATTAGATTGATGGCGATCATCCAAGGGTAAGGATTAACTTAGAAGCTGAAATAAGCAATTTTAAATAATTTCGACTCATGAACTTGTTTCTATGTAAGAATGAAGTGTTCCAAATAAACTAGACTTGCTTCTTAACCAAATTCTAATTAATTTGGATCTTTTTTTTATAATTAGGGGTTAGAACAATATTTTTTTAATAAAAATATTAACTATTAATATTTTATGATCTATAATTTTTATTTTAAATGAACTAAAGTTACAACTTGTATACTAAATATAGACACATTTTTTAAATATGGAATTAGAATAACATATTTATATAAAAAACAATCTAGATTTTTTATTGGTATTAAGAATTAATTTACATAGAAATATAAATTTCTAAAAAAGAAAGTTAATTTTCCATTTACTTTAATAAAATATGGTACTACCAATTGATGAGTTTGGTTATTAACATCTTTTTATTGCTTTTTATATACTTTTAAGACACTCTACTTATGTTTTTGAAGTATCTCTCAGACAATATCTCCATAGTATGTTATCCTATTATGCATACCTTGCCACCTTGAACCCATTTCGTGAAAATGAAATATGGTGAATTATTCGTATAATTGCATGGATTAAATATGAATATATATGTATGTGAATGGATGCTATGATTTGATTATGGTAGTTAGCTATATATATGTGTTGGATGGGCTAAACTCTTTTACAGCTTAACACACGGTGGCAAGGAAGGAGCATTTATGGCAAGTACCAAGTTGCAAAGCAGGGGATTAATGAGTTCGAGCTAATCAAGTGAAGGGAACTATGGAGTTGAATGTGGTCATTATAGAAGAATAAATGTTGGAAGATGTATGTTCTTAAATATTGGACAGTTATCCATGTGTTTCACATGCAAGTTGTCTTTATCTAAATAGGTCTCTTTTTCCAGTTGGTTAGAAGAATAAGTCAAAATTATTTTACCTCCTCGTATCTAGGAGTGAGATTTATGATTGTTGTTAGTTAGTTGGCAGTTTGAATAAGACTCTCCCCATTTTGTATAAAGTCGGGTGATGAGCTCATAGATTAGTTAGTTGATTTTGTTACAGACTTTCAACAGTTAGTAGTTTTTCAGCTGATCAAGGATATGTTGTTATAATGAAGTTATGGAATAAAATCTGAAGAAAGATTATGTCTAATATATGGTGTTGTATAATGAATGGCGTTGTATGACTTATGGATGTATGAGAATATGAATTAGATCTAGTTTTTAGTTAAGTGAAGCAATCTTCTGAGTTGACCACTCAGGTATTGTTCATCACTTCATTTACATTTCAATTATTTATATGCTTTCATTAATTCTATTTTATTTATCTTATACGTGCATTGCAAGTAAATAGTTTATGGATAAGTTAGAAGTTGTGTTTGTTCATGAACAGAGATAGAAAATAGTTCTATGGAGATTAGGATTAATTGTCTTATCATTTTAAATAGTTTCAGATTGATTTTGCATTCGTAGATTTTTAGCAAACACCTACAACTTATGTTGCAGGTACCCGTAGCCACTAGGTTCTATAATTGCTTTCACTATTTTTACAGTTATGTTAATTCTAGCAAGTAGAATAGTTTGAATAAGTTAGAGTAAAGTAATTTAGGTCAATACAAGCCTATGAGGACACATATAGTGGAGTGCCATCATAAGTTTACACACCCTTGTCGATAATTTAATGTAGGCCTGCAATGTCAAGAGGACTGCTCAATTTGATACATCCCTGAATTGTGTAAAATTTACCAAGTCCATAACACATTAGTTTTCCTCTACATTTTTGGCACCATTGTCGAGGATGGTGCTATCTTCATAGACCTATTTTTTACAAGATTTCAGAGTTAAATGTCTATAGTTAAAATTTCTCATTATGCATTAGGACTGGTAGATTTCATCTTCAAAACCTGGAGTTATACTAATATTGTGCAGGGTTGTTACCATACAAAGATAAATATACCATATGTAGAGGCACAAAGATAACCAAGGAAGATTCCTCCCTTTAGACACCCAAGATAGAGAAGATACTGGTGGTTTTGTTGAGTATACTGCAGAGATTGTTGAAAGGGGAGACACTTCCTTTCCATCTTGATCATCTTCATCATCATCATCATCTTCCACAACAACTGAAGGAACCTTCTAAATAATGTGGGACGCACCACTAGATGATCCAGAACATGGAACCTTTGATTTCCCTATTACTGATCAAGCCAGAGCCACTGTGTTGAAAAACATTCCACCATTAGCATTATCGGTATTTTATGGCTTGGTAACAGAGGACCTAGATAATTTCCTCTTTGAGTTTGATGTTTTGTGTAGAAGTTATGATTACACTACTGATGCACACCGACTTAAGCTCTTTCTGGCTACTCTGAAGGATTCTGCTCTTAGATGGTTTATGGGTCTTGGCAGAGATGTTGTCCCAGACTAGGAGACTATGAAGACAAAGTTCTTGGAGAAGTACAAGGACTATTGTAGAGGATTAGATCAAAGAAGAGATGAAATTTTCTCAATGACTCAAAAGGAGGATGAGCCACTAGAAGATTATATTGAAAGGTTTCAGTTTTCCTTGAAGAAGAACCCCCAACATAAATTGTCAGAGGAATCCCTTAAGTTGGTATTTTTAAGGGGATTAATGAAGATAGTATGGATTCTCTCAACCTTATTGGGGGAGGGGATATTTCCAAAGGACCATTTGAAGAAATTTTGAAAGTTTATAGTAATTATTACATGACTCTTTCCAGAAAACCACAAGGGGAGAGGTCATCTAGCAACACAGTTGGACACCCTCCATATCAAAAAGAAGCAGGAGGAAGCAGAAGCAATGCTCACTGAGTACTATCCAAGCTGTAGGCAGAAGTAAGCCAATTGCAAGTGCAAAAGAGTGGCTAGTATCCAACAAGAAAGGGTTGAAAAACCAGATTTCGAGGCAATGGAAGGTAATGATGGAAAAAATTTCTACATAGCACAAAGGATGCCTTGGAAACAAAGACAAGGTATGCCACAAGACCCCCTTTCTTTTAATCCATCTTTCCCTTCTATAAATCAAAACTTTCCTGCTTGGAATACCCAACCCTGGCAAGCAAATTAAAACCAGTGGCAAAATTCTCAACCATGGCCACAAGCCTAGTCAAATTGGAACCACCAACCAAATACACGACTGCAACAAATTTTTTAGGGTTCCAACTACAATCCACAATGGCCAACCCAGCAGACTCAATGGTAGGCTCAGTGGCAGAAAGGCCAACAATGGCAATAAAATATGAATTACCAGCAGCCTATGCTACCTCTTCCTCCACCTCAGCAACAAGCTCTAATGCCTCCATCAAATCCTCATTCTCAGCCATCTAAACCATCTCAAATACCTGCTCAACATGCACCTAACCCTAACACTAAGCTTGTTCAACAGGCTTATACTAACGAAGTTGCCCAATATCCCACATATGGGGTAGAGGTGAGTGAACTTCATCTTAGATCAGGGAAGCATCTTGCAGGACCTTCATCTCTTAAAATTAATAAAGTAGAAGATGAAGAACCTACGAAGGAAGCCTCACATAACCCACCTTTGGAATCCCAGTCTAATCAAGGGCTCCAACTCACATCACATCTGAAGCCTCCATTCCCTAAACGATTGGCTATCTAGCAACAACATACACAGGCTGAAACAAACCTTTTAGGCCACTTGAAATATGTTAGGATTAAAATCCCTTTAATCCAAGCTATTAAAGATATTCCCATTTATACTAAGATTGTTAGGGATCTTTTCCTTAAGAAACCAGGAAGGAAGAGAAAGGGCCCACAAAAATTTCATGGTTTGGGTAATCTTGCATACATCATGTTGGGAAATATTATAGTCCCTAAGTATACTAACCCTGGTAGTCCAGTTGTGGATGTTAAGATCAATGGGACTCTTATTAAGAATACTTTGATAGACTTGGGTGTTGCAATTAATGTGATGACCAAAGATACCATGCAACTACTACAGTTAGCCAATCTTAGGCCTACTCAGACAGTTTTTCAATTAGTTGATAGGTCTACAGTTAAGCCTAAAGGAGTTATTGAAGACCTGATCATTGCATTAGATTCCTGGGATTACCCTGTTGACTTTATAGTTCTTCAGCCCAAAGTTAATCTTGTTGGTTATCCATTGATCTTAGTACGACCTTTGTTAGCCATAGCCGATGCCTTCATAGGCCGTAGATTAGGAAAAATGATCATATTCAATGGATTTATAACCAAGAATCTAGTACTTTATCCACTAGCACAACCACTTCAAGACCTTGAGCAGACCTGGTGCAGGAGCACCTAGGAAGCATTAGGTGGCACTAGGCAAATTTGTGAGCCTAGGATGAAATTTTGTGGTTTTAATGCTTTAAGGTCATGTTGACCATTTAGTTTTGAGTTACAGGTGTTAGAACATGTTAGGAGGAAGGTTGATCAGTAGCTCATGGTAGAATGAATGAGTTTAGCAACTTGTTTCCACTAGGACTCACTAGGAATTGGAAATAAAGCCCAAAATGTTGCATTTGTGCAATTTTGGCCTAATGTGGTGGTTATGTCCGAAACAGTAACCACTTTATGAATCTTTAAAAGGTGTGCCTCGACCAGGTCAAGTTGTTGGAAAAACTTTGTATCATCTGGAGATTGCTGTTCATATGGAAAAACAATGAAACTCTTGTAATTTTCTAGTTTCTAGCTCTTATTAGTGTGTTAATGGAGGGTTCCAGGTACTGAGCAGTGTGTGGCACGTGAAGTAATTATATTCAAGCTTTGTGTGGTCAGTAGTTAAGTTATCTCATTGTTTCCTAGTTTTGTTCTTAGTTAGTTTTGTTTCTTTCCTTTGCTGATCAGTCCGACAAACTGTCAACCATGGAGACTTAGACCTCTATCTTCCACTATACCTGATGTATAGTCTGTGGGGATTGAGGCTAAGCTCCATGCCTATAAATAGACTAGGTCTAGGAGTCTTCAGGGGTTGAGTGATCATGAGGAAAGTCTCTTCCTAGGCGAGCTTGGCAATGCCCGGCTAGGAAAGACAGTGAAAAACAAGCACTAAAGTTGTAGGGGTGTCAATCCCCTGGAAAACCAAGGTGTGTGGCGGATGAAGGAGGTCTTGCAGAGGCTTGGAAAGAAGGATGGAGCCCTGACAGACCGCATGGAGGAAGAATCAACTGACTGCTCTCAAACAAAAGGTTAGAAATTGGCTTAAAACAAGCCTAAAAGTACTAAGTTCGTGGCTAGGGCAGTGTACGGACAATACAAGCTCCAAACCTTGAAAATATTCAAGGTGTGGGCATAGGAAACACAAACCCCAAGAAAATATCCTAGGTCATTTAGAGGTTTTTGGAGTGGTTTCCACTTTTCTCGGGTTTGGAGACCTAATTGGGGCTCAAGGGCTAGTAGCCTTTTTAACCCTAGAAGAGGGTTTGGTGAGAGCGATGGAGAATTGGAGATTGGTGGATGATCAAGAACCCTAGGGGGATGGTCTTGAAGCCATGGGAGACATCACACACCCCTGCATCGAATTAGTGAAGGTTGGAGGTTTAGCTAGCCTTTAGGAAGATTAAGGGCTAAGGAGAGAATGGTAGAGAGAGCACCAAGATTGGCTTGGTTAGGGAAATGGAGATGATAGAAGGGTTGGCCAGGAGAACCAGGGGTGCCTAACAAGCATTAGGGCCTATAGGTTAAGGTGGCGGAGAGTGACACCAAAGGGGTTCGCCAAGGTGAGACCCAGAGCATGGAACAGTGAGTGTTCCATCCAACCCTACCCTATCAGATTGGTATCAGAGCAAGAAAAAGATTTGGGATAGAATAATATATGTCAGAGGTTGAGTCTAGTGATTCTACCATCATGGTGACAAATGCAGAGTTGGCCAAGATGGTCGAAGGACAAGAGGAAGACAATAGTCTATTGAGGGAAAGAATAGACCAATTGGAGCAAGCATTGAATGAAGCGCAGTTTGAAGGAAGGGTACCAAAGAAATAAGAGGTTGCAGAGGTAGATAAGATCCCTGAACCTGACCCTATTTTGAAAGAAGAGCCTTTCTTGAAGGCATTGAAGGCTTTGAGTGGAAAAGCACTTGAAGGCATACCACTATTTAGTGGAAAAATGGAAGCTGATCTAGTCATGGATTGGATAGAGGGAATGGAAAACCATTTTGAATGTGATGGAGTCACTGAGGCACAAAAGGTAAAGGTGGCCAAATCAAGATTAAGAGGTTCTGCCTTGACATGGGGGAAGTTCATTCAGACAGAGAGGGAAAAGGAAGGCAAACAACCTATTTCAATTTGGAAAGGAATGGTTGCCAAAGTGAGAGAAGCATACATGCCAGATGATTATGAGATTTAGTTACACAAGAAGAGACAAATCCTAAGGCAAAAAGACCAAGATGTGAATACCTACACAGAGGAGTTCCAAAAAATTTGTATGAGGTCTAATGTTTCAGAAGATGAAAGTCTCAAGGTGGCTAGGTATCTTAATGGCTTGAAATGGAACATTCAAGAGGAGATGGCTCTTTTAAGTCCTAAGACAGTACATCAATGTTACCAATTGGCTATCAAGATTGATGAAAGAAACAAGAGGAAGCAAGACCAGGCTTCTAAGGGCAGAGGCAAAGGAAAAGATCAAAGAGATCAAAGAGGACAACGAGGTGGCTACCAAGGTAGAGGGAATGACCAAAGAAACCAAGGAGAGTTTAAATCCATAGATCATGGCAATGAAACACCTTCTAGAGGAGGGAATAACATAGGTAGAGGTTCTCAAGGAGGATCCACTAGAGGAAGACGAGCAGGCAAAAGCAATTCATACTTTGCAAACATGAAATGCTACCATTGTGGTCAAGTTGGACATCCAGCTTATAGGTGCCCGGAGAAAGCATCTTCATCAAGCAATGAGAAGAGAGTGGCTCATGCACAAGAGGAAACCATGAGTCCCAAGTCATCTAAGGTCAGTCACATTGAATCTAAGATGGGAGAGAATCTGATGTTTAGAAGAGTTTTGATCAGACAACTGGTCAAGGAAGAACCAAAACAAAGGAGAGCTCTATTTAGAGTAAGGTGCAAGATACTTGGTAAAGTGTGCAAGGTCATAGTAGATTAAGGTTCAATAGACAATATTATCTTAGAGGAGGCAGTAATGAAACTGAAATTGGAGAAGGTACCCCACACTAACCCCTACAAGGTCACATGGCTAAACAAAGGGCAAAGTGTTTTAGTGAATGAGCAAGTAACGATGGAGTTTTCTATTGGAGGGTACAAGGACAAGTTAGTTTGTGATGTGTTACCCATGGATGCATGCCATATTCTATTGGGAAGACCATGGTAGTATGACAGAGGTGCCATCTATGATGGAAAGGAAAATACTATCTCATTCAAGAAGGATGGAAAGACATTTTAGTTGCAGTCACTGTCAGATGAGAAAGAAGGACAGTCAAAGACCCCTAGTGTCTTATTGAACAGTGGAAAAGAGTTTATTAACAACCTACATCAAGGAGGTGAAGGATATGTGGTCATGATGCAAACCAAAGAGGAAGGAAAGACTGAGAAAACAGTCATACCAGAAGCAGTCCATAATTTACTTGTGAAGTATAAGGACATAGTTAGTGATGGTACACCTGCAACTTTACCTCCAAAGAGAGCTATTAGTCATCAGATTGACTTTATACCAAGGGATTCATTACCAAACAAAGCAGCCTATAAGCTTACACCAGATCAAAACCTAGAGGTGGCTAGACAAGTGTAGGAGTTATTGGATCAAGGATTGATTCAAAAGAGCATCAGCCCATGTGTAGTACCGGTAGTTTTGGCAACCAAGAAGGGAGGTAAATGGAGATTATGCACTGATTCTAGAGCAATAAATAGGATCACCATTAGGTATAGGTTCCCTATTCCTAGAATTGAAGACTTAATGGATTGTCTTGGAGGAGCTAAATACTACACAAAGTTGGATCTCAAGAGTGGATACCATCAGATTAGAATTAAGGATGGTGATGAGTGGAAGACAACATTTAAGACAAATGATGTGTTATATGAATGGAGAGTGATGCCATTTGGTCTCTCCAATGCCCCTAGCACATTCATGAGGCTCATGAACAAAGTTCTCAAAGACTTCACAGGGGTATTTGTGGTGGTATACCTTGATGACATCCTCATATTCATCAAGACAACAAAAGAGCATTTAAAACATGTGGAGTTGGTCCTTAGAAGATTGAAAGAAGAGAAGTTAGCCATCAATCTAGAGAAATGTGAGTTCTTCAAACATGAGCTTGTGTATTTGGGGTTTGTAGTATCCAGAGGATCATTGAAGATGGATCCAAGCAAGGTGGAAGCCATCCTAAACTGGCCTACACCAACCACAGGGACTGAGGTAAGAAGTTTCCATGGTTTGGCTCAATTTTATAGAAAATTCATAAGGAACTTTAGTGGTATCTATGCACCGATCCTAGATACAATCAAAGGTGGTCTGAAAACCAAGTTTAAGTGGACACAAGAAGCTGAGAAAGGGTTTGAGAAACTGAAACAAGAGGTGGTAACTCAACCTATTCTCTTATTACCTAGTTTTGACAAATTATTCACTGTTGAATGTGATGCAAGTGGAGTGGCAGTAGGAGTGCTAAGTCAAAAGGGTAGGCCTATAGCCTTCTTTAGTGAGAAATTCAATGAAGCAAAAAATAAGTATTCAACCTATGACTTAGAACTTTATGCTTTGGTTTAGTCACTTAGGAAGTGGAGGCATTACCTTCTACCCAAGGAGTTTGTAGTCTTTACTGACAATCGAGCACTTAGCTATATCAACACTCAAGAGAAGTTGAGTAATAGGAATTTGAAATGGATGGAATACATCGAAGCTTTTACTTTTACCATTAAGCATAAGAAGGGATAGTTGAACAAGGTGGTAGATGCACTAAGCAGGAGATTGTTGACAGTGCAAGAGATACAGATCAAGAACATTGGCATAGAGATTTTCAAGGATCTCTATGGGGAAGATGAAGACTTTTCAGAGGTCTACAAGGTATGTTTAGACTTTGAGAATCATTTTCATAGCCAATACTCTAAGTATACTTTGCAAATTGGTTTTTTGTTCAAAGGAAATTAGTTGTGTGTTCCAAGAGGATCAATGAGAGAAAACCTCATTCAAGAGAAGCATAATGGCAGTCTTAGTGGACATTTTGGCATCAACAAGACATTGGAACTAGTGCATAGGTTCTACTATTGGCCTAAGTTGGCAAGAGATGTTAGAAAGTATGTGGAACAATGTGTTGTGTGTATGAAAGATAAGGGAGGAGCTAGTAATGATGGTCTATATCAACCCCTACCCATTCCTAACAGACCATGGGAGTGTGTAAGCATGGATTTTGTGGTAGGCCTTCCTAAGACCAAGACTGGTTTTGACAGTGTCTATGTAGTAGTGGACAGATTTAGCAAAATGAGTCATTTTATCCCTTGCAAAACTACTCATGATGCTAGTTACATAGCTCATCTCTTCTTCAAGGAAGTTGTAAGGATCCATGGATTTCCTTTGAGCATTGTTTCAGACAGGGATGTGAAGTTCATGAGTCACTTTTGGAAGACTCTATGGTGTAGATTGGGTACCAACCTATCATTTGGATCAGCTTACCATCCTCAGACCGATGGTTAAACAAAGGTGGTTAACAGGGTGCTAGGTAACCTTCTAAGGTGCCTAACTAAGGAGTATGGACAAACATGGGATATGGTTATCTCACAAGCTAAGTATGCTTACAACGATAGTGTGAACCTGACCACAGGGAAGAGTCCTTTTGAAATTGTGTATGGGATGCACCCAAGAGGCATACGCGAGCTCAGAGATCTAGGAGCTATGGAGAATAGGAGTGGACATGTAGAGGACTTCAGTCAAACCATGAAAGAGATTCAGGAGTAGGTGAAGAAGATAGTCACAGAGGCTACACAAAAGTTGAAGGAGAAGGTAGATTTGTCAAGGAAGGATGTGCAATTTGTAGTAGGAGACTATGTCATGGTTCACCTCAACAAATCCAGGTTACAGAAGGGTACATCAACCAAGTTGTAGATGAAGAGAGTGGGTCCATGCAAGGTATTGGCCAAGTATGGGAAGAATGCATACAAGGTGGAGTTACCTGCTGATCTAGGGATCTCTCCAATGTTCAATGTAGCTGATTTGATCAAGTACAAGGGATCAGTCAAGGATTTGGATCAGAACAACAGGGAAATCTTCAAGGATGTAAGCAACATACCCCTACCTACCCCAGACAAGCAACAAGCAGAACAAATTTTAGAGTCAAGAGTGCAAAAGTCTACAAGGCATAAGGTGTACATGGAGCACCTTATCAAGTGGAAGAACAAGCATGAATCAGAAGCCACATGGGTACAAGAAGATCAGTTCAAGAAGTTTGGTATTGACCTATCATTGATCTCTCCTTCCATTCCTTAGTGTTTGGGCAGAGAGGGGGAGAATGGTGCAGGAGCACCTAGGAAGCATTAGGTGGCACTAGGCAAATTTGTGAGCCTAGGATGAAATTTTGTGGTTTTAATGCTTTAGGGTCATGTTGACCATTTAGTTTTGAGTTAGAGGTGTTAGAACATGTTAGGAGGAAGGTTGATCAGTAGCTCATGGTAGAATGGATGAGTTTAGCAACTTGTTTCCACTAGGATTCACTAGGAATTGGAAATAAAGCCCAAAATGTTGCATTTGTGCAATTTTGGCCTAATGTGGTGGTTATGTCCAACCAAGGGGAAAAGTAACCACTTTATGAATCTTTAAAAGGTGTGCCTCAACCAAGTCAAGTTGTTGGAAAAACTTTGTATCATCTGGAGATTGCTATTCATATGGAAAAACAATGAAACTCTTGTAATTTTCTAGTTTTTAGCTCTTATTAGTGTGTTAATGGAGGGTTCCAGGCACTGAGCAGTGTGTGGAACGTGAAGTAATTGTCTTCAAGCTTTGTGTGGTCAATATTTAAGTTGTCTCATTGTTTCCTAGTTTTGTTCTTAGTTAGTTTTGTTTCTTTCCTTTGCTGATCAGTCCAGCAAACTATCAACCATGGAGACTTAGACCTCTGTCTTCCACTATACCTGATGTATAGTCTATGGGGATTGAGGCTAAGCTCCATGCCTATAAATATATTAGGTCTAGGAGTCTTCAGGGGTCGAGTGATCATGAGGAAAGTCTCTTCCTAGGCGAGCTTGGCAATGCCCGACTAGGAAAGATAGTGAAAAACAAGCACTAAAGTTGCAGGGGTGTCAATCCCCTGGCAAACCAAGGTGTGTGGTGGATGCAGGAGGTCTTGCAGAGGCTTGGAAAGAAGGATGGAGCCCTGACAGACCACATGGAGGAATAATCAACTGACTGCTCTCAAACAAAAGGTCAGAAATTGGCTTAAAACAAGCCTAAAAGTGCTAAGTTCGTGGCTATGGTAGTGTACGGACAGTACAGGCTCCAAACCCTGAAAATATTCAAGGTGTGGGCACAAGAAACACAAACCCCAAGAAAATATCCTAGGTCATTTAGAGGTTTTTGGAGTGGTTTCCACTTTTCTCGGGTTAGGAGACCTAATTGGGGCTCAAGGGCTAGTAGCCTTTTTAACCCTAGAAGAGGGTTTGGTGAGAGCGATGGAGAATTGGAGATTGGTGGATGATCAAGAACCCTAGGGGGATGGTCTTGAAGCCATAGGAGACATCACACACCCCTGCATCGAATTAGTGAAGGTTGGAGGTTTAGCTAGCCTTTAGGAAGATTAAGGGCTAAGGAGAGAATGGCAGAGAGAGCACCAAGATTGGCTTGGTTAGGGAAATGGAGATGATAGAAGGGTTGGCCAGGAGAACCAAGGGTGCCTAACAAGCATTAGGGACTATAGGTTAAGGTGGCAGAGAGTGACACCAAAGGGGTTCGCCAAGGTGAGACCCAAAGCATGGAACAGTGAGTGTTCCATCCAACCCTACCCTATCAAGACCATTTGGCCAAACTTAGATGATGAAGACAACTATTCATTACAAACCTTAATGGCCATAGAGCGTAGTCCTCTATTGGATATTCAAGATGAGGATGAACTAATAGCTCATATTATACAAAATGACTATGGGAGGAACCCACAACAGTAGGGTTGCTTATCCTGTTTACAAGATCCTTTGGAAAGCATAATACCTACCAATTCATCACAAGAAGTATCCCAGATAATTCATTCTTTGTTACCCCAACAATACTTTCCAATCATACCCAGCCTTGATCTATCCTCTATACAAGACATGTCTATGAAATTAGAGGTCAAGCCTAGAAAGATGTTGAATGTTAATAATGCATTAACTGATGAACAACATAAATCCTTGCATATTGTGCTACAGGAACATGCAACAAATTTTGCATGGGATTATAGTGATATGAAAGGCATTGATCCTACCTTATGCATGCATAAGATTTACATCAATGAAGGCTTCATACCCTTAAGGCATCCACAAAGGCATATGAATCTAGCTCTTAGAGAAATTGTAAAAGTTGAACTGCAAAAGCTTTGAATACATGATTTATATATCTTATTTCAGACAGTGAATGGTATTCACCATTAGTCATATTACCTAAAAATGGTGGAAAATGGAGAGTTTGTGTTGAATACAGGGAACTTAATGTACTACCACCAGGAAAAATAATTTTCCACTGCTGTTCATTGACCAAGTTTTAGATTATTTGGTAGGGAAGAAATATTTCTCCTTTCTTGATGGTTTCAGTGGTTACAACCAAATCAAGATTGCTCTTGAAGATCAGGACATAACCAAATTTACCTATCCCTGGGGTACCTATGCATACTTTGTTTTACCTTTTTGGTTGTGCAATGCTCCATCCACATTTCAAAGGGTAGTACTTAGTATATTTTCTGATATTGCACATGATAAGATGGAGATTCATATGAATGATTTCACTACATATGGTGAAACATTTGATCAGGCTTTGCAAAATCTAGAAACAGTCTTGAAAAGATGCACTGAAACTAATTTATCATTAAGAAATGAGAAATATTTTATGATGATGAAATAAGGCATTGTTTTGGGACACTTCATTTCTAGTGCAGGGATACAAGTTGACCCTAAGAAGATTGAGATCATAACTACACTTCCTATTCCTTTAAAACAAAAAGATGTGAGAAGCTTTCTGGGACATGCAATTTATTACAGAAGATTCATCCAATATTATAGTAAATTGGTTGCACCCTTGTTTACTTTGTTGACAAAGGATATTGAATTCCATTGGACTCCTAACTGTCAGCAGTCCTTTGATAAGTTGAAGACAACCTTGACTAATGCACCAGTTTTAAGAGGTCCAAATTGGGCATTACCCTTTCACATTCACATTGATGCATCAGACTTTTGAATTGGGGTTGTCTTAGCACAGAAAGAGGGAAATAAGGAGTATGCTATATACTATATCAAAAAAAACCTACAAGGAGCTGAAATGAACTATACTGTGATAGAGAAATAAATTCTTACAATTGTCTACACCATTCACAAGTTTAGACATTATATTACTGGTTATCAAGTATTCATACACATAGATCACACAACAATTACATACTTGATGAACAGTCTATTAGTAGGTGGAAGACTTGTAAGGTGGTTGTTGTTGTTGTAGGAATTTGATATAACCATTGTTGATAAACCAGGAAAAGCTAATGTGGTTGCTGATTTTTTGTCCAGATTTCCCACACCATCTGATGGAGTAGTTGATGATTCTTTCCTTGATGAACACTTATTTGGTTTGAATATACATAATCAATGGTATGAGCTGATATAGATAATTACTTGGTAATAGGAAAATTTCCAGCTTACTTCTCTCCTAGAGAGAAAAGACAACTAGTTCATAAATGTTTTCCCTATTCTTGGATTTCTAGATTCTTATTCTACATTGGTCTTGACAACATTATGAGGAGATGTATCAGGGAGGATGAAGTGTTAGACATATTAAAATCCTACTATGATGAACGCTGTGGTGGACATTTTGCATCCAAGAGGATAGCTTTTAAAATCTTGACAACAAGGTATTATTGGTCGACTCTTCGCAAAGATTCAGTTAAATATACTAGGAGTTGTGACAAATGCCAGTGAATGGGGAGACCTACAAGAAGTGATGAGATGCCACTGCAACCTCAACTAGTCTTAGCTCCTTTTGAAAAATGGGGGCTAGATTTTATTGGCCCTATATCTCCCACTTCAAATAAAAAAGAATATATATTGGTATGTACTAATTACTTGACCAAATGGGTTGAAGTAAAGGCACTGCAGTTTGCCAGAGATGGAAATGTTGCCAAATTCCTATACGAGGAAATATTCACTAGGTATGGTGTTCCTAAAGAGATAGTGACTGATCAAGGGCCCAAATTCACATCAGACCTCATAGCTTAGCTAGTTAAGTAATATCAAATAAGGCATAATAAATTTACCCCATATCATCCTCAGGAAAATAGACAAGTTGAGGTCACCAACAAGGAGATTGAGAACATACTGACAAAAACAATACAACTTCATAGGAGATATTGGGTATCCATATTACTAGAAGTTGTTTGGGCATATAGAACTACCTAGAAGAAAAATATAGGGTTTACCCCTTATGAGTTGGTTTATGGCAAAGCAATTGTGTTAACCATTGAGTTTGAATAAAAAATCCTATGTACAACTGTTGATCAAGGGTTGGACTTAACAAAATCTCAGAAGGAAAGATTGCAACATTTAAATTCCCTGGATTAAATTAGATTGCAAGCATTGCGCCATACAGAGGTTATTTAGAAACAAAGAACTAAATGGCATGACCAGTACATAAAGACTAAGGAATTTGTTGTTGGTGACTGGGCACTTCTGTATGATTCTAGGTATAAATATTTTCCAGGAAAATTTCAGTCATGATGGTTAGGACCTTATGAGATCAAGTAGGTCTTCCCTAGTGGTGTAGTTCAACTATAAACTATTGATGAAGTCAAATTTTCTCTAACGGCTAATGGACATAGACTCAAGCTATACAAGAAATCACTTGAGCATGATGATTTCATCCTATCTCTGATGGATGAATATGGTGTAGACAGTTCAGTTGATTCAGGATCTATAACACAAGATGTTGTTCCACAAGATGATGTTCTCGAAGGAAGCGACTTACCAATTATGTTTGGTAATATAGAGGTTGAATTACACAACTTTTCCTCTGTGATTACTCAAGCCTAATTTTCCATGCTTTAAATCACATGCACACACTACACAATATCTATAATGACAATGTTTTCAGTTCAGGGGGACCTGCACTTTTAATTTCTCAGGACCTGACATTCACATTTCAATCGGGCCATGTGCTTCATGTACCTGTAGCAATGCTCATTGTCTGCATGATACACTTGGAAAATTCAAATTGTTTTCCTACGAATTATGCTAATTCACACATGTGTCCTTTACTCTCTAGTAAAGCACATGTAGATGGTACAACCACTACTTTTCATCAACTTCTATACAATCAATGCGGATCACATCACCTATACGTCGCGTTATGTGCCTTATTCACATCATTATTGTGTTGAGTGTTACTTTCCATTTCACACGTATAAAAGGTAACTTCATGTAATTAAATCTTTCTTCCTTTTCGCATCCATCATTATTTATTGTTTAAACTATGCATGCAAATTTTATCACCATTTATTTTCATTATTATGCTATCACCCTAAACCAATTTCATGTGAAGTGTGGTCACTTCACTTTAAGTTGGGGGGAGGGGTATCATTGTTATAATTTTTGCTATCAATTCTTTGATTTTACCACCCAAGTTTTTCAGGTTGCATTAACACCATCCTTTTAAAACTAGCAAACCTTCTTTGTGTTTCTGATAAAAGTGATTTTTTCCCTAAGATGAGATAAGAAATAGAATCTGAATGCTTTATTGAGCTGAGATTGAAGGATTATCGATATTGGGTACAAAGAAGACATTTAGAGAAGTAGTTGATTGGGGGTTTTTAGGTGGTGAAGTTGAAATTGAAAGATTTGAACTTCTTGAGGTTACCAAAATTGGCAGAATATGGGAGGTGATGTCATTCATAGAGAACCATGTGCTCACAGAGAAATATTAGAGGATACGATGATTATACCTCTATTCACTAGAGTGGGGTGATTGGATTATTTTTTGAAGTTGACAGAATACGATAATGAGATGGTCAGGGATTTTTTCGCTACGCTAAAGTATGACGAAGCAACAGTCAAAGGATTAGTGGTGGATGGCTCATACATGGAAATTTCTCAAGTAACGGGGTTACCTCGCATAGGCTCTGAGTACCCAGCTCATGCAGATGCGGTTGCAGCGAGGGAAGCATTCCATGAACAAGGTGAAAATTTTGATTTAACATCACAAGGTACTAAAATACTTTCCCTTCCATTCTTTTGGGGGAAATGTGCTACTTATATTATCAAATACCTTACTTGTGATGGCTTCCATAATCTATTGTATATTGTTCATTTCAAATTGTTGAACCATTTATGGCATGATCAATTTGTCAATGTGCCCAATTTTCTATATAACATGCTGAAAAGAATGGCCTCTGAGTACTAGAGAAGGCAAGTCAACACTACATTGTCTCACCATTGTCTGATAACTTTATTTAAAGTTATGAGAAGCTTGAGAATTCAACATCCCCGGGTTAATTGGGATGCTTTTAAAGATTGAAAATAAATTACTGAGTTTCTTGTGGCACCAGAAGTAGAAGGAGAACCCTTACCTGAGCCTAAACCTGAAGATGATTTGGGCATGATGAACCTGAAAGAGAGAATTCCCTAGTTTCACCATTTGCTTCACCTACCCACAACCAAAGTGAGATTGAGAAATATGATATGCTAGTTGTGGAAATAGAGCAACCCTCGTTCTCTAAAAACCCTAGAGTAAGAATAAGTACTGCATCAACATCCTCAAAAGGAAAAAGGAAGAAGAGAGGACCTGTTAGGCAAGAGAATGTTGTGAAGGAGGAGGACGAAGGTAGGAAAAAGAAAAAGGGAAAGGGAAAGGGCAGTAGAGTTATTCAGGAAACTACTACTCCCCGTCGTTCAGGAAGGATAAGAAAACAAAAAGTTGAGAAGAACCTGGATGAACCGTTTCTAGAAGGAAAGGTTGAGGAACATAAGCATCGAATTCTAATGATGATTGACACAGACATAAATAAGGAAAGAGAGGAACATGATAATGTTCAAACCGAAAATGTTGATGCACCTGCTAGGAGGAAAATATATGTATCGTCATCTTCCTCTAATTCTGAGGATCCTTTTATTGCTAAAAATACCAAAAAGACAGTTCCCAGTGACTCTTTTAGGGAAATTTTTGATGCCACAGGTAATGATAGTGATGATCCAAATTTTGAAGAAGAAAAGGAGTTGTTAGAGGACTAAAACATCATAAAGGAACTTCAAGAATCTCTTAACAGGATAAAACAATTGGAGGAACAAGTACAAGGGCATGAAAAAAAATACAAGGAAAAGGAAATGAGGATCAAAGAGTTGGAAGAAATAGTACAAACCTATGGCCATGGAAATAAATTGGATCTATTAGCACAGATGGCCAAAGGTAAGATTGGGATTGAAACTGATTTGAATTTACAGCCCCCTGTTGCAAAAACACTAGCCTACCATACTACTTTGTCTTTGGGCTTTGAATTGATGAAAATCACAACTCAATTCAAGCAAGAAAAAGGAAACTGGGAAAAAGAAAAAGAAATCTTGTATGAAACTAAGAATTTGGAATTGAAAAGACTAGAGGAGAAATTGGCAGAGGTAGTTGATAGAGCTATCTAGATAATTGAATGTAGACCTTCGTCTAGGGTTTATGCATTGTTTTTAAAGGAGAAATTCCTCATTTTTTAGTTCAATAAGTTTGTTAATGATCAGTCTTTTGCTTTAGATAGGAGACATAGTTTTCTCAATTTCTTTAGCAACATCTATTTGGAAAAGCAAGATCAGTTATGTGAATATTATTTGCATAACTATTTGATGGCAGAAGACACTGATTGGAATCCTCTATTTTATGTTGGGGATTTGCAAGTGAGAGCTCTAGAGTATTACTTCAGAAATGAGCAGCTCTGTGGGGATTTAATGGAGAAATATGAGGAAAAGAAGACAATGGCACTGCAGATTAGAAAGGAAGAAATGAATCTTGACATAGTTGTTTCTCAATGGTTGAGACTCCTTTCTCATAAGGGGCCAGGGAAAATAATTACAGACTTACGGCTCAAAGATTATAGAAGGATTCAACAATTGGCATTAACCACTCATCAAAAATTCCTGGTATATGTAAGGAATAGACGAGACAATCTAACTCTAGAGTTAAAGAGGAAGGAGCCTCATTCCTTCTACAATTTTATGAGCATGTTTGATAGGATACATAAGTACATTGAACTCTCAAGAGTAAGGGGAGTAGAGTGGCTTCCATTGACCTACCACCCTCCTATCTTACCTCACCTAATTCCACATTGGACTAGACAGATTACAGATGAAGACACTAATGCAAAATTGAGCAAGATAAACAAGATTGTGTGCTACAAAGGTTTCTACCTCAAACAGGGGCAGGGAGTTAATATAGTCATGGATCTCAAGAAGATTGCTTTGTTTTATAATCTTCTTCCCTAGGTGATTTAGTTTGATATTTTTTCTTGAGGACAAGCAAAATGACAAGCTGGGGGGAATGATGAGTCTGGTTATTAACATCTTTTTACTACTTTTTATATACTTTTAAGAAAATCTACTTATGTTTTTGAAGTATCTCTCAGACAATATCTCCATAGTATGTTATCCTATTATGCATACCTTTCCACCTTGAACCCATTTTGTGAAAATAAAATATGGTGAATTATTCGTACAATTGCATGGATTAAATATGAATACATATGTATGTGAATGGATGCTATGATTTGATTATGGTAGTTAAATATATATGTGCTGGATGGGCTAAACTCTTTTGCAGCTTAACACACAGTGGCAAGGAAGGAGTATTTATGGCAAGTACCAAGTTGTAGAGTAGGGGATTAATGAGTTCGAGCTAATCAAGTGAAGTGAACTATAGAGTTGAACGTGGTCATTATAGAAGAATAAATGCTGGAAGATGTTTGTTCTTAAATATTGGACAGTTATCCATGTGTTTCACATGCAAGTTGTCTTTATCTGAACAGGTCTCTTTTTCCAGTTGGTTAGAAGAATAATTCAAATCATTATTTCACCTCCTCGTATCTAGGAGTGAGATTTATGATTGTTGTTAGTTATTTGGCAGTTCGAATAAGAATCTCCCCATTTTGTATAAAGTTGGGTGATGAACTCATAAATTAGTTAGTTGATTTTGTTACAAACTTTCAACAGTTAGTAGTTTTTCAATTGATCAAGGATATGTTGTTACAATGAAGTTATGGAATAAAATCTGAAGAAAGATTCTATCTAATATCTGGTGTTGTATAATAAATGGTGTTGTATGACTTATGGATGTATGATAATCTAAATTAGATTTGGTTTTTAGTTAAGTCAAGCAGTCTTCTGAGCTGGCCACTCAGGTATTGTTCATCACTTTATTTACATTTCAGTTATTTATATGCTTTCATTAATTTTGTTTTCTTTATCTTATATGTGCATTGCAAGTAAATGGTTTATGGATAAGTTAGAATTTGTGTTTGTTCATGAACAGAGATAGAGAATAGTTCTTTGGAGATTAGGATTGATTGTATTATCATTTTGAATAGTTTCAGATTGATTTTGCATTCAGATATTTTTAGCAAATACCTACAGCTTATGTTGCAAGTACCCGTAGCCACTAGGTTTTGTAACTGCTTTCATTGTTTTACAATTCTATTAATTCCAGCAAGTAGAATAGTTTGAAAAAGTTAGAGTAAATTAATTTAGGTCAGTACAAGCCTATGAGGACACATATAGTGGAGTACCATCATAAGTTTACGCACCCTAGTCGATAATTTAATGTAGGCCTGCAATGTCAAGAGGAATGTTCAACTTGGTACATCCCTGAATTGTGTAAAATTTACCAAGTCCATAACACATTAGTTTTCCTCTACACCAATGCCAATTTATGCATAAATAGATGACAAGTCATAGTTCAATGATATTGAATTTTCATTTGGTAATAACATTAGACTAATGCAATCTTGGGTTCTAATTGAGGGCATTGATAATTTCTCATATCAACACTATTATAGAGAGGCCAACATTATGGCTGATTGAATGGAAAACTTAGCAATTAATCATCAAGATACCCTTTCTCAACATATTTACTTAGATGGTGCGATGAGATGTATCAATGTTGGTTGCATATTACCATAAGAGGGCGGCCCCTACCATGGTTGAACTCAAATAATGATAATGTTGTTACAAATATATTTATGAATTTCATCTCTTAATTAATCATTGTTATAATCTCTAAATATTTTCTTGTAGGTTTTGAACTATTAAGGATGACTTGCTCGTGACTAGTAACCCTTCCAACTTCCATAAAATATCCTTTTATGTCAACATATAAATTGTATTCTTGTAGTTTATTTTTCTTTGCTCCTTGTTGATGGAATATCATTATAGAGGTAATATGTGTTCTTGTAACTAGGAAATAACTTTCATTGGGCCTATTTCACAATGAGATAACCATGTTGTAGTGTTGAAAATGTCGTCGGGGACATTTTCACGCTTGTTTGGGCCCTCCTTGTGAATTTAGGCTTAATGTCACCTTGATTTAGTGTTGTAATGTGGATGACACATTCACATTAGGTCTTGGGCCCTTGTGGACTAATGGATTTAAATGGTACCTTACTAAAGTGTTGTAAAGTGTTGCAACTCACTTTCACACTTTTCTAAGATTTTATTAACTAAACATAATAAACCTCTTCTAAACCTTAATCTTGCCTTATTTTAAAGTGTTGTAACACACTTTCACACTTTTCTAGGCTTATCATTAATAATTGGGCTTTCTTATACTTTAATTGGCCCTATTTTTCATCCACAAGCCTCATTTATTACATCTTTTTGAGGATAATCCTGACAAAAATCATTAGCCAATCACAATTCAGGTGTTTCTAGCTTGTGTGGCCCATATTTAGTGATCTAGGACTCATTCGCCACCTTGGGAAAATGGGTCCCACTTGGATCTTTTGGCCCCGAACCTGTTTTCACACATTTCTAAGCACTCTTGGTTTTTGGTCCCATACATTATGTCTGATGGGACTCATTCACCACCTTGGGAAAATGAGTCCCATGTGGCCCAAAATTAAAATAAATTCAAATTTTTGGAAGGATTTTATTCTCCTAGATCTGATGTCTGCTTGTAGTGTTGTAATTTCAGGAATTCTTGCATAATTGAGTATAAATACAAGGTTCTTTCACTCATATTTTAACCTAACAATCTAACAAGCATTCAAGCATTCACAAGAGCATTCAAGAGCATTCAAGAGAAAATAATCAAGCATTTTAGAGCAGCATTCAAGCATCAATCATCATTTCAAGGATTTCATATATCATGTTTGTTATTATTCTAACAATTGTGATGTAGGGTTTATGATTCAAGCAAGTGTTTCATTCAAGATCAACATCATTCAAGCAAGAGTCAAGAACCACATCCATTGGATCCATTACATACATTTTTGTAACACCTTATTGCTAGGGTTTGGTGAGTTGCAATATTGTTATTTGTTCATTCATCATTCTCCATTCTTAATTGATTTCATTTCAAGGATTGATTTCCAAAATAGGGTTTGACCAAGGAAAACACCTATCCACTAACCCCACAACATTTTTCCCTCTCCTTTGTGTGTGATTTGTAGGGCTAGGTTGCAAATTTCCTAGGGAGAAAGTTTGGAAGAAAGTTGCAAATCCTCCAAAGTTGTCAAAGTTGTCATCAATCCTTGGAGAACCTTGGAGAAGACCTATAGGTTGCAAATTAGAGACTCGGATCCAAAAACTAGTCAAGAAGGACAGAGCAGATAGAGAAGAGAAGAATCAGTCTTTGAAGCTTCAGAAAACCCTAACTAGAGTGATTCACCACTTCTAGCGAATGAGTCCCAATTCTAGCTAGTTTTTAGGTTTTTGCAGATCTGGATACCCTTTTGGAAAATTCCTATTCTTGCACAATTTTCCAAAAATTGGATTGATTCGCCTAGCTTTGCGAATGAGTCCCAGTCAACAATAAAGTCTAATTTTCCAGTGACTCAGACTTCCATCCATCCACTTCCAGATTTTTAGGTGCACACATTCTGTTTTCTAGCTTTCTGTGTTGTTTTCACTTTTTTAGGTCATTTAGTGTTAGTTTGCATTCAATTAGGGTTTTTCATTCTATCTTGCATTTCATTGTCTTTTCCAAGTCTAAAATTGGTGGTGAACCCCTTAATAATTTGCATTCATCCTCTAAACCAAACCTCAAGCAAGATCTCTTTTGCATTGAGATCTCAAAGGTTTGTTCTTGAGTGAAAGTTAGTAAAAATTTCCCCTTTTAGGTACCTAAACCCTAAAGGGAGGGGAAGCAACCAATTTTCCACCTTTCATTTTGGTGAACCCGCATAATTTAGAACATCATAATTCTTATTTGGAGTGAATTTTCATCCTAGATTTGGTTGGCATTAGGATTTGCATTGGTTAATTTGCATTCTAGGGTTTTAAATTTTGTATTAGTGAAAGCTCATTTAGCTTGCATTTTTTCACCTCATTTCATTAAAATCATTCAAAACCTTCATTTTCATCTCAAATATAGATCATAAAACATAAAAAGCATAAAATTCAATTGAAAAATTCTAATTTTTTTGAAAAAACATTATTACTGGGACTCATTCATCACCTTGGGCGAATCAATCCCTTTCCATATTCTGCACTGCATTTTTTGGCATTTACAATTCAGCTTTTGAGTTTTTGTTTGTTGTTATTATCTTTTTTGTTTCAATTTTCAAAATTTTGATTATAAGCATTTCATTGTTCTTAGCTTATATTCCTTTTGCATTCACCTTGCATTTAGTAGCCCTTACATGAGTATTTGGTGTCCTATTTCTAATACTATAGTGATACGAATTTTGAGACTCATGTCATCTTGCAATAGCACAATTGTTGTGGATCTTGGGTTGTCTAGCTCTTTCACTCCTAGTATTGACATTAGTACACTAGATATGGATAACACCCTTAATAACTCTCTACCTTCAAGTAGTATGCAAATTGAAACAAGTAGTGTCCCGCTAGAAAACATAATTCACATTCATGAGGACCTAGCAAACCTACAACATCAAGTGCAAAATGATAACATTTCAACTACTGCTATCCCTACTATAGATAATGGAACCACAATTTTTTGTAGGGAAGAGCTCTCTTGCACTTCTAGGGTTTTTCACCTAAAAGGAGAAAGGTATCCCACAAAAACTTGGCAGTTCACTCAAGACTAATGCTAATATGATTGAAATATGTCTAAATAGAATGCCCTAAATGCAAAGAACTGAAAAAGTAAATGAATTATTAATGCAAAACTAATGAAATGCAAGATGTTTTAAAACATAATGTGATATGCAAAATGACTTAAGAATGCAAAAAAATTATAATAGAAATGAATAAGACTGGAGTGGTACACCTAGAAACTGAAATGTGATGCATAGAGGCTCTGGAATCCTGCAGAATTTGTTGTTGAAGCCAACTAGGACACTTACGCCAAGCTGGGTGACTTAGTTCTATTTCGGGGAGATTTTATCGGAACAGGTTTCAACCAAAATGGTATCCAGAAATGCAGAAAACACTGACAATGGGACTAATTCGCCACAAATGGTGACTTAGTCCACCTGTGAATCTCAGGAAATTCGGCGCAGGAATCTATAGCCTTCAATTTGTACTTCAGTTCTTGACAAGTATCTGCTTTTGAATCTGCAAAATTCGATATGTAGATGATCTCCAAGCTTCTTTTAGGGCTTTGTTGACTTTGAAAGACTTTGATGAAATTATGACACCTTTTAACACCTTGCTTTGAAAAATATGCATACAAGACCTACAAAACACACATGCAAAGAGGGGAAAAAGGGTTAAAGGTTAGTGAATAGGGGTTTTCCTTGGTCAAACCCCAATTTGGTAATCAAACCCTTGAAAATGAAATGAAATGGAAAGAGAATGATGAATGATGACCTCAAGGTTAAGGGAATAATATCCCGCTAGAATTTTGAAATAATTTTGATTTTTGTGCCAAGTGGGACTAATTCGCCCCAAGTGGTGACTTGGTTCCACCAGTGCAATTTTAATGGGTGTCGGGAATTAAAGTGCATTTAATAATGTTTAACGGGATTATTCTTCAAAACACACTTAAGTAGGGCTTGTAAGTGCATTAAGGGGTCATTTAAACATAAGGAAGGGTCAAATTAGTGATGAAAAGCCTAGAAAAGCATGAAAGTTTGTTACACCACTTTAAAATAAGGCTTGGTAAGTGATAAAAAAAGGTTATTTAGGTTAATTATATTAATAAGATCCTAGAAAAGTGTGAAAATGTGTTACAACACTTCATAACATTTTGCAAGGCATCATAAAGTTCTTAATGATTCACAAGGACCCAAGACCCAATGTGAATGTGTTGACCACATTACAACATTAAATATAGGAAAAACTAGGTCAACATCCATAAGAAAGACTCAAATGAGCGTGAAATTTTCCAAAGATACATTTTTTTGTGATACATTTAGCCCCCACTTTAGTGAGAGGGTGAACTTGCCTCAAACTCACACTAAAGTAGCCCAACATGCATATGAAGAGGTATCCAAATGCACCCATGTTGGCAAGATGATAAAAAAACAATCGAGAGGGGTGATCAAGCCCCTAGGATCAAGATCCCATGGAAAACTACACATTAGCACAAAGGATAACACATGAAAATGATGTAAAATAATGAAAGAGAGAGAAGGAAAAGGAAAAGAGAGGATAAGATCAAGCTTCGATCATTTTTCCATCTCGTTGTGGATCGGATCTAGGTTGTTTGTCTAGAAAACACATACTCACTATGAGGTGACGAAACTCATGGTTGTTTGTCGGGTGAGAAGGCCCAAAAGGTGAGAAACATACACTCATGGCTGGTATGCACTCACACACATGCAGGTGGCTATAGGGAAAGTCATGCCTTAGTATGGGCTTCCCACCCAAAGTTATACCTCTTGATAACTTTAATAAGGCACCACAAAAGAAAATGACATTTTGAGCTTCATGAGACAAGAAAAACTTCGTATGCTTGGAGCCCATGAACAAACGTGATGGCACCACAGGCATGCAAGCTATGTTATGCAAGGTGGCCATATAAAAAATAAAAAATGCAAATGATGTTCAAAGGAGTCTTGCTTAGTTCCTGCGAGGTCTTAGCTTAGGGAACATTGTGTCTAATGTCTCCAAGAGAGGACCGATCAAATAATAGAAAATTCGCAACTTAGGGGATGCAATGTGTCGCATCAATCCACTAAGAGGAATATAATATGCTAAGATAGATCACACTCATGAAGGACATCACACCCAATGTCATCCACAAAGTGGAAAACCCATCGTATGAAGTAACAAGGTTGCACTAAGAACCAAGAAAAAGAAAAAAATGCAAAATGATAATGCCAATGTATGCCCCCACTTTAAAGGAATTGCTACACCCCGTACTATGAGCAATTACTTTAAAGTAGCAAATGAACAATGCAAACAAGAAAGACATGAGAGCCAACCTTGAAAGCTCTATGCCAAGTCATATGTTTCCAAGTAAGGCTACGTCATGCGAGAGAAAAGGAAAGAGAAAGATGGGTTGCCCCCAAAATGAAAACACCAAAAACATAAGGGATCTATGGATTTGGGGTCAGTATGTTCTTTGTTGCAATGTTTTTTTTAGAGAGCTCAGAACTATCATCATTCCTCAAATACATAGAACTGGAAGAATGGCACAAAGAGAGCGAAAACAAAGAAAAAGAAAGATCCTTTTGGGTCAACATGGAAGAGACTAGGGTGTTTTGACGCTTTGTGTCATCCCAAAAAGGAAAACACAAGCCAAATGAAAAAGGAAAGGTGAAAGAAAGAAAGGAAAACTTTTGGGTCAACATGAGAGACAGTCTCAATTCCTTGTGTCATCCCCAAAAGAAAAACAAAGAAAAGACAAAAGAAAAGGAAAAGAAAAAAAAAAGAGCCTTTTGGGTCAACATGAAAGAGACTTGAAACGTCTCAATGCCTTGTGTCATCCCCATGAAAGAGAGGAAAAAACACAAGAAAAAGACAAAAGAAAAGGCCAAGAAAAAGAAAAGGGCCTTTTGGGTCAACATGAAAGAGATTTCTCAATGCCTTGTCATCTTTAAAAGGAAAACACAAGAAAAAGAGAAAGGGCCTTTGGGTCAACATGAAAGAGACTTGAAATGTCTCAATGCCTTGCATGTCCCCAAAAAAGAAAAAAGAAAAAGAAAAAGGGGCTTTTGGGTCAACATGAAAGAGACTTGAAATGTCTCAATGCCTTGCATCATCCCCAAAAGGAAAACACAAGAAAAAGACAAAAGAAAAGGCCAAGTAAAAGAAAAGGGCCTTTTGGGCCAACATGAAAGAGACTAAAATGTCTCAATGCCTTGCATCATCCCCAAATGGAAAACACAAGAAAAAGACAAAAGAAAAAGGCGAAAGCGATGTACGACATAGAGAAGAATGAAGGTACAAATAGAGGAATGGCACAAAGAGAAAAAACATCAAACAAAAGATCACGGGGGAATACGTTACGCACATGCAAACACACAAAAGAAAAGGAAAATAAAATGTGAAAGATTAGTAAGGAAAATTTGAGTCAACCATTGAGCAGGTCATCTGCCTCCCAATCTCAGTTGATATAAGCAGAAGGTGAATAATGTTGCTAAGGGACAATGACAAATGCATTACTAGAAAAGGCTAGCAACTTCTTGCCCCCACTGAGTGCAAGACAAGAATGAGCCGAGATAGGTGATGGGAAAGATCATGTAATAGTGAGAAGAGAATGTTCTACAACTATTACATGATAAGGTGTTAGAGAGTGGTTTATGGAATTATGGGATAGCAATTATTGCCATTGAAATGATTTTGCTCAGTATTTCTTTCAATTGATGACACTTATCACTTATATGTCCAAGAATGTGATGATATGCACAATGTGAAACGTTAGCATCTTTAGGATAGATCACCAACCTATTCATAGGTGGTAATAGCATGAGTCCTTTGTTTAAAAGTATTTGCAATTTTCTTTCACATTCAGGTGGTGAACGAAGAGGAAACTTGAGCTTTTGTAACTTGAAAGGTCTTTTTCATTTGCTAGATTTACCCTTTTCGCAAATGAAAGGAGGAGGAGGACCCAAATTGATCCTCTCATCCTTGTCATTGTCATCAAGTAAGGTTTGTTCTTGAGGAAGGACATTCAGATCGGGAGGGGAATCAAAGATCATTGTGCCATCATCACGAAGTCTCCAATATTCTCTAGGAGGCTTACTGTCATGAGAGGGATTTTGATAACATAATCCCGTTGTGTTTTCATCTTTTGGATTTTTCTCTGAGAGTTGATGAATGTCATCTTCAGTTGTTGTGTCACATCCTTGTTTTCTCAAAATGGTAAAACCTTTGCCATAAATGTGTAGGATTCATCTTAAGTGGTAAAAATTGGAGTTACACAACTTGACTAAGTCATGTAGAAAATTGAATGGAGTTTTAAACTACTAGATTTATGAAAATCATTTAATCCCGTTGTGTGTTTGCACCCTAACCACTTTTGGATTTGTTGCTTCCAAGTGATGAGTTGATGAATGATGCATCTTCAGTTGTATAGATGTCAGACATCATAATTCTATTAAATTCAAAGTAAAACATAATTTATATTGGTGGAAAGCTGAGAATCTCTTTTAAAAACCCTTTTCGTTTCATCAATTTTGGGTAAAAAAAAGGTCATTAGCCACATACCCATCATATCGCCACTTTTTGGCCCATCATGATCCTGCACATACCCATAAGTTTCTTCAAGATTTATTGGAGTAGTTGTTACTTTGTTATCATAAAATGGTTGAGGGGTTGTTTGTTTAGAAGAACTAGGCTCACCTATTAGAGGGAGCTTAGTTCCTTCCTTTGTTTCAGGATGTAAATAACCAAACATATCAGGAGGTGATATTGTAGGAAGGTCTTGTTGTTTCATGGATGGATAAAATGATGCATTAGCTTCGAGGTTGTCAAGGCATTCATTTAGGAACTTATTCATGTTGTCATAATCTTCTCCAATGATGTCAACATCACGAGGAGGACATTCATGAGGAGTTGAAGGAATATAAGGCTGTTCAATGTCATTAGGATCAATTCCAAAGGCATGACTTGACATGTCAACTAAGGATTTTAATGACATCTAAAGCTTATTAAAACACATAGCCATGATGCAAATGGATGAAAGGAAACTAAGTGCAAGAAATGGAATAAAATAGAAAATTTGGAAACTATAACAGAAATGCAATAACATAAAACAAAAATGAAGAAAATGATCTGGAAATGACAAAAATTACAGTGCAGAATGTGCAACTGGACTAAGTCACCCAGGGTGGCGAATTGGTCCAAGCAGTGATTTTTTTGAGAAATTTCATAATTTTTAAATTGGATTTTATGCTTTTTAGGTTTTTAAATGCAGATACAATATGAATATGCAAAATTTTCTTGATTTTCAATGCAATGCAAAAATGCAAGCTATATGAGCATTTCACTAAATAAATTTTTAAAACCTTGGGATGCAATTTAAACAATTCCAAATGAAATTCAATGCTAATGCAAGCTATTCCTAGGATGTAAATGCACTCTAAATCAGAAATAGGATGTTCTAAATGCAGGTTCACAAAAATGAACCACAATTTTTTGTAGGAAGGAGCTCTCTTACACTTCTAGGGTTTTTCACCTAAAAGGAGAAAGGTATCCCACAAAAACTTGGGGGATCACTCAAGACTAATGCTAATATGATTGAAATATGTCTAAATAGAATGCCCTAAATGCAAATAACTAAAAAAATAAATGAATTATTAATGCAAAACTAATGAAATGCAAGATGTTTGAAAACATAATGTGATATGCAAAATGACCTAAGAATACAAAAAAATTATAACAAAAATGAATAGGATTAGAGAGGTGCACTTGGAAACTGAAATGTGATGCAAAGAGTCTCTGGAATCATGTAGAATTTGTTGTTGAAGCCAACTGGGACACTTATGCCAAGCTGGGCGACTTAGTCCTATTTTGGGGAGATTCTGTCAAAACAAGTTTCAACTAAAAGGGTATCTAGAAATGCAAAAAACACTGAAAGTGGGACTAATTCACCACATGTGGTGACTTAGTCCAATTGTGAATCTTGAGAAATTCGGGGCAGGAATTTGTAGCCTTCAATCTCTACTTCAGCTCTTGATAGGTGTTCGGTTATGAATCTACAGAATTCAATCTGTAGATGATCTCCAAGCTTCTTTTAGGGATTTGTTGACTTTGAAAGACTTTTATGAAATGATGACACCTTTTAACACCTTGCTCTTTGAAAAATTTGCATACAAGACCTACAAAACACACATGCAAAGATGGGAAAAAGGATTAAGAGTTAGTGAATAGGGGTTTTCCTTGGTCAAACCTTGATTTGGTAATGAAACCCTTGAAAATGAACATGATGAATGAACAACATGCAATTCTACAACTCACCAAACCCTTGATGTAGAAATATGAATATATGCGAGTAGATGCTTTAATTAATGTAGACTTGATAATGCCTAGAATGCTTGAGAATAATTAAGTGAATGAGTGAATCAATGTATGTGAATATATGAATGAATGGGGTTATGGGGGTGAAAATGAGAGGAAAACCCTTTATTTATACTTTATTATACAAAATTTCCTGAAAAATACCACATCACAGGCTAACCTCAAGGTTAAGGGAATAATATCCTGTTGGAATTTTGAAATAATTTTGATTTTTGTGCCAAGTGGGACTAAGTCGCCCATGGTGGCGACTTGGTCCCACTAGGGAAATTTTAATGGGTGTCAGGAATTAAAGTGCATTTAATGATGTTTAACGAGATTATTCTCTAAAAAACACTTAAGTAGGGCCTATGAGTGCATTAAGGGGTCATTTAAACATAAGAAATGGTCAAATTAGTGATGACAAGCCTAGAAAAGCATGAAATTTTGTTACAACACTTTAAAATAAGGCTTGGTAAGTGATAAAAGAGGTTATTTAGGTGAATTATATTCATAAGATCCTAGAAAAGTGTGAAAATGTGTTACAACACTTCACAACACTTTTACAAGGCATCATAAAGTTCTTAATGATTCATAAGGACCCAAGACTTAATGTGAATGTGTTGAACACATTACAACATTAAATCTAGGAAAAACTAGGCCAACATCCATAAGAAAGACCGAAATGAGCGTGAAAATTTCCAAAGATACATTTTTTTGCAACACAATAAAATTCACCGCATGCTTGAAAGTGAAGATGGGCTTGACCTTGTGAAAAACATAGTTCAAATCTTTGGAAAACACCTACCCCCAACCACTAGTTGTCCTTTACCAACTAGCAATGTCACAAGCCAAGGAGGAACCCAAATTCCTCCTCCCACAACAGTTGCCTCAATACCTACCTATACCAATCCTCAAGTCACAACAAAAATGCAACAAGTTACTAATGTGATTCCTTCCTTGGGTATTCCTGAGGTGCTAGCATCCCTAGTTCCTATGTGGCATCGCACGTTATATCTCCTGCCACTTTACCACCTATAAGCATTTTGTTTGAACTTTTCCTACGAACACATACACCCCTTCACCACTTTCACTTCCATCTCATAACACAAACAATTACCCTCTCATAACTCAACTCTTCCAAATGGTTTCATCCCTTCAAAAACAAATTTCCACCATCAATCAAAACCAAAATGGTCCACCAACATATTAAGTCAAAAGCAGTCCATTGTCCTTGGAGATATTGCAAACACCGATGCCACAAGGTATAGAGGTGCTTATATTTGAGAAATATGGAGGAAAGGGAGATCCTTCTAACCATGTTAATGCCTATACTACCTTATGTAGTGACTTGTTCTTGATGATAAACTTTTGGAAAAGCTTTTTCCTAGATAATTGAAAGACACCACCTTGGAATGGTTCTCCTCTTTACCAAACAACTCAATTAGTTCATTCAATGAACTTTTTGATGCATTTGTAAACTATTTCCAAGTGCAGATGACTCCTAAGATGACCTTGGCTGATTTTATGGGATGCAAGCAAAAAGAAGAAGAAAAGATAACTGACTTTATCTCACGCTATCAATCACTTTATTCCCAAATTGATGTCAAGGTCCCTAACCCTCACCTTCAAAAGATGTTCATAAAAAAATTGCAAAGCAAGATCCAAGAAAAGCTTACCATGATGAAATTCCCATCCTTCATGCACTTGTGTACTACCCTCCATGATTATCAAAATTTAGTTAGTATTCGAGATCCAAAGTCCACTTCTATCCGAATTTAGAAATATGAGCCCGCAAACCAAAAAAATTCCCAACCTTTTACAAAATAGAATAAAGGGTTCTTGCAATTTAATCCCCCTCAACAAACAACTTAGAAGGTCAATAACTAATTAGTTGTTGTTAAAGCCATGATACCCTTTACTATGGGGACCTGAAAAGACAATTCACTCCCTTACTTGATACCCTTCATAACACAATGTCCCAACTTTTAGAACAACAAATGATTACCTTGCCTCCGGTCAAAACACCCAATCCTAATAAGCCTTTACCCCCGAGCTTTAGATCAAATTCTTACTGCCATTATCACCAAAAAAATGGACATGACATGAAACATTGCAAGCTTCTTAAACATCTTGTGCAAGACCTCATCAATTTTGGTCATCTTTCTGTTGGAGGTGTTAGTGATCAAGGAAATAAATCTATTTCCCCTCCTAACCAAAACTTGAAAATATTTACCAACCCCATGCCAAAAAATAGTATTTCATTTGTCAAAGGTAGCGAAACTACAAAGAATGATGTGATGAATGTTGACACAAATGATGATAACAATCATTCTATTCAACATGATCCTATCAATAATGATATTGTGGATGAAATGGTCGGAGTGATAAATGTCATTCCTTGTAAGGGAAAAACTAAGAATCCTCTTGGCATTGCTTTCTCCTCTAAAGATATAATTAAACATGCACCTGATGGTCCTCTTTACATATCCGACAACATCTATGACAAGCCCACTAATGGGATATTAATAGATCCCACCTGTGGAGAGAATGTGATCACCGAGGAATTCTTACTTTTGTATGAGCTCAATCAAGATATATATGATAAACTGAAAAGACGGATCAAGACACACAATGGTTTTGCTTTCCCTACGATGGGATTGATCACTCTTCCTTTACAAATAGGACATAAAACATTAGATGTCTCATTCTCCATCATCCCACAATCGGACCAATTTCATGTGAAGCTAGGCTATCCATGGCTTCGCTCCATGCAAGCTATCCCTTTGGTTGTGCATAAATGCTTAAATTTTCTAGTTGACAATGAAATATTCACTGTCCACCATAGAAGCTTTAACGCTTTGTCCTCCAAAGGAAATTTTTCCTTAGATTTCTTTTGGCTCGAGCCTATTGAACCTATAAAACCATGAGAATACTTATTTTTCTTGTCCTATCAAAAGTTCAAGGTAAAGAAGATAGCAGAGCTATCCCTCTGAAACATGTCTCCACCCAACAGTGATCCTACTACCCTTGACGAAACCATGCTTGAACCTAAAGAAATTCCAAACAACCAAGACCAACCTAAGACAAAACCTTCACCTACCTCCTACAAATGACCAAGAGACAATGAAAACAACCCCATCACACCTCCTAGAATAAAACAGGTTTACAAGGTCAAAGAGAAAGTGGTTGAACAACCTCTCGTGGTTCCTTCCATTCCTCCCCTTAGGGAAGAAAAGAAACCTATGGTTGATCAACATGCTCCTACACAAATGCAACTTGAAAAAAATAATAAAAGAAACATATGTGCTAAAGAGCGTAGGTGTAGACGTCATTCCCTTTCTTGCAAGTTACATGAAGAATTAAACAAAGAAAATCAAGATCCAAACTTGACTGAAGGAATGTATGATGACTCTACCCCTGCCCCGAAACAAAAAATACAATACAAAAACCACAGCAAGAGTTGAAATTTTCCATGGAAATTATCATTCGACCTCCTATTGTGATTAACTTGGATGACAATGACAAGGTTGCTAGAATTGATGAAGAGGTGCATAATGAGTTGAATACATTGTTTTCCTCTTCCATGAGCTTAGATGACAAATCTCCTACAAAGAGTGTTGAACCTAGTGCTTCTCCTAGTTCAACACTTGTTCTTGTCCCTTTGGCTAGTTTTCTACCTTCAGTATACAAAGAACATGATTGGGAGGCAGATGACTTGCTAATAGGTTGACTCACATGTGCCTTACTAGTATTTTGCATCGTTTCTTTCTTTTTCTTTTGTGTGATTGCATGTACATGATGTGACCCCCTGTGATGTTTTGTTTGATGTTCTCTCTCTCTTTGTGACATTCCTCTATTTGTACCTTCATTCTTCTCTATGTCGTACATCTTTTTGCTTTTTATCTTTTTTTTCATTTATCTTGTGTTTTCATTTTGGGGATGACACAAGGCATCGAGACATTCATGTCTCTTCCATGTTGACCCAAAATCCTTTTTTTTCTTTATATTTTTCATTTGTCTTGTGTTTTCCTTTTGGGGATGGCGCAAGGCATCTAGACATCAATGTCTCTTCCATGTTGACCCAAAATATTTTCCTTTATGTTTTCATTTGTCTTGTTTTTTCCTTTTGGGGATGACACAAGGTGTCGAGACATTCATGTCTCTTCCATGTTGACCCAAAAGGTTTTTCTTTGCTTTCGCTCTCTTCGTTTCATTCTTCCAGGTCTATGTGTATTTGGGGAATGGTGACAGTTTTGAGCTCTCTAAAAACATTGTAGCAAGAACATACTGACCCCAAATCCATAGATCCCTTATGTGTTTGGTGTTTTCATTTTGGGGGCAACCCCTCTCTTTTATTTTTCTCTTACATGGCATAGCTTCATTTGGAAACATATGACTTGCCATAGGGATTTCCAAGTTGGCTCTCATGTCTTCTTTGTTTACATTTATCATTCGCTACTTAAAATTAATTGCTCAGAATATGGTGTTTCACAATTTCTTTAAAGTGGGAGCATACATTGGTGTTATTCTTTTGCTTTTTTCTTTTTCATGGTTCATGGTGCAGTTTGCTTACTTCATACGATGCGTTTGTCGCTTTGTGGATGACATTGGGTGTGATTTCTTTCAAGAGCATGATCTCTCTTAGCATATTACATTCCTCTTAGTGGCTTGATGTGACACACTGCATCCCCTAAGTTGCAAATCTTCTATTCTTTGATTGGTCCTCTCTTGGAGACATTAGGCACAATGTTCCCTAAGTTAAGACCTTCCATGAACTAAGCAAGACTCCTTTTAACATTTCCTATTTTGTATTTTTCATTTGCAGTTATATGGCCACCTTGCATAATACAGCTCGCATGCCTGTGGAGCCATCTTGTTTGTTCATGAGCTCCAAGCATACAAAGTTTTGCTTGTCTCATGAAGCTCAAAAATAATTTTTGTGTGGTACCTTATTAATGTTATCAGGGGGTATAACTTTGGTATGGTTTGATCAAGAAGCCCGACTAAGGCATGAATTTCCCCATAGCCACCTGTGTGTGTGTGAGTGCATACCAACCATGAGTGTATTTTTCTCTCCTTTTAGGACTTCTCACCCAATGGACAACCAGGAGTTTTGTTGCCTCAGAGTATGTTTTTTTTTAGACAAATAGCCTAGATTTGATCCACATCGGGATGGAAAAATAGTCAAAGCTTGATCCGACTCTTTTATTTTACCTTTTATTTTTCGTCTTTGACAGTGCATGCTTGTTCTTCGTTGTTTCTCTTTATCATTCTCATGTGTGTTCTTTTTCACCTATGTTGGTTTGTCATGGGATCTTGATCCTGGGGGCTTGATCACCCCTCTTGATCGTTGACATCCCATTTTATTAGCATTGGTACACTTAGACCCCTCTTGAAGCATGTTTGTCTACTTTAGTGTGAGTTTGAAGCAAGTTCATTCACTCACTAAAGTGGGGGCTAAATGTAGTGTCAAAAAATGTTGTTGGGGACATTTTCATGCTTTTTTGGGCCCTCATGAATTTAGGCTTAATGTCACCTTGATTTAGTGTTGTAATGTGGATGACACATTCACATTAGGTCTTGGGCCCTTGTGGACTAATGGATTTAAATGGTACCTTGCTAAAGTGTTGTAAAGTGTTGCAACTCACTTTCACACTTTTCTAAGATTTTATTAACTAAACGTAATAAACCTCCTCTAAACCTTAATCTTGCCTTATTTTAAAGTGTTGTAGCACACTTTCACACTTTTCTAGGCTTATCATTAATAATTGGGCTTTCTTATTCTTTAATTGGCCCTATTTTGCATCCACAAGCCTCATTTATTGCATCTTTTCGAGGATAATCCAAACAAAAATCATTAGTGAATCATAATTTAGGCATTTTTGGCTTATGTGGCCCAGATTTAGTGATTTGGGACTCATTCGCCACCTTGGGTGAATGGGTCCCACCTAGATCTTTTGGCCCCGAACATGTTTTCACACATTTCTAAGCACTTTTGGTTTTTGGTCCCATACATTATGCCTGATGGGATTCATTTGCCACCATGGGTGAATGAGTCCCATGTGGCACAAAATTAAAATAAATTCAAATTTCTAGCTGGATTTTATTCTCCTAGATCTGATGTCAGCTTGTAGTGTTGTAATTTTGAGAATTATTGCATAATTGAGTATAAATACAAGGTTCTTTCACTCATATTTTCACCTACCAATCTAACAAGCATTCAAGAATTCACAAGAGCATTCAAGGGTAGATTATCAAGCATTTTAGAGTAGCATTCAAACATCAATCATTATGTCAAGGATTTCATATATCATGTTTGTTATTATTCTAACAATTGTGATGTAGGGTTTATGATTCAATCAAGTGTTTCATTCAAGATCAACATCATTCAAGCAAGAGTCAAGAACCACATCCATTGGAGTAATTACATACATTTTTGCAGCACCTTATTTCTAGGGTTTGGTGAGTTCCAACATTGTTATTTTTTCATTCATCATTCTCCATTCTTATTTGATTTCATTTCAAGGATTGATTTCCAAAACAGGGTTTGACCAAGGAAAACCCCTATCCACTAACCCCACAACATTTTTCCCTCTCCTTTGTGTGTTTTTTACAGGGCTAGGTTACATATTTCCTAGGGAGAAAGATTGGAAGAAAGTTGCAAATCCTCCAAAGTTGTCAAAGTTGTCATCAAGCCTTGGAGAAGACCTGTAGGTTGCAAATCGAAGATTCGGATCCAGAAACCAGTCAAGAAGGACAGAGAAGAAAGAGAAGAGAAGAATCAACCTTTGAAGCTTTAGAAAACCCTAACTAGACTGATTCACCACTTATGGCGAATGAGTCCTAGTTCCAACCCGTTTTCAAGTTTTTGTAGATCCGGATACCCTTTTGGCAGATTCTTGTTCCTGCACAATTTTCTAGAAACTGGACTGATTCGCCCAACTTGGTGAATGAGTCCCAATCAAAAATAAAGTTTGATTTTCTAGTGATTCAGACTTCCATCCAGCCACTTCAAAAATTTTAGGTGCACACATTTTGTTTTATAGCTTTCTGTGTTGTTTTCACTTTTCTAGGTCATTTAGTGTTAGTTTGCATTCAATTAGGTTTTTTCATTCCATCTTGCATTTCATTGTATTTTCCAAGTCTAAACTTGGTGGTGAACCCCTTAATAATTTGCATTCAGCCCCTAGAACAACCCTGTTACAAGATCTATTTTGCATTGAGATCTCAAGGGTTTGTTCTTGAGTGAAAGTTAGTGAAAATTGCCCCTTTTAGGTACCTAAACTCTAAAGGTGGGGGAAGAAACCAATTTTCCACCTTTCACATGCTAACCATCCCTCAAAATGAATCCTCCAAAACTAACTATCCAAAACCCAAGTTCCATATCCATAAAAGATAAAGCAATATAAACTCATGCTAAATAATCCTCAAATGAGTCTCCCAAAATCAATCACCATGACTTAACTCATTCCCATGATAAATCAAAGCACGAAACATAAACACATCAAAAATAGTATGAGCAATACCTATTAGATGATAAACCATCGAGTAGACCAAGAGTGGGGAATGAGAATGCTCCTCTAGGATAACCAAGTCATCATGACTCACTCCAAGAACAATCTCCTCTATAGGTCCATCATGAAATCACATTTGTATCCAGGTGAAAGCTCCTCGGTCTTCGTATTGAAACCTCCAAAGAGTAACCATCTCAAGAAAATGACTCTAATCACAAGAGAACTCTAGTCTCACCCACATCTCCAAGTATCCATGAGCACCTCCAACTGATCAATACATGCACCAAACTCCAAATGCAACATAGCACCAAACTGCAAATGCAACATAGAACCATCATGAAGTAATCAAGCAAATGATCATGTACTCTATACAAAGAGAACCACCAAGATCAATGTCAAATCTCCAACCGTAAAATCAAGAACCTATCATGAAAACATGATCTAACCATGTCCTCCTAAGAGATCACATGCACCAATGCATAAACAAATTGTGGTCTCAAGAGAACATTTACCATGCCAAAATATAATCTAGAATCAAGAGTATATCATGACATAATAACAAAAACACTAAAATAATAATCTGCATCTCCAATCACATGAAGATAACCATCACCAATGATGAATCTATGTCACTACCAACAAATCCCACTGAACCATGATACTGAGCTACATATGAAATCGTGACAATCATCTCCTCCATGAAGATCATCCAGGTCCACACACACAACTAAAATGCACCAAACATACAATTAGAACCAAGATCTCCAAGCCAAGAAGATACAATCACCATCAAACAATCAGGAACCAATCCTACATGGCCAAATCATCACTATCAAAAGCTCCCACTGAAATGTGTAACCAATGAAATGCAACCAAGCTATCATGATATGTGATAAACCACATGCTATAAGTCCTATCAACTGACTAATCAGGTACTGTAGAACCATCCATCGTCTCATCCCAACACAAAATCAATCTTATGGATATAGACAGTCCACACCGAGTCATCCCACTACAAGAAAATGGGTAGCTAATCCACAAACTTGCATAACTCGTAGATCCAAAATAATGAAGAACAAAAACTCATCATCACATTAGTAACTTGTAAACTGAGATATCAAAGAGGATAATCCTGTAGAAATCAAGACTCGAACACCAAATCAACCACAAATATGATTTATCAAACATGTATACAAATGAACTTAACCATATTCAAGGAACCATACAAGCATCAAGGGGATAAGAAAAAACTCCTAACATCAAACCATATCACCACCAAACAAGCACATACATGATCATGTCATGACAATGCTCAAATTTACCTGCATATCCATGACACCATAATCATAGCCAACATTATACCTACACTCAACTATCACCCATACGAGACTCCAAGTCTCCACTCATGTCAACCCACATCCTCAAAACCAAAGACAACTTGTGTACCTGTCACCATCAAAGTCCAACTCTAAAAAACACCTGTAAACCTGTACCATGAAGCACCAAATTGATAATCAACTATAACATCATAAATATCATATAAAAAATGTACTCCCTCAAGGTTTTTCCTCTTGACTCATTTGGATGCTCATGCAATCACACCCCAAATTTTAGACTCCTACAAGTGATCAAACAAGTACCATACATTCCCTACACTAAAAACTAAAAATATGATTGATCCACTATGTATTACACTGTCCATGCTCTCCAATGCCTATTCAATATTATTGAAAATTTGATTTAGTATGAAAGTGTTATGCTCAAAACTGTGTGCAAGAGAAAATTTGACTTTTGGGATAAAAATAATAATTAAAATGGGAAAATCATGGAACCAAACCTATACCACTATGTAGTTCTCATAACCACCTTTCCAACAAGTATAAGAAGTCAAAAATCTGACTCCCTAGGCAAAAGTTATGCCGCCGGAAATAAAATTGCTCCAATCTAGCTATAGGGGCAAAAACTAGCGGCCCTTGGGTGGAGGGTTGGCGGTTGGCTAGTGGTCCGTCGATGGCACCACCAGTGGCCCAACCGAGCAATGTTTCCGCCAAGGTTTCCGAAATCAAAAAACTATTAAAGTATGATTTTTTTCTTTTTCACCAAACTTTTCGGTGAACATCAAAATTCATTTAGACGCAATTTAATTTTTATTTGAAACCTGGAAGAATTTAATTTTGTTTGGCCCGCGGCCTAGGGAGCGGTCCCCCATGGGATTGGGGGCCTTATTGGAGGGTCTAAGCCCCTATTAATAGTGGCCCGCCAACCTGGGGGCCTCGACTGATAGGCTTCTGCTAGCTATCAAGTCGTGTAGCAGACCTGCTAGCACAGGCATGACAGGGGTACGGGGGTCCATGGACCCCCTCCTTTTATATTTTTTTATTATTTTAATAATTTTATTTTGCAAGGTTTTTAATATTTAAAAAGGTCGATTAATATTTTATTTTTCAAGCCAATTAATATATAATTTTTAATATTGTATTTTTGCAGATGCCCTAGACGACTGTACGATCGGGCTAGGGCTAATTTTTTTTTGCATTTTTTTCAACTTTTCCAAAATAGGGCAAGTTTTATGTCATTTTTCATATCTCAGCCATCCTGGATCCAATGGTGAGGTCCATTTTGTCTCAATAATTCATCCATGAAATTTCCTCTACAAAACCCTCATACGAAAGCTGAATCCAAGAAACCCTTTTTGCCCAAATTTTGCATGCCTTAGATCTACAACATACCCAACAAATCTTAACAACCGAAAACCCCAAATCTATAAACAAACACCTACAACATGTGTTCCATATCTTGTAATACCTCAGATCTTACATGCATGTCCATGGATTCAACTTTGCATAAATCTACTCAAACAAGGGTTATAACCAAAAACATGGAAGCTCACACCTCCCATCAACCATTATAGCTCTTATACCACTTAATAAGAAATAATGCATAATACCCACTTGATCTTAATCCATTTCCTACATAACCCCATGAGAGATGAACATTCATGCAAGTAACCATAATTCAAAGATCAAATAGACAAGCAAAAAGATACCATAACATATACTTTGGGAAAACCTTCAAGAGGGAAAAACCCAGCCTCCAAAAGCATCCACACTCCATCTATTATTCAACAATAAAGCATACAATAGTTATAATGAATACCTATGAAGAATCAAGCCTCTCTAATGTATCCTCCATGTGTCCAAGAATGAATCCACACATCCCATGCCATGCTTCACATATGCACTACTCAGAAAGACTCAATAATGACAGCCCACTCACCCAACCAACCTTAACCACTAAACATGTGCTTGCTTTTATAGATACAAGCTCACACAAATACTACCAAGTGGTAAGATAAAACCATGTACCACAAAACCATGTGAATACAAAACCATTAACTCCTTATTTAATATTGGGTACTAAGTTTTCACTTTTTAAATATTCCCCAATATTAAATTATTATCTCATGGCTCTCACAGATTAAATAATAATATAATGTTACAATACAACATAAAGTGGTCCCCAAATAATTACCTAGTTGATTAACCACACCTCCTAGGTGCATCACAACTAAATAGTTATTTAATTACAACATTATAATATAACATTTTATTCAATGATGTACAACACCATATCCCAACATTCACAAAGGTCCTCTCTTCTTATGTAATTTTGAGATATATTGAGTTTCATTATTTCATGTGTTATTAATTTCATGAAATGTTATCAACAAATGGATTGTGGAGTGAAATTTCAATGACATAGGGTGCATATCCACATTTATCAAGAAATTGCTAACATATGTCTTCTTCTTCTTCGTCTTCTTCTTCTTCTATGATGTTACTCTTATCAATAGGCATTTCATCACATTTTTGTAAAATTTTCAACTTTATGTTCAACATTTTCATTTTCCATATCATAGTCATTTTAAATGTCATTTAAGGGTAAATAAGAACATATTCCTTCAAGAGTATTGCACATACCTTTTTTCCCATCCTCTTTCGTGCTCTATATTTTTCCCTAATTGCTTCAATTTTCTCCACTTGAAGTTTTCTCTTCTCTTTAACTTTACGATGACTATTGCTCTCCAAGACACAAACAAAAACAAGCACCCTAGTGACTAATAGATTGTGTAAAAGAGTGTACAAAAGAATGATTTTATTTTTATTAGGAATAAATCATGAGGTTCTCAACACTAGAGTGGTTGTGGGGACTATTGGTAGGCCCAAAATGACACTCTACCCATTTTCTCTCCTTGAACTAAACGAATATCTATTTCTTAAAGTTTGTTTTTATCATACGGTGAAAATAAGCATTGTAAAACATATATCCATTTCTAAAGAAAGAAGTGGATATATGATATTATAATATTATTTATATAATATAATATTAGTATAAATAATATATTATAATATATAATAAAGTATATTATTTATATTATATAATGTTATATATTATATTATAATATCATATAATATATTATAATAAATATGATATAATATTATATTTTTATATAAAATATTATAAGATATAAAATTATATATAATATACATAAAATATTATAGTATATTATATAAATATATATTTATTATATTGAATATATACATGATGAAAGCAAGCTTTACAAAATAGATATCCAATTTTTCTATCAAGAAACAAGTATCTTCTCCTTAAAGAATAAAATGGATATTTGTTTCTTAAAAGTTAAAACAGAAGCGAATATCCATTTTTTTAATAAAAATATTCCTCACTTTTTACCTCGTGAATTATTTGGGATTAGGCTTGGGGTGTTAAGCCTAAAATTTCAATTGCCCCAACGTGTTTAAGAGTGTCACTTGGGTTTTTATACTTCACCCTTCAGGTTGATGACATTTATTTATCCAAATATGATGAAATGAAAAGTGTTTATTTAGGAAATTGTTGGCATTTTACAATTATTAGATATTAATAATTTTCTATATGCACTATGTTTGAAGTCTTGATCAATACGCTGATTGAAAAACATCCATAATTTTCAAATGGTTTCACCTTTTTCGAATCTGAAAGATGCATCACACTCTATGCTTCACTAACTATAGGTTGATTTTTGTAATTTCATACTTTTTGACCAAGTTAGGTTGGTCAGAAACTTATTTTTTAATATTTAGAAAAGTCCTAGTAAAAAAATCATAATTAATTATTTAATTACAAAAAAAAAATTCAAAAAATATGCATAACATCTGAGCATGTGTCCTTTACATATATTTAAAGATTTTTTTTTTCTCATACTTAGGTTGGTTGGAATGGCACCTACTTTTTTTTCAAAAATTATAATAGTTCTTCATTAAAATTTTAATTTTTCATAGATAAATTTACAATTTTCAAAAAAAAAATAGTAGCTTAGAAACTACTTTTGATTTACTACAAAATTTATTCCTACATATTTTCCAAATTGTTTTAGTAATCTATTCAATTTTTTATGTGAAGTTTCTTAACATTGTTTTTTGTATTTTCATTGCCACGTAGAGGTATAGTTTGGCTCATAATGATCATGCACTCACCTAGAGTTAGAGAGGGGGGAGAGAGAGAGGGGAGATGGATTAGAGAGGGGAGAGAGAGAGAGAGATGAGAGAGTAGAGAGGGAAGGAGGGAGGGAGGGAGAGGTAGAGAGGGGAGAGAGAGAGAGAGAGAAAGGTGAGATAGATACTAGAGAGGGAAAGAGGGAGGGAGGGAGAGGTAGAGAGGGTAGATAGATCTAGAGGTTAGATATATAGAGTAGAGAGGGAAGTAGGGAGGGAAGAAGAGGTAGAGAGGGGAGAGGGGAGAGAGAGGTGAGATAGAGAAGAGAGGGAAGGAGGAAGAGAAGTGGAGAGGAAAGGAGTGAGAGAGAGGAGGGAGCGAGCAAGCGAGCAAGACGAAAGGTAGAAGTAGAGAGGAAAGGAAGGAGAGGGGACATAAAAATAGAAATTTATTTTTGATTAGTTTCCAAAAAATAAGGAAAGAGCACACTCAATTCTATTTTTTTCAATGTATCCAATTTTAAAATTATTTTAAAAAATTATATATTCATTAAAAATAAGCAGAAAAATCAAGCATAAACTACATGGTGTTAGCTATGTTTTCACTGAAGTGATTTTTGAAATACTAAAAAAAGTTAACATTTTAGGGGGGCCACACCAAATGTTATGTTTTTTTAATAAAAATAGGATCACTTTTTGTGACCCCTATTTAAACCCCTTAATCTCTATCATTTTAAAAAATAGTAGTTTAGAAAGTAGATTCAAAGCACTACAACTCTTCTTCTTGTTGCATCTTCAAATTTTGAGCATAAATATCTTCAATTTCTCATCCAAAATCATTTTTTCCTAATTTCATAAGAAAAAAGTAGCCACTTAAGACCCCATTTTGTAACCCCATTTCCTTGCACATATCTACAATGGTTTCTCTAATCATAGTGGATCTATTTATTCCTAAGGGTCTAAATGTTGTTTATGAGAAATAGATTGTGTTGTCTTCAAACTATCTTTATTGACACGTGAGCTATTTATTTGTGAAGGGGATTCATATTATCTCTCCTAGTAGTGGATATTTATTGTACTTATATGACATAAGTAGTCCTTGGGGGTTCATATCAAGTCCTCCTTTTCTTCTTCCACTAGTACGTATTTATTTATTTTCTCTCTTTCAAAGAGGAGTTTTTTTTCCTTGTGGCTTTCTCTTTTCTCTAGTTATGAGATATTTATTTATTTGTACATTGGTACTGCATTATTCATTATAGTTGGGACACATCCATGCATTCATCATTAGATTTTTTATCTTCTCCTTAAGTTGTACTTAAGGGGGGTGTTAGAGTAAAATAGGAAAATGACCTAATTAATTAGGTCTCGTTTTACTTAAGCATACCTAAGATAAACTTAGGAGATATGATTTTATTTTTTAGGTCATGTTTTTTTCTCATAGCTTAAGATGAGGATAAATATGTAGATCTATATTCTCATTTAGTGTGCCAATATTAAATATTTTGTTCCTTGGGATGAGAGATGATAATTAAACACCCTAAAATTTGAATTAGATGTAAATGAATTACTTTAGTTGCAAGCTCATAAAATCACAAAAATATGTGTTTACTTAGCTCATAATAGCTAGTAGAATGGGAAAGAGTCAACTAAATTTTAAATTTAAGTGATCAATTCTATGGGAATGGAGTTGACCATGTGTCTATTCAAATGAACCAAGATATGAAAATAGTCAAATTAGGGTGAGTAGTGGATTTATTGAGATAGGTGCATGAGTAGGAATTATTAATGCATGGTCTATGTGAATACATAAAAATATGTGCATATGTGGATAAGGTGTGGTTAAACATATAGGGAATGAGCCAAAATTCAAACAAGATTGTTTCATTTGTCAATATGTGTATATATTAAGAAATTCTCCTAAATGGGAAAAAAAGAGTATAGAAAATGTAGGAGTGTGGATTTGTAGGAGATATCTTGAGAAAATGGTAAATTATCCACCATGCTTGGTGGTCATGGGATAACAAGGTGTTTGAGGTGGTAAGTTTTCATGAGATGATGATCCACATGGTCATGGTGGTGAGTTTTCGTCCATTCTTTTATGTTTGAAAATAGAAGCTAATTAATCATTTTAGGTGCATCTAAAAGTCTTATAATCATTACCTCAAATGAAAAATTAGTAGATATTATTGTGTTAGGAAAATATAAATAAGAAAAATAAATATAATGAAGAAGAATATAAGACATTTAGCAAATATTGTAACAAACTACTCATTTGAGCCCTTATTTTATAGAAAATATAGGCAACATCAGCAAAACAAATATGCATTCACAAAAAAATCATATAAGTATATGATGCTATATGTCAGTAAAAATAATAATATATGTACAAGAAAGCCATATAGGTATATAATACTATATTTCTATAATATAAAAAATATATGTACAAGAAATCTATATAGGCATACAATAAAGCCACAATATAATTAGTCCTCTAGATTGTGATGGAAGAGTCAATGAATTTGTCTATCAAGCATATGGAGAGTTAAGAAATATTTGTTTCTTTCAAACCCACTAACTTGACCTTCTCTCTAAACTTTTTGGATGTTCATATAATACAACAAAAATATACACATTAATATAGAAAAAATGAAATATATAAGACATAAATGAATAATCACTTATCACTAGCTAATGATCGACCTCAATCATGTGTTGCTTCTCTTCATGCATCTGATGAGAAGGTACATGAATTAGAGTTGTGACCCCCTATGAGAAACATCAAGAAAAAATTAAACTACAGATGAATATCATTCAAATTTACACTAATAGACATGGGATAAAACAAGAAATAGAATATGGAATTTAATAATCTAGAACATATCTCTATCAAAGGAATTGAAGAAAAAACTACAACAACAATGACCAGCTTCATTGTTTCATGAATATTAAGAGGAGTTTGAACTGGTGTCATCAACTAAAAATATAACATTGTTTTACCAAAATTTACCAAACATTATTTACAAACATAATGATTAAAATTAGTTAAGCTTATCTCAGAGAAACTTGTATGACCACTCCCATTGATAGGTCCTAAGGTCCAACATCTACCTATTAATCATCAAATATGATTTTTAAGATTACCATTCATATAAGGAAAATATATTTAAATGTGACATATTTACTATTTCTATACTTGAATTGCATACATGTGGACTAAACATGGCCATATAATCAAGGAAAACTTTAAGAAACCCCCCCCCCCCTCAGCGAAGGTGTAAAATCCTGGCGAATCTTGTATACTTCCGATAAAAATATTAATTTTAGTGGCAATTTTTTTTCATTTTTTGAGAAAAAAAAAATCAAAAAATCTTTTCTAATCAGTAGAAGTCTATGGAAAATCCTAGTGAATTGATTTTTTTTCAATCGATAAAATATTTTCATTGGGGATTAAAATCTATTTTCAAACCTAGAAAATATTTCCATTGGCAAATTAAACCTGTTTTCAAAACAGAAAAAATAATTTTGTTGGCGATTAAAAAAAAAATCAAACCAAAAAAAAAATCCATTGGCGAATTAAACCTATTTTCAAATGCATAAGAGAAAACATTGGTGAATCAATATAACCACGACCGTTCGATGAATTTTTGATGGATGGTTGTAGTTGCATTTCAAAAGTAAATCTCTGAAGCACTAGATTTTCAAATTGAAACCTCTAGAATAACACTAGAACCGTTAGATAAGGACACGTAGCGAGATCAAGGCTCATCGCTCATCGCGGTAATGAACCCGATGGGTTGAAGGATTTTGGCGATGGATCATGAGTGATAGAAGAACTTAAGTGGCAGAATTATGCAGGTGCATAAAGTTTGTTTTAAAAGAGGGACCATTCGATGGATTTTTGATGGACGGCTATAGTTGTATTCCAGAAGTAAATCTTTGAAGTACTAGACTTGCGAATTGAAACCTCCAGAATAACACTAGAATAGTTATATTTTCATAAATCAATGGTTGAGATTTTATTAATTATTTAGGTTTGTTTATCATTGTGCTCTTGTTTACCGTTTAATATTGCCTAAGTCAGACCAAAATATTTTATGACAAAGCCTTAAATCTTAAGTCTTTAATCCTGAGGGTTGAGTCTCCTCAACCTAGCGATGTCCCCATTTTAAAAATAACTTTATTTGCATATGCACTATGCAACCATCTTGTCATCTGTCTCGGGCATACCTTTTAAGCACTTGTTTTTAAGGATTCAAGTGTTGAAATAAATGTTAATTTTCACATCAATGATAGTGGTGAATTTAAAAATGATAAGTGTGATGTCATACTCATTGTGTATGTGCTAACTTGTATATATACTTCACCAACTTGATGTCCATATCATTTATAATATATTTGGCTTTGATTTATTTCTTCTTTATTCTCAATTTAACTGAGATATTATTGAGTCTTCATGGCGTGTCATGCTACCCAAATGTTTTTGAGAGAAAATAAGGGATGATGCATACGATAGACGAAAGTTGGGTATGGTTTTTACAATTCCTTGTGTGCAAGTTGAGAATGCTATAAGAATAATTGTGGGTAGGGAATGGTTTTAGAACAACCCTCGTGCTCTATATTCTGAGGTAGCTTCGGCTTTCTTGTCCAATTGCATGGACATTTTTCTCAATAAATATTTGGTGAAGATGTTGGCAATATGTCATTTGCATCCTTTCATTTACTCTATTTCTTTGTTGGAGTTGGTGCTAGAGCATTACAATTTTGAAAGTGGGTTAGTGCCTGTTAGTGGAATCTTCAAAAAGTGGAATTGCATGCTTCTACAACACAGGCTCATGCCCTGGTTAATATGAGATGGGGTCTGCTATGTGATACAAAAATTGAATCATTAAAGAGTCTGGAGTTTTGGAGGAAGATTTTGGGTGATTCGCTTTTCTTCTCTTCTGTTAGTTTGTTAAATTCGATTCGCATTCTACTCAAACACTCGGTTGATGGCCTCAGCTAAAGTTACAAAAAAAAATAGTAATGAATTATGTGATGTGTGACGTGTCTATATTTTATTGTACAGTGTAACAATTCTTGTAATATGTACTTTGTGACTGGTTTTTTGTCATAGTTAGTGGCTTTTTGCCTTTTGGCCACACTGGTTATGTACTATGTACTTCAGTCTTTAGCAATAGGTACTTAAATTAAAATACATTTTTGTGGATCCATTCTTGTAAATCCTTTTTGCTTTGTTCAATATAAAAATGTGGCTTTTAAAACTAATAGTAATTATCAACATATAGCTATGATCATAAGTGAGCGAAATTTATTATGAATTATTAGTGAACATTGATAATGATTAAGGTAAAACGAGACATTTAATTCTCTCTTTTCAATGTGTCAAATTACTCTACCTTTCATTTATTCTATTGAAATTCTCAATCTTTTTAAAGAAAGTTTGGTTACGATACTGCAGGCGGTGGCGCAGATTAATGCCATATGAATAGCCAGAGTGATTGATTGGATAGCTTTATATTGAAAACTGCACGATGTATTGTAGAATCATAGATGATGATTTCAATAATCCAGTGATTTAGTGAAACAAGATTTGTAATGATTTCATATCATTTGAGTGGCACTGGCGATTTTGACAATTGACAGCTTGTCAGCTTGAGGTATAGTTTGCATGTAGCTAGGCTGTCAAAGTCCAGACGTTAATCAAATTAAACATTTAAATTGTAAATGTTAGGCTTAAGTTACATGAATCAATTAAGTTGGTTTTTTGGTTTGCACAAATTACAATTATGACTATACCCAACCTCACACGTGACACATGTGAGGTGTACAAAGGGACCAAGCTAGTAGTGGAACTATTGGCAGCACTTTTGGCCCATAAATAAGGATGGTGAGCACAACTGAAATCATTCATTGAATTGTCATAAGGGTTTTCATTTTGTAGGGTTAATTATAACTTAATAAGGATTCGGGAAGAAGATGATGCGGTATTATTAGGGATACTCTAAATTCTACTACCTCCAGTTATGTAGTTACAAAGTAAAAGACTAATTTCCTTCAAGTTTAGAATGGGTGGAATTGGAAAGAAGTTGATTTTGTTCACCCGACTTCTCAGACAGGTTTTGAACCAAGATGAGGAGCTCTTATGGAGATAAGTGCTATCCTAGTGTATGGTGGCTGCAAGTAGAAGATGGGAGCAATTTTACTACCCCTCATCTTTTGCATGATTTTGATTCTCAAAGGGGATAAGTACATTTTGCATCTTCACAGCTCTCGTTTCCCCAGCATGGTTGGCTAGGCAATCCCCTTGCATTTATTTTTAGACACCATGGCCTACCAGGCAAGCCTTGTGCACTTATTTTTAGAGCTTATCTTCTACATGGGAGAAATTTTACAACCCCTCATCTTCTGCATGAGTCTAGTTTTGAAAGGGGCTAAGTATATTGTGTATCTTCACAACTCCCATTTCCCTAGTTTGATTGGCCCCCCTTTCCCCATGCATTTATTTTCAGAGCCCATGGCTAACCCGACAAGCCCCATGTGTTTATTTTCAAAGCGCATGGTTGACCCAGCAAGTCCCATTTATTTTCAGAGAAACATGTATTACATTTACGTTTTCACCAGTGGTCCGGTAGAAGCTTGGTGTTTGCGCTTAAATTTGTATTTGTACTAGGTAATAATGTAACATTGTAATTCTATTGTAATAAAATAAATGGTTGTGTTATTAATGTGACATTGTAATTCATTTTATTAAGTCCTTTGCAAGTTAAGTTCTATTAATGGTTGTGCTATTAATGTGACATTGTAATTCATTTTATTAAGGCCTTTGCAATGTTAAGTTACTAGCCCCGTGGACTTGATGTCAATCCTAGCGCATTAAAGTTTAAAGAAACTTTAAAACACATGTTTATTTTTTAAATCATAAACTACTTGACTGCTTGATGAACATTTGATGTATGGTTGTAGTTGCATTCCATAATGAAATGCACAAAGCGCTATGCTTGCGAACTTAAACCTCTGAAATCACCCTATAACAGTTAGATTAGCAAAGATCAACGGTTTAGAATTTGTTGTCAATGTAGGAGTAAATCATAAATGGCTTGTTTTAAATGTTGTCAGCCATGTACTAATTGTGTACTGTGTAGTTTGGAAGTAACACGTATACGTTTCGGTTTCATTCACTTTAATGTTAAAAAAAACAACACTTTCTATTGCTAAGTGATTTTATTTTGAAGTTAGAGGGTCAGCACACGGGGAGATTTCAATCTTCAATTTTCTCATTGCAGTGCACGACCCTGTTATGGGTTCTACAGTTCCACTTCCCACAAAGCCATTCTAGTAACCTAGTTTCAAGAATCAAAATCTGGGTAAGTTAAAGAATTCTCGCAACTACATTTCATCATTTGACGTTTCTTAAAATCTTATTTTGTCAAACTTTGAATTTTAGGTTTATGGTTAAGAGGCTTAAGAATTAAGAGAAAATAAGGAGGAATAATAGGGAATTCACAATTTCACATTGTATCGGCATGTCTACCACCAGTACCACTAGAGCAATGTCGGATAAAAAAATACATTATGCAAAATTGCTTAAAACCCCAGGTTTCACTAATGAATACCATGATATTTATGATCCTAAAACCTATGGTAGGCGTACCTCAAAACTTAAATTTTCATCTCATAATAAGGCTTCAAAGCAAATGCAAGTTAATAGTATTGGTGCACTGTGGGTAACTGGATTAGGGCACATGATGTTACATGAGGTTTTCCCTTGCCTAGAATTTATCATTGTTTGTGCCCTAAATTATGATGATAACAAAAGAGAAATTGTTAATAAAGATAGCAAAGAAGAATTGTTATCCATTAATGTAGAAGAACTTGGAAAAGTGTTGGGGTTTACAACTGAAGAATTTAGAAATGTCCACAGGCACATTGACCTAGAAAAGCTTGCTAGTGATTATGAAGCAGTGGATGAAATGGAGAAAAAATATTTCTTAAATAAAATAGTTCAGGATAGAAACAAATTGAAAGGTGACCATAAGCCTCCTTATGATTTGGATATTTTAAAACCATGGGTTCAGGATACTATTTCCGTGCTAGCATTTTTCCTCAGACTGGATAGCAATTTGGAAGTGGGTGCAAGCCTCCTTGAAATGGTATATAATATCCATTATGGTGTTCCACATGTCAAATATAATTTTACTAGGCACATTGTAGAATCCATGCATAAATTTTTTTTAATGATTAAAGGAGGTTCCACCAAGACATTTAGGTTCACAACCTACTTGTGCTATCTTTTTCTATTCAAATTTAGAGGAATATTTCAGACCAACAAGCTTAAGATTTAGCCAGGTATAGTAACGCTAAGGAAAAGAAAATGGGTCCAATATATGAATGGACCACTGTGATAAGGATGCATGATTCTCGAAGGAACTACAATCATTTTGTAGACTACTTTTTGGCTCCATTGCATCAAGCAATTACAAATACTCCAATGCCTAGATTGCCTATGTCATGTAGAAACTGCATTCAACTAGGAAAAGAAATACAATTGGATGATTGGTACTTAATGGAAGAATATATTATGTTAATATTTTATGGATCGGGAGTACAACCATACAAACTTCCAATACATGTGACAGAAAGGGTTTTTGCTTTGGAATATGTAAGGCAAATGCAGAGTACTGATGAACTACACTTTACCGGTCAGCAAAAGAAGACCTTATTTCCTTCTTTACCTTTTTCATGTGGAGGGAACACATTGGAGAGAAAAGAATTTAGTGTGGCACATAATATTTTGATTTTTTTTTATTTTGATTCTATCTGTCATTGGTAGTGTGATCCATGTGACACCATTAAATCAATGATTGTGCTCAATAAGAATGTTGCAAGTATAATTCAACATCAAAGTAAACCCTTGCTTGAAAACTGTAGAAACAAGGATTCTTGGGATGAGGTCAAAATAGCAATGGAGAAAAGTTCTACTGAGAATGGTGTTTCTTTTGAACAATTGTTAGCATAAATTATGGAATTGCATCGAAAGACAATTAGGAGGTACAACATTTTTTTATGAAAAAAGTCATAAACCATCTAGTAGAGTAAAAATGCCAGATTCTCTAGAGAAGGAAGTTACAGAAAAAAATTTGGTCACGATCAAAAATCACTACCTTTTGGTCTATAAGGAAGGAGCTAGGTGATCCAAGAGCTCTTGTAGAGTATGGAGATAACAAAGAAGATCATGAGTTTAGAAAATTTTGGAATATAGAGCATCTAGATTAACAAGAAGATAAAGAAAGTGATGATGAATCTAATGATGATAGGGAAGAAGAAAGCCATTTCAATTTCAAACTTGGTTTAAGTGAGGCCAAAAAAAAGCATATACTACAGGAGCAGCCATAGTTGAAAAAATTGGTTATGAAGGTGGTCCTTTGGGGTCCCAAAGACATGGCCCTTGGATGGTAACATATGTAGAGCATATAAAACAATTGATAAATTTGGCCTTGGGGTTGGAGGTGAAAAAGTAGACCTAGGGCATACAAGTCAATTTGATAGAGCTTCAAATCCTCATCCTCATGGTCAGACACAATCACAACTAGGACATGCCCATGGTGGAGAGCTTAGTGCAAGTAGCACTGTCTCTGGTGGAAATGGTATGGGTAGTAGTACTAGTAGTGGTCAACATGTGCTACAATAGAAAATTACACACAAGAGGACAACACAATATACCACAGAAACACCAGGTGATCAAGGCATACAGAAGAGGCAAAGGATTTTGACAGGTCCAAGTCACACTACCAGTGGATACACCAAAAAGGATTTATTTCCAAGCACTCCCCCACTGCTAGTTAGTTTGGTTGCAACATCATTAGCAACTGCAAGTACTCCTATTCCTTCACCATTCAAGTATTCCATTGTTCATGTGTCCCTAGGTTTTGATTACATTAAATATTTTAAAAAGAAATCAGACATGAAAAAAAGAAAAGAAGCAATTGATGGAGAGTGCATCTATTGTAACTTTAGAGCCTGCAACAACCATGGTATTACCCACATTTGACACAAATAAAGAAATCATGGAGTACACAATTCTTGTTCCCACAATTCAAAAAAAAACCAACAAATCAGATGGCTCCATCTGAATTCTAGGTGAGCAATATTCAATTGTATTTTTCTGGACTTAGAAATACTGAGAAAATTAATGTATCAAAGAAGAATAATGAATTGGTGTACACATCATTGCTAAAGCAAGATAGAGAGAAAAAAAGGTTGTAGAATCAAATTGAAAAGTTACAAGAATAAATAGAAAATGAGAAAGCAAAGAGGAAAGCAGCAGATAACAAGAGCAACGAAATAGAAAAAAGAATAAAAAAATATGCCTCTACATCAACAAGCAAAGAGGATAAGCAGAATGAGACCGCAGTGAATGAACTAAATTAAAGGCTAGATGAGAGCAACAAGAAATATGATGAGGAAAAATCCACTTCAAAAAAATTAAGACTAAGCATTGCGAATGGAAATGCACAGTGGGAACAAAAATTGGAGAAGGAGAGAAAATGAAATGAAAGATTGGAGGCAGAGCTGATGGAAGCAAAAAATGAAATTAAGTCTTGTCAAAATAAGTTATCTGCATTTTGTAGAGAAACAATGAGGCATATGAAACAAAAGATCTGGGATGAAATAATGCAGAGGATTGATCATTTGTGTGACATGTTTCAATTGATTGATGCTATCAGACAACATCATAAGAAGCTCAAAAAATATTTAGTGGACAACAATAATGTGTTGGCATTAGAGAAATCTACAAATCAAATTCAACAAATAGTCTACAAAGCCAATAACAATGTTTTGAAATCAAAAGGGATTACTAATCGGCTTGCTACATCAATGATGTTGTCATTTGTCATTGAAAAGTGTTTGAGAATGCATGAAACAAAGGAATATTTTCATTTGGTTGCAGAAAATATGAAGAAGGTGGATGAAAAGGTAAGGAACTTCACAAAGCTTGGTTTGCTAGAGGATTTTGACACAAATGAGCAATTCGTTGGAAAGAATGATTTCAAAAAGATGGAGGATGCAAGGAAGATTGATTTGGGCCTATTTCCTCAGAACCCAGATGTGGTGAACTATTTGGATTCCATCAAACCATTGCTAACCTTGAATGCAAAATTGACTGAAGAATCCAAGACAGGTTCCAATTTGAATCATGAATTGTTAACAAATCTTCAAGTCAAACATCATCAGTTAAAACAAATGACGATTCCACCACCTGAACAATGGAAGTTGCTAGAAAAGGTGTTGCAGTGATTTTATTTTGATAATATGTGTTTCCAAGTTCCAACTCAGCTCTGTGCAGAGTTGTCATTGAGCAATATTTTTCATTGCCAATGCCTCTATGTATTCCTTCATGCGATAATCAACAAAAAAGCTCAAATTCATACTTCTGTAATGTGTTGAAGTTTAATTATCTGTACATTATTTATTTTATCATTTAAACAAAAAGTCTAGTGATTTTAATCGTTAAGTACATATTCAAGTTTTACTTTTAACACAATTAAAATATGAACTGTAAGGTGATTTTAATTCCAGGCATCCATAATCTTAGTGAAATTGCATTACAATTCACACATCAATACTCAATCTCCATGACTACTTATCAGATCCACTAAAAAATTATATGAATTCATGCTTTAATCAAGGTACTTTAACTGGTTCATTAAACCAAAGCCAGAATTAAAACATACATCAATGCATAAAGACAAAGAAGATTAATGAAAGATCATTGATCAGATTTCACTGATAATTCATGTAAAATGTTACAATTGGAGAGACGATAGACTCAAAATAAGGGAGCAAAAAAATATTATTCGCTAGTCCTCTGAGTTTTATAACCTTGTCACGGAGTTCTAAATTTTAATAACTTCTCGATTCCCTGACTTGGATCACTTTGTTGAGTAACTGAGTTGCAAGTCTTTGTTGGTCATCTTTGTAGTCGGTGGAGGATGAGTCTAGTTATTTCAATATAGAAAGACAATGGTGAAGTTCATGCATTACTAACCTTTGAGTTATGGTGTGTGTATTTATTCTACTTTTGTTGAGTAGTTTTCCGGTGGATTATCTATTATTGGAATTGGAATGATAGATTTTTGGTTAGTTTCATTGTTGTGGTTACTATCACTCAAAGTCACGGTTTTGGTGCTTTTCCTAAACTTAGTCGCTAGTCTTCAGAGTTTTATAACGTTGCCACAGTGTTATGAATTTTCATAACTTCCTGATTCCCCGACTTGGTTCACTTTGTTGAGTTGCAAGTATTTCTTGGCCATCTTTGTAGTCGGTGGGTTAGAGGTTTCAAAAACTTTGAAACTTCAGACTTTGGTTCTAAGGTTCCAAGTTTCAGTGACCACGTGACATTATTGACTTATCTTTCCTTTCAAAGGCGTCGTCATTTGACATATCATTGAATGATATGTATGAACTAACCTTAAGTTGTCTTTTCAGGAATTTGTCTTTCTTGGTCATCTTTGTAGTTGGTGGGTCAGAGGTTTCAAAAAATTTGGAACTTCAAACTTTGGTTCTAAGGTTCCAAGTTTCAACGATCATGTGACATTATGGACTTATCTTGCCTTTCAAAGGCACCATCATCTGACATCTCATTGAATTCTATGTACGGACTAACCTTGAGTTGTCTTTTCATGAATTTCAAAAAGCATGCAGGTTTAAAGGCTATCTTTTAGAGGAATGAAATTGAATGACGCATTTAATGCACATCCTATAAAAAATACGGCATAAGTGGCTGAAAATTTTTTACTCAGACATTTAGTCTACATTCTCGTTCTTTGCCAAGGCCAGTACTTCTCAAGTGCAAAAATTCTATCTCCGCAAATTTGCGCACATGCAAAATGGAATTCAAAATGACTGGTCTAGCATTAAACACACATCTTGTTGATGACATAACTTGAGGTGGAAAAAAATTTGCTAATTTTTTTAGCTGTTGCGTTGCATTTCCTTCTTCTGAAATCTACTCTTCTAGGTGTTTATGTGGTGGGAGTTCATGCAGTCCGGATTTGGAAATCGTTGGCTTGGCATAAGGGACATGGAGCATGAACCTTTTAAGTTAGAAGAATTTTGGGCACGCCTAGATCATCATTGAAAAAAAAGGCCCTTAAGTGGCAATGAAAATTCAAAAAAATTAGAGTTAGGAAACTTGACGTAAAAATTTGAACAAGTTATCTATATTATTTCAAAAATATGAAAGAATAGAATCTGTGGCAAATTGAATGCAGTTTCTAAACTACTAAGTTTATTTTTCTACAAAAAAAATCCATTTGGTGAAAAATTGAAATTTCAATGCA